>SJYQ01003336.1:444563-645447 GCA_006410935.1 Redunca redunca
TAGTCATGTATGGATGTGAGAGTTGGACAATAAAGAAAGCTGAGTGCAGAAGAATTGATGCTTTTGAACTGTGGTGTTGGAGAAGACTCTTGAGAGTCCCTTGGACTGCAAGGAGGTCCAGCCAGTCCATTCTGAAGGAGATCAGTCCTGGGTGTTCTTTGGAAGGAATGATGCTAAAGCTGAAACTCCAGTACTTTGGCCACCTAATACGAAGAGCTGACTCATTGGAAAAGACCCTGATGCTGGGAAAGATTGAGGGCAGGAGGAGAAGGGGACAACAGAGGAGGAGAAGGGACAACAGAGGATGAGATGGTTGGATGGCATCACTGACTCAACGGACATGGGTTTGAGTGGACTCCGGGAGTTGGTGATGGACAGGGAGGCCTGGCGTGCTGCAGTTCATGGGATTGCAAAGAGTCAGACACAACTGAACTGAACTGAACATTTGCAATTATAGAATGAGAAGGGATTGCAGAGGTAGTATATTATATAAGCCCCTCAATTCATAGTCAGACTAACTTGAGAGTGTCAAATGATTTTAAAAATGCCACCTAGCTAATTAGTAACAAAGTTGAATCTAGAATCCAGAAGTCACAATTGGTAAATCATTTCATCACTCACCATCATCATCATTATCACCATCATCATCATTATCACCATCAATGTTTAGGGGCCCTACATGAACCAGGTAGTTCTGTAAAGATGCTACTAATATACTATCTCATTTAATCTTCACAATGTTATGAGGTGATACTATTCAAATGCAGAAGGTAGGGCACATAGAAATTGACTAAATTGGACAAAATGATCATTTGGGTTTTTCCTAACTTTTTGACCAACCCAATAATTATAATAGAAGCCCTTAAACATATCTGTTTTTCCAGCTTCTTTAATTCCTCAAACCTGAACATGAAGTGAAGTCGCTCAGTCGTGTCCAACTCTTTGCGACCCGATGGACTGTGCCCACCAGGCTCCTTAGTCCATGGGATTTTCTAGGCATGAATACTAGAGTGGGTTGCCATTTCTTTCTCCAGGGGATCTTCCCGACCCAGGGATCGAACCCAGGTCTTCTGCATTGTAGACAGACACTTTACCGTCTGAGCCACCAGGGAAGCCCAAACCTGAACATATCAGCATAGATAGTGGGCTAAAAATAAAACTTCTTCCATTAGGAAACAGACTCCCTCCTCCTGACTTCTTGATCTGGACTGGGTAGTCAGCAACTTGCCTCATTTTCTCCTGTAGAACTGGGGCTGAAGTGATATTGGATGACTTCTAAGGGAGCCCTTGAGAAGTGCTGTGGCTTTCAATTTCACCTTGCTGCTCTGGGATTGCCACGTTAAGAAGCCTAGGTTAGTCTCTTTGAAGCTGAAAGATTACAGAAAGAGAAAGACCTAAGCAACAGCCATCCTGTGAGTAAAACTAGCTTGGATCAGTCAGTCATTCTAGCCACCAGGTGGTTGTAACCACGAGAGTGAGCCCAGGAGAGACCGGAAGCACAACCATGCTGTGTTCTGTGCTAGCTGCTGACCCAAAGCACTGTGAGAAATTAAATGGTGGCTGTTTTAAGCAAATACAGTTTGAAGTTCATAATACAGCAATAGACAAATGGTACAGTATATGAAATTATCATTCGATTAGTGTTAGCATGGTGTTTCTTTTCCATCTCATTACTTTCAGTTTTTCTGAGTCATTATATTTTAAGTGGGGGCTTCCCTTGTAGCTCAGTTGGTAAAGAATCTGCCTACAGTGCAGGAGTCCGCTTACAGTGCAGGAGACCTGGATACAATTCCTGGGTTGGGAAGATCCCCTGGAGAAGGAAATGGCAACCCACTCCAGTGTTCTTGCCTGGGAAATCCCATGGACAGAGGAAGGAGCTTGGAGGGCTATAGTCTATGGGGTCGCACGTGTTGGACATGGCTTAGCCACTAAAAACCACATATTTAAACTATGTTTGTGGTAGACAGCATGAAGTTAGGTCTAGTTTTCTTTAATCCAGTCTGAAAGTCTCTTTTAACTAGCATGTACACAGGTGTGCTCAATCATGGCTGACTCTTCACGACCCCATGGACTGTAATCTGCCAGGCCCCTCTGTCCATGGACTTCCCAGGCAAGAATACTGGAGTGGGTTGCCATTTTCTCCTCCAGAATTAGGGTGTAGACCACTCATATTTAAAGTGATTATTGATATAGTTGGATTAAAATATATCATCTTTGTAACTGTTTTCTCTTCATTACATTTGTTCATTGTTACCCCACCTATCTTTTTCTGATTTTCATGAGTTTGAGAATTTTTTGATTGATTCTATTTTATTTCCTCTGATCTCAGTATTTAAAAAGCACATTTTCAGTTGTTGCCCTAGGAGTTATAATATATATTTTAAAATAATCTAAGTCCACCTTCAGATAATACTACACTGCTCCACTTTATAAGAGTATATTCTCAAGTCAGCCTTCCTATCCCTTGTGATAATGCTGTCAGTCATTTAATTTATTCATGTCATAATCACCCCAGAGACATTAACCAGACAGAAAATCAATAAGGAAAGAGCAGACCTGAATAACACTGTAGACAAAATGGACCTAACAAAATATAGAATATGCCACCCAAGACCACCAAAATACACATTCTTCTCAAGCACACGTGGAACATTCTCTAACAAAGATCATATGTTGGGTCACAAAGCAAGCCTTAACAAATTTAAGAATATTGAAATCATGTCAATAATTTGTTCTGTCCACAGTGGTATAAAACTAGAAGTTAATAGCAGGAGGAAAATGGGAAAATTCACACATATGTGGAAATTAACATGCCCCTGGACATAAAAAAGATGTTGACATATGAAAATGGAAACACAACTCACTGAAACTTATGGAACATAGCAAAAGCAGTTCTAAGAGGGAATTTTATAGTGATAAACATATATTAAAAGAAAGATCTCAAATAACCTAACTTCAAAGAATTAGAAAAAGACCAAACTAAGCCCTAAGTTAATAGAAAGAAGGAAATAATAAAGATTAAAACAGAATGAAACAGAGACTAGAAAGACAGCAGGAAAAATATCAGTGAAACTAAGAGTTGATTTTTAAAAAAATAAGCAAAACTGGAAAACTTTTGACTAACCAAGAAAAAAAAAGCCCTCAAATAAAATTATAAATGAAAAAGGAGGCATTACAACTGACACCACAAAAATATGAAGGACTGTAAGAAGCTGCTATGAAAAGTTACAGTCCAATGAATAGAATAGCCTAGAAGTGGATAAATTCCTAGAAACATATATCTTACCAAGATTGGACTCTAAAGCAGCAGCTGGTAAAGAAAGTAGTTTAGCTGCTTCCAGGGAGAAACTGTGAGAAGGCTGTTTTGCCAGCTTCCTCTGCACTGAGTCCTGAGGGAATAGAGTTGGCAAGTGCACACCTGCCCATTAACAATCTTCCCTGTTTGCTACAGTCTTTGGGTCTGAGGTATGCAAGCCTGATTGGCTCTCAGAGTTGGGTGTTTTGGGGGCCCATTTCTTGGGCGGGACATTTAAAAGAGGGGGTGCTAAATGTGAAGTCCAAACCTTTCGCTCTTCAGGAAGAAGCTGGTATTTGGGAGTTTCCTCTTGGTTGTTCAGTACTGTGATAGAGGTGGAGTTTATAGGGAGAGTGTGTCTCAGCCTTTCCTACCAGTTTCAGCATGGGTCTTTTCCCACTTGTCTGATGTTTAGGAATCACTCAGCTAGTTTCTGAATTTCTTTTAAAGAAAGTTGCTGTATATCTGTGTGTCTGTGTGGAATTCAGCAGTATCTTGCATTACCATATTGGTTGATTCCATGTCTTATGTGATGGGCTTCCCTGGTGGCTCAGTGGTAAAGAATCCACCGCAATGCAGGAGACACTAGAGATGCAGTCTCAATTACTGTGTTGGGAAGATCCCCTGGAGGAGGAAGTGACAACCCACTCCACTGTTCTTGCTTGGAAAATCCCATAGACAGAAGAACCTGGTGAGGTATAGTCCATGGGGTTGCAAAGAGTTGGACAGGTATGCAGGTCAGGAAGCAACAGTTAGAACTGGACATGGAACAACAGACTGGTTCCAAACAGGAAAAGGAGTGCATCAAGGCTGTATATTGTTACCCTGCTTATTTAACTTATATGCAGAGTACATCATGAGAAACGCTGGACTGGAAGAAACACAAGCTGGAATCAAGATTGCTGGGAGAAATATCAATAACCTCAGATATGCAGATGACACCACCCTTATGGCAGAAAGTGAAGAGGAACTACAAAGCCTCTTGATGAAAGTGAAAGAGGAGAGTGAAAAAGTTGGCTTAAAGCTCAACATTCAGAAAACGAAGATCATGGCATCCACTCCCATCACTTCATGGGAAATAGATAGGGAAACTGTGGAAACAGTGTCAGACTTTATTATTTGGGCTCCAAAATCACTGCAGATGGTGATTGCAGCCATGAAATTAAAAGACGCTTACTCCTTGGAAGAAAAGCTATGACCAACCTAGATAGCATATTCAAAAGCAGAGATATTACTTGGCCGACTAAGGTCCATCTAGTCAAGGCTATGATTTTTCCAGTAGTCATGTATGGATGTGAGAGTTGGACTGTGAAGAAGGCTGAGCATCAAAGAATTGATGCTTTTGAACTGTGGTGTTGGACAAGACTCTTGAGAGTCCCTTGGACTGCAAGGAGATCCAACCAGTCCATTCTGAAGGAGATCAGTCCTGGCTGATCTCCTTTGGAAGGAATGATGCTAAAGCTGAAACTCCAGTACTTTGGCCACCTCGTGCAAAGTGTTGACTCAATGGAAAAGACTTTGATGCTGGGAGGGATTGGGGGCAGGAGAAGAAGGGGACGACAGAGGATGAGATGGCTGGATGGCATCACTGACTCGATGGATGTGAGCCTGAGTGAACTCCAGGAGTTGGTGGGGAGGTCTGGCGTGCTGTGATTCATGGGGTTGCAAAGAGTCGGACACAAATGAGAGACTGAACTGAACTGAACCATGCACAGGCATACCTATGTGATCCACTTTATAAATGGTAACTTGACAAATTCATAACACATGTCAACAACAGGTCTGTCAATGATGAATGAAGAAAATGTTGAATATATATGTGTGTGTGTTTGTGTCACTAAGTTGTGTCTGATTCTTTTTCTACCGTGTGGGCTGTCCATGGGATTTTCCAGGCAAAAATACTGGAGTGGGTTGTAATTCCTTCTCCAAGGTATCTTCCTGACCCAGGAATCAAACCCATGGCTCCTACAGTTTCTCTTACAATGCAGGCAGGTTCTTTACCACCCTGGGGCAGTCCTACATAGTTATATACAGTGGAATATTATTCAGCCATAAGTAGGAAGAAGTCCTGCCATTTGCAACCACATGAATGAAACTTAAGGGTATTATGCTAAGTGAAATACATTCGAAAGACAAATACCACATGATTTCACTTACATGTGGAATCTTAAAATAAAATAAAATAAAACCAACAAAAAAGGATTAATAGTTTATTGATGGTTGCCAGGGGCTAGGGAGTAAGGCAAATAGATGATGTTGGTCAAAGGGTCCAAACTTTCAGTTGTAATATATGTAAGTTTCTGGGAACTAGTGTATAACATGACTGTAGTTAACAATACTGTATTGTATTGAAATTGTATTGTATTGAAACTTGAAAGTTGCTAAAAGAGTAAGTCTGAAATGTTCTTACCACACACATATTCACACACACACACACACACACACACACACAAAACACACACACATGGGATGGTAACTCTATGAGGTAATGGATGTGTTGACTAACATTATTGTGGTAATCATGCAATATATTATTTCAAATCATCATGTTGAATAACTTAAACATACACAATGTTATATGTCAAGTACAGCTCAGATCAAAGCTATGGTTTTTCTGGTAGTCGTGTTCAGATGTGAGAGCTGGAGCATAAAGAAGATTGAGCACTGGAAAATTGATGCTTTTGAACCGTGGTGTTGGAGAAGACTCTTGAGAGTCCCTTGGACTGCAAGGAGATCCAACCAGTCCATCCTAAAGGAAATCAGTCCTGAATATTCATTGGAAGAACTGATGCTGTAACTGAAGCTCCAATAATTTGGTCACCTGATGTGAAGAGCCGACTCATTGGAAAATACCGATGCTGGGAAAGATTGAGGCAGGAGGGGAAGGGGATAACAGAGGATGAGACGGTTGGATGGCATCACTGACTCAATGGGCATGAGTTTGAGCAAGCTCTGGGAGATGGTGGACAGGGAAGCCTAGCGTGCTGTAGTCCATGGGGTCGCAAAGAGTGGGACACAACTGAGTGACTGAACATCAACAAGGAAATCTCAATAAAGCTGGAAAATCATAAACCACAATAAAATAAACATATAATTCAGGTATATAGAGAAAAATAAAATTGTCCAATATTAGAGAGTTCACCCATTCTTTCCTGAGCTGTTTCAAGCATACTCACCCACTCTCAAAGACATTCTTCATTTCTGTTACTGTGTCTTCTTTCTGATTCCCTTATCGTTTCCATTTTTCTACTGACATTACCTAGCTAGTCTTTCATGTTGTGTACTTTGCCCGTTGCAGCCTTTCGTATTAATCATAGCTATTTAAGTTGCCTGTCTGATTATACTAACATCTGTGTCATATCTGAGTCTGTATCTGATGATTGCTTTGTCTCTTCTGATTCTGCTTTTTCTCATCTTTTGGTATGCCTTGTAAAGCTAGATATGTTATTGAGTAATAGGTGCTGATACATACAGGTTTTTAGTGTGAAAATTCACATTAATTTTGCTAGGAGTTGGGCTGTTTCTTGTAGCAAGAGGTAGCAGAGACCTCAAATTTATCCAATGTCCTTGTTTTTAGTTTGGGGACTTCCTTTTGTATTGCTCCTCAGAGGTTGTCTCTGTCTTATACCTTTTAAAGGTGCAATCCACTGTTATTATGCTAGCAGTATGTTGGTGTGTGGCATAGAGTATGAAAGAGAACATTCTAAAATCTTCAGTCTTGATCTTTTAGTTGGCTTTTGGACTTCCCTGGTGGCTCAGACGGTAAAGTGTCTGTCTACAATGCAGAAGACCTGGGTTCGATCCCTGGGTCGGGAAGATCCCCTGGAGAAGGAAATGGCAATCCACTCCAGTACTGTTGCCTGGAAAATCCCATGGACAGAGGAGCTTGGTAGGCTACAGTCCATGGGGTCGCAAAGAGTCGGACACAACTGAGCGACTTCACTCACTGGGAACATTGACTCTCTCTCTTGGCCTTCACAAGTGTTTGTCTCTCCTACAAGATATATAGCTTTCTTCCTCCTGCTTTGACTTTCTTTCTGCCTGCAGCATTCACTGTGTTTCCTTGATGTTATCTTCCCTGTTGACTAAGGGAGAGTTTACCTACCTTAGGTGAGATAGAAAAGTTGGAGTGGAGCAGAGTTCCCTTCTCCCTGCTGGGTTGTCATTTAGTATTGCCCTCTGGGGAAGAAGTCCTTCCTACTGGAATAGCTCTTTCCTAGGGAGAAAGGGTTTCACAATGGCTATTCTCCCATCAGGGCCACATGGGGAGTCTTCCTGAATCCTCAGACCCAGTCTGTGATTTCTGCAGGGAAGGTGTGCCCTATACTTCCACCCATCACGACTACAATCTCCATGACTACTACCTCATTTTGGTTCACACAACCTCCAACAGCTTTCAGATTAGTAGTTAACTGTTCATTTATGGCATCCAGCAGCTTTTGCTCTAGGCAAACCACTATCAGGTGTGTATCTCTTCAGATTCTGGATGTTTGTCCTATCTCAGTTCTCTTGCTACTGCTAAGTCACTTCAGTCGTGTCCGACTCTGTGCGACCCCATAGATGGCAGTTCTCTTGAGAGGCCAAAGAAAGGGCATTGATTTTGTTTGGCCTGTTTGTCTTATAAGGAAAGTGAAAGTGTGAGTGGATCAGTCGTGCCTGACTCTTTGAGACTCCATGGGCTATAGTTCACCAGGCTCCTCTGTCCATGGAATTCTCCAGGCAAGAATACTGGAGTGGATAGCCATTTCCTTCTCCAGGGGATCTTCCTGACCCAAGGATTGAACCCAGGTCACCCGCATTACAGGCAGATTCTTTACCGTCTGAGCCACCAGGGAAGCCCATCTTATAAGGAAGGGGTTTGCAACTTCTAAGTTTTTTAACATGTCAGTGCTGAACATATATTTTCTTGACTAAGATGGGCACATGGAAAGTAGGAGTCACAGTGAGGACTGAAGGTCTCCTGGTATTTGGCTTTGGGTAATGGAAATGAAGCAAGGACTCCAGTATACTCTATAGTCACATATGGTATTTATGGGAGATATTTTGGCAGGAGTTTTTGTAGGAATGAGTAACTCATTTGGTGATTAGAAGGTAGGGTTTGGGAATAGGCTAATAGAGGCATTGTTGGAGAATTACATAGAATAGCTTGATTGGGGTAGAGGGACCCACAAGGATTAGTAGGAACCAAAGCTGGAAATATTACATGTCCAGAGTACATTTGGACCAGTACATGTGTGATCACATTCTGTGGTATCCCTTTTGTAAAGGATAACAGCAAATATATGTAATCAAACTAGCAATAGTATTAGATAAACTGAAAGGACATTGGGCTGTAGTGTCAAGCTCAAGATTTAGTGTCTGACTAGAAATGGAGAAACTGAGGAAGGCTGTGATGTCCCAATGATAAAATGAGACCTTTGGGAGATGAGGTACAGGTGTCTGGCCTATAACAATTTGAAATGCAACCAGAACTCACAATGGACATTAGATTTTAGAGTCATTAGATTTTGGAGTCATCTGCACGGAGTCTATAGCTGAAATTTTGAATAGAGATGTGGTCTTTGGGAAGAACAAGACTAGGGGTAAGAACCTTTGGGAATGTGCAGATTTAAGGGGACTGGAGAAAAGAAGTTGCTGTGGGAAAGCAAGAAAGATGGGAGTAAAGCCAGGACAAACTGTAAAGGAAATTAATGTAGAAGAGGATCCTTTTTACTTCTAACTTATGTCTGGCCTATAGGGGCAGTCTTTGAACTGAAGATTCACTCAGCCCTGACAAACAACTTCCTATATAGCACAGTATGAGTGGTCTGCTTCTTGCTAGAGTTTTACATGAACTCTTTTTATAGTGGAAATAGATGAAAATGATCCACAGGAAATGGTCAGTGTTTATTAGGTAAGGGTCCACATTTATGAGCTAATGCCCCATTCTTGGAATCTAACCAGGTAGGAGAGTCATTTGTGGTGGTTGTAAAATTGTAATAATAGCCAAATATAGTATACAAAATCACCATGGCCTCACAGGTAATTGCAAATGATATACTACAAATCAATATGGAACCTTCACAATACACCAATTTATTCAGACAGCTCTATTTGTATTTATGTGCTATATGTATCCATATATGAAGTACAACAGGATGCTCTACAGCTGGTATTTGGTGGCTTGTTTCTTATGCTGATTGCACTGTCAGTGTTTAAAGGAAATTGGGCAATGTTTGGTAAATCTCTTCTAAAACAACAAGGCAGTTTTCATCAAGTTTGTGAAATGTAATTTTATTAATAGAAGGGCATGTCTTACCAAACAAACTATCCCCAAATAAATAAAGTTTCAGCATCATTAAAAGCACACAAACGCACAACTTTACAGAGTACAATACAAAGTCAATTTTGATGATGTTCTTACTTGCATTGACTAAAAATCTGAGAAAGACTGTAATCAACCTCTAATTAATAATTCCGCATAAAGAGGAAAAGTAGAGCAGTTATTTCATTGAAGGTTTCAGAGTGAGAGTTTGAGTGCTTTAAAAGATTTCAGATAGATCAAAAATTAAATCACACTGTTAACATTACAGCATGGAATTGTAGTTAATCAAAAATAAAAGTTAAAATGGCTGACGAAGGCTGCATATGTTCTTTTCCAACATAACACTACTTTCTATTTTTGGCATGAATTGATAACCTTTTCCATGAGTAGGAAAATGTGCTCTGCAAACTCTCGGAGGGCACCACGGCCTCCACTGCTTTTGCAAATATATCCAACAGTCTTCTGGGCAGTGGCACAGGCGTCAGCAGGAACGCCGCTGAGGCCCACTTTCTTCAAGCACTCCTCATCAGACACTTCATTTCCTATCAAGTTGAAGAAACACTGGTTGAATATTTAAAGATAAGGAATATTCTTTCTAAATAATGCAAAGAGCAGTCAATAAACAATTCTGGCAACTTCAGACACTGCATATAAGAATGCTACAGGTTAGATGGAACAAAATGAGTTAAAGTATTTCTATGTATAGTAAATACTTGAGGTCTAGTGTTTTTTCTTAAGCAATTCAACATAAATGCTTATCAATTAGAGGAGAATGGAGTATCCTCTCTGTGTGCCATGCCTATTACAGGTACTAGAAATTCTACATATAAATTATAATTAAACTTTTTTATGAAGGAAAATTTCTAATAAGCAAGAACCCAAAATTTATGTAGAATAATTATTAATGTTTTGCCTTATTTATCAATATTTTTATCCATTCTCTATCAAGTTTTTTGAAGGAAAGGAAGAAGGAATTCCCAGACAATATACTTAAGCCATAAACACTTCACCATTTCCCTATATTAAATACATTTTTAAGAAAGTGACACAGTATCATCCAACTAACAAAATCAAGTTTAATTCCTTACTATCATCTAATAACCTAGTACATGCTCAAAGATCCTCAGCTGTCTCAAAATTGTCTTTTTATAATTGATTTGAGTCAGAAATCAAAAAAGGTCCACATATTGCATTTTGTTCTTATACATCTTAAGTCTCCCTTTAACAGTTCTGATTTGTATGCTGCTTGATAAATAATTATCATCACACTGACCTAACTATATCCCTTTCCCTGCCTTGCTTTTACTCTCTCTACCTCCCTCTCTTATCTTTCCTTTGATTGGATAAATTTCAGAAACTCCCAGGACCTAACATTCACCATTCTGAATATAACTATTACTATAATATAGACCAAATACTACTAATAAAATGTTGGTTAAGAGTGTTTATTTTAAATTTGTTCTACATGTATCTACTGAAAATTTTAATTATTAAATGTATGGAAATTGAATTGTTTTCAGTGAAAGATAATAAATATTAAAGTATCTCTTTGCATAATTATGGCTTTCCATTATTATGGCTGAAAAGGATACCAACCAAGATAGGCCACTTCTTTCCAGCACAGACCCATTTCTTTTCTCCATTCATCTACAACTGCAAGCTTATCTGGCACATTGACTTCCATTTTGCAGTCCAGTTTTAAGGAGGAGAGGGTCTGCTTTGAACAGGCCCTTTCTGAGATTAACCTCACCTAAAAAATAAAAGGGCAAAGTGAGAAAACAGATATCACTCACAATAAAATAATACCTTTTAAATAATACAAATCACAAGTGAGTAGTCCTTTGAAGGACTAATTAAGAAAAATCAACTAACTTATTTTAAAATGATGAAGCTTTAGCAGATTTTATTTCTAGTAGTCCAATAAAGGTGAAAGACTGTTTTCCACAGTGAAAAGAAATCTATCTACAGGTAAAAAAATAAAACATATATTGTCTGTTAGCAATCTAAGATTCCCCTATAATTCATTTTATTCAGAGGAGAGTCTATAACTTGTCTTTTGACCTGCTCAGGAACACGTATTTAAGATCTCTAATGAATCATAATGAATCATCTTAAACTTCATTTTTGAAAACACAAATAAGTATTGTTACTTTGAATTAAAATATTCAATCGTAAGAATCAGTTCAGTTCAGTTCAGTTCAGTCACTCAGTCATGTCTGACTCTTTATGACCCCATGGACTGCAGCACTCCAGGCCTCCCTGTCCATCACCAAATCCCTGAATTTACTCAAGCTCATGTCCATTGAGTCGGTGATGCCATCCAACCATCTCATCCTCTGTCATCCCCTTCTCCTATCAGGGTCTTTTCCAATGAGTCAGCTCTTCACATCAGGTAGCCAAAGTACTGGAGTTTCAGCTTCAGCATCAGTCCTTCCAATGAATATTCAGGACTGATTTCCTTTAGGATGGACTGGTTGGATCTCCTTGAAGTCCAAGGGATCGCAAGAATAAGCTACATTCAAAAAAAAAATCCATCTGACATTTGCTTTCTTCCAAATGCTGACACCTATTTTCTATGAAATCTTTCTGGTTGCAAGATCCTATATGAAACATTAGGTAGTAACTATTTAAAATAAAATATTCATACTCATTAAATAAACAAGAAATCTATTTGTTGATAGATTCCTAATTCTACTCACCTAAAAGTAAAAACAGCATACTTTTCTAGGCATGTCAAGGCTAAATTTGATACACTTTAATCGATAATACTAAAAATGTAAATCTCTTATTTCAGTCACATGTACCTTGACCCTATATCACAATCTTGAAAAACACTGCTATGTTCAGGGGGCACATACCTCAATACCACTTTTCTTTAATAAACTTATCCCAATAGCATCTTTTACATCATAAGATATTATTTCTTTTTGGTCTCCTGATACATAAATGTGGCCATTGGTGAGACATCCATCAATATTGCAAACAAAAAGTTTTATCTCCTTCAGTTTCTCTTTGCCAAAATAACCGTATCTAAAAGAAACCAAAACAGACCTTTGAATCCAAGTGTGAAACTAATCACTCCCTCTCATCTGGCTAACACCAATAAACTTGATAATCCATTCCCATCCAATTATTCAAACATTACCTTTTCAAGTTACTTCACACACACTTCAGCTTATAGTGCAAGAACTTTAAGTGTGGTCCAACCAAACTACATGGTTCTGAAGTTACTGAATAAGCCATCTATAGGCATATTTTATGTATATGTCTTCCTCACGTAAGCAAAATATTACAAAAGATTCTAAAATGTTTGGAGGGTCAGAAATCTGTGTCTAAAAGTGAATTTAAATGGATCTACTAAAAATAATTTGTTATGTTCTAGTGTAAAGGCTCTGAGGTCTTGTTTTCACCTTAATACTCTTTGTTCTGCAATAGGCCAATCAATGTCCACATCGATGTCCACACTGTGCTCGGCTCTCATCTCGTAGTATGCCATCTTCCCACCCTAAACATATTACGAGTGCCATGAGGACTGTTGTCAACACGCATTCACGCTTATCAACAAATTTATTAAAATACAGAACAATGAATTCACCACTACAGTACTAAGAAAAATGAACAACCCAGCAATATCAGACATACAACAAGTAATTTCTTTTGGAGGGGAGAGCTTCATATATTTCAATCATGTAAAACAAGTAAATTTAACCCTTTTCAAATCCTGCCTACACAGTGCAAGTTCCTATTTTTTCAGAATTCTATTTTAACACTGAACAAGAGTAGAAATAATATGTATCTTCCAGGGTTCTGACCACAAGGAATTTTCTGAGAATCCCTAGTTGTATTCCTCCCTTTGTTCTGGTAGTTTCTCCCTTCATCATCCAAAAGCAGTAGTATAAGTATTTTTGGAACTTCTGTTCCTATTTGCAATAGGGGTCAGACTGGGGAGGAAAAGGAACTGTAATATCTATTGCACAGAACTGATCTCTGAGGTACAGACAGGAGTCAACAATAACTAAATGGATCACATGTGGGCAAAAGTAAGAACAAGGAGCATCATGATCCTGGGGTATGCACAGGGCAAGAGGGTTGAGGCCACTTATGATTGTAATCATTGCAAGGTCAAGATCAATTACTGGAAATTTACATTTTTCACAGTTGTCAGTCTCTTTACAAATCTTGTTACAATGAGGAACTGCTATTTTTCTCCACTTAAGGGTCAAATTACACTCCCCCTTAGCAAAGAGCATAGGGAGAGTTGTACCTATAGATGTCAAATCTAATTTTCCTGAATACTCAAACTTAACTGAACAGCTAGCCTACAGTATGCCTACTGACTAGAAGACTGGAAAATTTCTTCCCCTTAGAGAATGAGTCATATTAGAATTTTTACTATAAGCAGTAGTGTTTTGGAGTTTTAAAATGCTATTTTTTGAGTAACATAAGGATCTGAATTAAAATCCTAACAATGCCATTTACCACTTGTTTTTGCTTTGAGCCAATGACTTCATTTTTCAGAGCTACCATTTACTCCTCTGAAACAAAACTAGGAACATCCACTTTATTTCATTATATGACATAACCTATGTAGTATTTCATAAATCAACAGGTGTTAAATCAACAATAACTATAACTAAAATGAACAAATAGTATATGATATAACCATGTAAGCTCTAAAGCTGAGAGAGACATCCAACCCACTTATTGTAAAATGAGAGCACTAAGATTCAGAACAGATAAAATGATATATTCAAGGTTAAATAGTTACAGATAAGAGATATTACTGTAATCTGGTTTTCCTGATGCCTAGGTTGGTGCTCTTTTACCTCTACTATACTGCTGCTATTTTTTTTTTTTTTGTCTCTTTTAAAAGCAGGAAAGATTATTCAACCGCACAACCACAACTTGACAATAATACAACCACGGATTAGAGTTTTGAATGAAAGAATATGAATACCACAACATATGTAGAATACTCAATAGCTGATTTCTTATCTTAATGTTAGAATTGTAGCAGAATCCCTCACATATTCACTGAATGTATCCCAAATCAGTTTGGGTTTAAGTGTGCCAGATAAATATCTTGGATGATAAATCTTGTCAGTTAATCCTTTTCCTCTAGGGGTTGATACTTTCCTTTATGAACTGTGCCGTACTTTTTTCTTAGAACTCAAAGTACATAAACAAAAGGGTTTAAAAGACGTTTTGCAAAACAAGGGCACAAACCTGTAAGTAACCCATCTCTATCAA
This sequence comes from Redunca redunca, assembly GCA_006410935.1. Classification (NCBI taxonomy): domain Eukaryota; kingdom Metazoa; phylum Chordata; class Mammalia; order Artiodactyla; family Bovidae; genus Redunca; species Redunca redunca. The sequence goes on from SJYQ01003336.1 coordinate 459,413, forward strand.
ATGTCTTTTAGCAAAATAAAACGAGCCATTTTCATATAATTCTCCATCCCAGTCTTGTCGGCGAGGTCGTTTAGCTGGATTCAAATTCAGAGGCTCAGTCATTTCACGAACTAAAGGCAAAAAGCTACAATTAAGTCCCAGGTGCTCTGAACACCAAAATAGTTCATTCAGTATTTTTTTTTAAAAAGCAAACAAAAATAAACTCAGAATGTAGAATATTTCTGTTTCTAAATAAACAATGTACAAGATTTTTTTAAAGGAACAAAACCTCTGATAACAACTCTCAGATGATGTATCTGATAATAATTCTGATGATTTATCTTTGCTCTTCAATAATAATAATAAGAGGAAAATAAAGTACTTATGGAGAAATCCTGAATAATTAAGGTTTTAAGGGATTCATACAAATATGACACTTTGGGAGGACACAAAAGCAACCTTAGTTGCCAAAGAACTGAACTTGTCATAAAATACTATATTCAATATTTGAGCCCTTTAAATCTATTGTACACTATGTGCTTCTATAGAAATACAATGTGTGTGTTATTTATCTAATGTGGTTGGGAAACTACATTTATGGAATTACTGAAAAATGACTATTTCCTCATTAAATTATTCAACCTTACATATTGATGGGAAATGTTTAATGTATGATACATTCTTACCAGCAATTTTTAAAATATTAATATNTCTTACCAGTAATTTTTAAAATATTAATATAAAATATACATAACAATAAATTATGTTTATTATCATTAGTAACAATGAAGGTTGAACAATACCAACATTAATTACACCATGATATAATAAATGAAGCCTTTCTATTAAAGGTCCTATAGTATTTTTCTCCACTGAATCTTCACATGTGAGTCAAAGGCTGTTCCTGAAGTCCCCAGATCACACGCTCCCATAGTATCCTTATACTTTTCTTTTTAGGCCCGAACTGTCCTAGTAAATATGTATCTCATACATGGTTTATAGTTATTATGTATTTAATAACATTTCATTACTGATATTTAAAATCCTGACATCATTAGACCACATACTCTGTAAGCAATAAGTCCCAGCAGCCAGATCCAAGCATGCATAGAGGAGACACCTGACAAATACATTAATACTTGCTTAATTCTAAAGTGAAAAACTTGTGACAACTGATTATGTCCGAGAGTATATATTACAGTACTATTCTTAACAGTTGTAAAGTATTTGATTTTATGGATAATCTAGTTTTGCAAGGTATTTAAGTGGATTTTTCTCTCCGTTATTGGCATATTTCTCTATAATTTCTTTCCTATAAGTGCAACCTGGTGGGGGTGGCGGGCACAAACCTATGTACATTAATAGCATAGTATAGTACATACCGGAATTCCCTTGCCTTTTCACTAAACTTTTTGCAAATATTTGTCAATATGTATAGATATTTTCTAACTCTTATTAACTTTAACCATATAAAACTTTATCATATAAAGCCCAACATTCAGTTTAACACTGGGTTTCCTTAACTTATTCAAAAGTCTGCTTTTCAAGCTTTAATTCTTCCTATATTTTATTTTTGATATTTAGTGGTAGTGGTTTAGTCGCTAAGTCGTGTATGACTCTTGCGACCCCATGGACTGCAGCCTGCCAGGCTCCGCTGTCCATGGGATTCTCCAGGCAAAAATACTGGAGTGGGTTGCCGTTTTCCTTCTCCACGGCATCTTCCTGACGCAGGAATTGAACCTGGGTCTCCTGCATTGCAGGCAGATTCTTTACTGACTGAGCTACAAGGGAAGCCCCTTGGTATTAGTGAATAAGTTCAAAATATTATATATACAAAATAACGAATTTGCTACAGAAAAGATACTCAATAATTGTTTATTGAATGAAATCAATAAACTAGTCATTGATATATTTTATGACATTCACATTTAGAGACTAAAAATCATTTTCTGCCTATAACTTTATCTTATCTTAATCACTCTTTTGTGGACCTTCTCCATTTTTATTGCATCTTCCTTACTATCTCCTTTAAAGCAAACATAGGTTAGAGACAATTAGCCCAGTTTTCCTACACTCAACAAATGTCAGGACTGAACAGAAATCATACTGCCTTTCTTCATGTAGGTTTCATTTACCTATTTGTTGGTAATTCTATTCTTTGTGATATATTTTACTAGTTTGGAGAGAAATACGGCTCCAACTAAATGTTACGGTACTCTTTTGGTATAAGAAGTTGTGAACTTTGAGAAGCAATTCTATAGACTCATTCTTGAGTTTCTCCAGAACTTTTTGGTGGAAGACTTCTATTCCCACCATTCTATATGATTCATAGGTAGAACAACACAAAGAAAGTATCTGCTCTGGAAAAATGGCATATCTGCCTCAAAATACAAATAGAGGGTTAAAATAATCCTTTGTAAAAAGAAAGAGAATTAATTTAGTTTCCATTGTTCTGTCTCAACAATCATGAGATTTATAACTGATTATAAATATTATCTACTATAGTGATATAAATCCCATGTTCTATTTTATTGCTCCCTTTTTAACTCTCCCACTCCTAAAGAATATTTACATAAGAAAAATTAATTCTCCATAAGATGAGCTAAAATAAAAATCAATGCAACAGATTACCTCCTTTCTGAATTTCACCCCATCGAAACTGATGCCGTCTCACAACAGAGAAAACAGAATCGTATCCTTCTTCTCGAATCATTTCTGCAACTTTTTGAAGATCAGTAGGATGTAAACATGGAGAAGTAGCTTGAATATTTCCTACAATGTCAACCTCTTAAAAAAACAAAACAAATGAAAAGAACATCAAAATGAAGTTCTTTGCAAGCAAGTAATACTAAGATCTAAATTCAAATGTTAAACAAGTCTTGTGAAATGAGTAACAAGTTGGAAATTACATAAAATTTTTAATGAACTATTAGTCAAATTCATACCATTGTGATAATTAAGAAATTCTATGATGGCATCTAGTGAGGAAGAACTGTCTTTTGAAGCTTCAGAACTTCTTCGATGAACTTGTGCACCAAACTGTTTGGCCACATTCTCAATTTCATCATGGTCTGTTGAAACCCATACACTGTACAGATATTAAAAAAAAAAAAAGCCAAATCACTAAAAAAAAAGAAAATTTAAAGAGCTCNTGATATTTTTAAGGTTAATGGTTTATTAAAAATACTAGTAACACTGGAAGTTCTAATCTAAAGGAAATAAAGAAGATACTATTTCTTTTTTCCCATCAAAATCCAAATCATTGTATAGTTACTACACCTGCTGAGAAAAAAAAATGGACATGGCTTAGCCAAATCACAAGGCTGAGTTTCAAGCTTAGTAAAGACTTATATGCCCAAAACAGTCAGACAAGCCAACTCTTTTTTGGGAGGGACGGGGGCAACTAACACTGGGTACACACTGAACACAGAATCAACTGGGTGAAGCCACCGATAACAATCAAAGTCGTGGAGAAGATGACTCGACTGGCTCAGGACAGCTTAGGTAACAGCTCTATTAACCACACCTTACATAGCTGACCTTTTGCACTTTATAAGATGATGACTCACAACAAAATATAAAACATTATTTGGGGGATGCATACTAGTCTCTACTGAAGTTTTCTTAACCTTTATAAATCTCCATTGCTAGACACAGACTGTTTGACTCTAGCCACAATGCTTTTAGACTGACATTTCACAAAGACATCTGAATGACTTCTTCAGTATATGTGCATACAGTTGATCCTTAATCGACGCAGGTTTCAACTGTGTGAATTTTTTTCAATAAACGTATGGGGAAAATTTAAGGAGATCTGGAACAGTATGAACAAAACTGCAAACTGTGCAGCCTAGTACTATCAGAAAAAATAAAGTTAGGTATGCCATGAATACATAAAACACATGTAGATAGTGGGTTTCCCTGGTGGCTCAGATAGTAAAGAATGTGCCCACAACGCAGGAGACCTGGGTTTGATCCCTGGGTCAGGAAGATCCCCTGAAGTAGGAAATGGCAACCCACTCTAGTATGCTTGACTGGACAATTCTGTGGACAGAGGAGCCTGGCAGGCTACAGTCCATGGGGTCACAAAGACTAGACATGACTGAATCTTTCACCACTTTACTTTCATGTAGAAAATACATGATAATACAACACTTTCACTTTACTTTCATGTAGATAATGGTCTACCCTCACATAGGTATAGGATGAATGATACTTAATATAAAGTTAATAATGTTGCACTTTGGGCTTTTAAAAAATGGAACAATGTTTCTGACACTGTATTATGAATATGACTGTAATACTATATACAATAAAATTTTGATAATGATTCATTCATTAGTGTGTGTGGGCTAGGCTATACCATGAAGCAATCATACTGATTAAAATAGACCATCATTATTGTTGTTTAGTCCTGTCCAACTCTTTGTGACCCCATGGACTGTCGCCTGCCAGACAATTCTGTCCATGGGATTTCCCAGGCAAGAATATTGGAGTGGGTTGCCATTTCCTTCTCCAAGGGATCTTTCTGACCCAGGGACCAAACCCTAGTCTCCAGCATTAGCAGCTGAGTTCTTTACCACTGAGCCACCAGGGAAGCCCTAGACTACCACAAAGCAATCATGTAACTGCTTCTTTGTTATCAATGCCTAAATCATTATACTTGTAGATAAATATGAATTTCTTCTTCACAATATCTTTTCATTTTTGATGTTCAGTGTTAGTAATATATATAACATCTACAGTGTTTTGTATCATATAAGACAATATTGATGTAGGTACTGAGAGATGATCCATCTTGTAAACAAAGTGAAATTATGATATCATTATAGCTAAGTACTGTAAATGTACTTTGTCTTCCTTATGATTTCCTTGATAACATTTCCTTTTCTCTAGCTTACTTTACTGTAACATAATATATAATAAATATATAAAATGTGTTAATAATGAAAATAAATAAAACTAAATAAAGCATAATGTGTCTCAGATATAGAGAACTAGTGGTTATCAGTGGGGAGAGGGAAAGGGGGAGGAAGGCCAATATAGGGGTAGGGAGAAAAAAACGAGATTACACGAAATCATGCGTGTAAAACTTTTGAAAACTGTAAAGCACTATAGAATTTAAAGAATTTTGCCTTTAATTAAAAAATAAATTAATTAATTTAAAAAGTCGGATGCTCAGTTGTGTCTGACTCTTTACGACCCCATGAACTGTAGCCCGCCAGGCTCCTCTATCTGTGGAATTCTCCAGCAAGAATACTGGAGTGGGTAGCCATTCCCTTCTCCAGGGGATATTCCCTTCTCCAGGGGATCTTCCCAACCCTGGGAAGACCCAGGGATCTTCCCGGGTCTCCTGCATTGCTGGCAGATTCTTTATCATCTGAGCCACCAGGAAAGCCCTAAAAAAAAAAAAAAAAAAAGTGTTTATGATATTAGGAAGGCTTTGGTCAACAGTAGGCTACTAGTAGTTAAGTTCTGGGAGATCAAAAGCTGCTCTGGGACTTCTGACTGCCCTGGCTGAGGAGGGGAGTTGGTATCCCAATCTTCATATTGTTCAAGGGTCAACTGTATTTCTTAACCCCTTTCATTCAACATCTACTGAATGAAAGAGAAACTGCATGTTTCATACACCTATGCTCAACTGTCAAGAGTGAAAAGAAAGAAACTAAAGAAAAATTTCTAACAGCTCTAGATTTAAGAAATTCCCTTTACTATTGGCAGAAGGAAGATTTAAATCTAGAGATAAAGTCAATAAACCCCCACTCTGCCCCTTAATTTTTTTCAGAGGAAGCAAGATGAGCCACTGGCTAGAGGTCAAGTGTGTCATATCTATTAGTGTCATTCTGCAAAAGGCAGAACACAGAAGCCCTCATTTCCCTCCACTACAAAAGATGAAATAGTTTTGGTATGTTTTTTTTACTGGAAAATGTCACAAAGGTATACAACAAACTGAAGTACCAATGAAAACTCAGTAAATTTTTTAAAGAGAGGATAAAACGAGGGTGGTGATGGTAATAAAGTAAAAAGTAAACAGTAAAAGAGACAGTCTTTTGACATCTAGTTAACTCACTAACTGAAATAAATTACTGAAGCCATTTACTTTAATATCCTGATCTTTACTATGATAAATATTCAACACCTCAGGATTCAGTGATCTTTTGGAAATGCTTAAATGGTAAATAAAAACAGAGGTTTGTCTATGTTTCTTCTTTCATTATTCATTCATTCCTTTTTTCATGAAATGGAAATAACTCTTGACTGTGTAGTCTGTTTCAGGCCCTTCTCTGGACACCAGGGATACAAAATTCATTGACATGAGAAATTCTCAACCTATGAGTAGAAATAGAGAATGGCCAGGAAGCAATAACTGACCTTTCTATAATGCTTTACTTTTTACAAAGTATTTTTATAGTGCCTGCAACATAACAGGTGCTCAATATATACTTGCTGAATGAATGAAACAGTAAATGGTTAAGAGCATGGACTCTGAAGGAAGGGCCTCAAGTCTTGGTTCTACCACAAGCTAGTTATATGACCCAAGGCCAAATCTCCCTAAGCCTAAATTTTCACTAAAACAGAGGTGATAATGACAGCAATTACCAAATATGGTTATGATAAATCAATATAAACCACAATATAGAATAAATGTTTAATGAGTAATAGCTATTGAAAATAATAGGAATGGTGATAAAGGAACAGCTGACAGTCTCATTTAATCCTCACACTAGCTCTGTTTGAAGGAAAACTGAAGCTTTGCTTTCAGATGTTCAAAGGTCCAAACGTTTAATTTATTTGTACTATGTAAGGCAATGGCACTATGAGTTTGAAAACAGCATCCTACATGTACACTTAAAATACAGTGATTATCATTCATTACATCATCATAAGGAAGTCAATCATTTCCACTCAGCTAAGGGGCACCACTACATTAGCAAGTGCAAGAGAAAAGGATGAGCAAATGAACAAACAGGCTTTTTTAATAAAAATCAAGTATGAAGTAAACATCAAAGTGGAATGATAATGGCTTTAGCCTCAAATGAAGTCAAACTACATCTAAGAGGATGAACAGGAGTATCGACCATGATCCCTATAACAGAAACTTCAAATCATAAACTGCCATTTCAAGGACAACACAGCCCAACCTTTCATTAATCATAAATCCACACCCTAAAAGTGAAACCAACACTTATGCTTATTTTTCACAAATGTATTAGGCAACATGTAAAAGAATCCGATGCACTCTAAGATTTACTTACACAGCATTCAACCACTGTTGAAAACCAAGCTCTTACAAACTCAGCTCTCACAATGACTTTTTACTAAATGAAAATAATATCTCGGCATTTTTTCTTGACTATTAACTATGTAAGTTAATGGGCAAAGTTAGCAACCTTGAAAGGATTGTTAGCTTTGATTCTAAGCAGGCTAGAAACTCAATTAAGTCAAAATGATTTTGAACAAAGTAATCTCCAGGCCTGAAAAACAAATAGGGTGAGCTACAGTTTTCTCCAATTCCTTCACAGGGTAGATAGATTTTTTTTTTTTGAAGAAAGTAGAAGGTGAGAAGAAGGAAGGCTGCTCCAAACTGACTGCAGCTTCAGAATAAGTCAATTAAATTCAAACCTACCCCTTTGTGGTGGTAGATTAGACCTCAAAGGGAAGATAATGAATGGATAATTACAAGTTTCCTAAATTAACTGCTGAAGGAGGGTGTATAGGGGCTATCTGCCAGAAAGAAGGTAAATCCTCCTGGCAGCATTGAGAACTCCTTTTATGGGGCTGGAATCATCCTAAGAACAAAGCCTTTAAGCCATTAGAAACCATGATGGAGTTTGGTTGACCACAGAGGCTTGGATAGAGTTGTTATGTGTAGAAAGTTTTGCAGTTTTCAGCAAAACCACCCCCATACTATAAAAGGGAGAGCCTTAGAGGAACCAAGAAACAGAGGATTATGGTGATCACATGCACCATCCCCTTACTTTCTTTTTCTTAAAAATATGAATTACTACCTGATACAGTACACTATATATTAACTATCTTCTCCCTATTATAATGCCAGCTCCATCTATGAATGGACCCTACTGCTAAACTGCTGGTTAAGGACACATAACAGTACCTGTCACATAGTAGGTAGTCAATAAATATTTGCAGAATGAATCAATCATTTTTGCTCTTGAATTTATATCTCAAACACATCCCATCTTTTTTTAGGTTAAGCCAGTTTGAAAAGGGTTTCCTGACATATGCAGTAGGAGTTGTAAAGGAGTTCTGTTCTCAATCTATTAAGAATGTGATTTTGATCTCTGGTTTATGTCACAGAAATAGGGTTTTACTACATGACTACTAACTTGGATACACCTTCTCTCGGTCCTTTTTTGTTTTCCAGTGTGTACCTTTTGTAAGGAGGTAAAAATGTCCCAAAGTCTGTGAGTCATGTCACATTCATCTTGTAATCCCCTTGGATGTGTATGGCAGAAACTCAGACTTGGTGTTTACCGAATTGAACCAAATCCCCAAGTCTTTCCCTATCTCTCCTCTGCACACTTCCTGTTACATTACTGTTATTAATATCTTCTGTGTGCAGGCTTCTATTCACCCAGCACCACCCAAGACTTCCTTTGGATAAAAACATCAAGAAAATTAGTATATTTATACTATTTTGGTATCTCCTTTGTAAACACGTTCGGTTAAATGAAAATCATTTATCCACATATTAATGTATGTAATTAATATGCTCCAGAGACAGCCATCTCTTTAAAAACCAAAACTCGACAGTCAAAAGGTGAAGATAATTTACTTNCCCAAGCCAAAGTCGGGCACCGAGAGCCCCGTCCCGACTGGAAGGAAGTGCAGATTCTGCGGAGGTTGATATTGAATGGAGATTAGTAAAATAGGAAACACGGGCAACAAGTAGTTTTTTGCTGAAGAATTTCCCCATTAGAAATTGTAGTGGGTTTCCCACATCACACCCTGATGCACCCTAACTCGAAACAATTTTCATTTAAAATTTAAGTGTCCGTTTTTCTGCTATGCTACCTACTCCTTGTTTCCAAGAGATGACCTCATTCGAATGTCCTTCAGGCCCTTTAAATTCAACATTTTAAAAACAGCTCTCCCTGTGGGCTCAAACTGTTTCTATCTTTGCATTTTCTTTTTCTTTCTTTTTTTAAAATTGAGATATAATTGACATGTAACGTGTTCGTTTCAGGTGTCCAATGTAGTGATTCTGTGTTTGTGTATAGTGAGATATGATCACTACAATGTGAATATGTCTGTCTGCATATTCTGCCAACATCACCATCCACCTAGGTGGAAAAACTTGGAAGTCAACCTTGCTTAGTCCCTTCTCAGTGCAACAGACATCTGTTTGGTTTTGTTTGTTTGTTTGTTTTTGGACTACTGAAATCTTTTCCTTTCGGGAATTGTTAGCTCTCTTAGATGGTGGGCATTTCACACAAATCTTCGGCAGTGTTGCCGTGAATGTATGACCCAGGCTGATCAAAGTACCTCATCTTCCTGAGAACAGCTGTGGCCGGGAGACAGGAATATGATCAAGTGGATCCCCTTCGAGTCCTTTCCAGAGACTCTGGGAAAGGAAAGATCTTTTTCTTGCTGAATATTTGGGTGCTAAGGACCCTCTAAACCTGAATCATCAGGGCAGGATGAGGGAAGGGGGATGAGGAGAGTTTCTGTTCTGAAATTGACTGGGAGGCTTGTGTTCACATGGAAGAAAGGAGGGTTAAGCCACACAGGGAGAAGGGAAAAGCTCTTGATCCAGCCAAAAGATTCAAAGGTGCATACAGACACACACACAGACACACACACACACACTCATGTACACACACACATATGTCTTTTTTGTGTGATTTTTGGAAAGAAATCTCCTACCTAACATACACTTTGCATTTTACCACTTTTGCAAGCCTGTATCTGGAAGTAGAGAGTCTGCTTGTCTGTCCTAGGTGGAGGCTAGTCCACCCAAAATGAATGAAGTGTGGTGGTATTGCCTTTCCTTCTCCAGGAGTGACAGAAGGTCTCTGTGGTTCCTAGGTCTTGGCCCTTTCTGAAGGAAAAAGAGTAAGCCTGTAGTGTTGAGTCCCAGACAGTCACTGGAAACTTCACATTTCATGTTTTTCCCTGTGAAAGCCCTTCTGGGGTCTGGTTCTCGGAGAAGGTGCTGGATATGGGGAAGGATGACTATAAACAGATATCAATGCAGGGCCTGGAGAAGGGGCCAGGCCCCAGGAACCATCCTAGCACTACAGGCCACATGGTCATTTTGCCCTCAATGCACTGGCTCTTTGAATGGGACCTTCCCAGTTATTATGCTGAGAAACAGCAACACTGATTTTTTTTTTGGTAACCATGTGAGGTTACTACTGCTTCTGACACACAAAACCTCTTTTTCCTTCTCCACTCCAATAATTACCTTAATTACCTTAGTTCCCACTGATAAGAAAGTTGCCATGCTCCATGATCATTCCCTAGAGGCCTGCAAACCCTAGTGGACCACCGACATCTGAGTAGTTTAACTCCTCTGGCACACTGGTGTCCTCCACACAGTGGCACCATTGTTTCTTATCAAAGGAGATTACAACAATTTGCATTGAAGCTACAAGATTGTGGACTCCTCCAGGAAAGGGACCGTCCCTTCTTTGTAATTGCATCAGGAACAGCATGTGGGTTGCAGTATCTGCTTGGTAATAGGCAGAACTCCGTCTCATGTTACTTTTCCAGTCTTTGCCTACACATACTTTTGTATCCCATTGCAGTCTTACGATAGTAAAGCACCTTGTATTCTTTGCATTTTTACAGGGCAGTTTTGGTTAGACCTGACAGTTGGTTGATTCCCAATCTTGAGAAAGAAAGAAGTGCGGGAGGGGATAGTCAAAGTGGAAAGTGATTATCTAGTTCAATATATGACAGTTTGATAATGTTTTTTCAATAAAATTAAGACCATACTCATTTAATATATTTTTCTTATGTATGGTCAATGGGCATAAAGTTTCAGGATCCCCTGGAGAAGGAAATGGCAACTCTCTCCAGTATTCTTGCCTAGAAAATTCCATGGTTGCAGGAGCCTGGTGGGCTACAGTTTGTGGTGTCACAGAGTCAGTTAAGACTGAGCACGCACACAAACAAGATTGATAAATTCTAGCAATCTGCTGTACAATGTTGCGTAACCTGTAGTCAACTATTATGTAGTACACACTTAAAATTTAAGATGGTAGATGTATTCATAACACAATAAATGGAATTTTGAGAAAAGAGAAGGATAATGATTGTGCCAAGAAGAGGAAATGTTAGCTTGTCTTTGGGTTACTCTGAAGGAGTTAAAAATAAACTGCTCTCAAAGAGAATATTCATACTCATCCTTCCTTTAAAGATGAGTGTGAAGTATATTGCTGCCAAAGAATAATTCATTGGTACTTATAGTGAAAGAACATATCTTTGTAGTACCTCTTGTTTTGTGATTCTGTATGTGAGCAAACTCAACACACAGAGAAGTCCTTTAATTCATTGATTTCCTGGTATTTATTGCATTCCACAAGCCAGGCCTCGTGCAACACTTCAGGAATACACAGAACTTAGCGTTCTGATGGGGAGATAGGCAAACCTCAGTAGAGTGCAGTTTGTGCTTTGATAGAAATGCATGTGCTGGGGTAAGCAAAGAACAAGGGAGAAGTATTTAGACTAGAGTGAGTTTTTGTTGGCTAAGATGACTCATGCAGTACTGTTTAAGTGTAAAAATCTCTTCTAGGCTGAGGGAATAGTATTGGAGAAGTCACAGAAGAACAAAACAGCTTCCCAATGAGAAACTGGGAAACTAGAAGTAGTTCACTATAATTCGAGCATATGACATGGGTGGGTTTGTGATAAAAGGTGATAAGAGAGGGAATCGTATCAGCCAGATGACAGCACATAAAGCTGTTAGGGGTCAGACTTTGTAGACATTATGAAGAGCATAAGACTCACTCCATTCTTTCAACAAATCATTACTGCATAACTACTGTGTGCTAGGTACTTCACCAGGCCCTGGAAATAGCTGGAAGGTGCTGGAAAGTGCTCAATTTCCAAGTATAGAGAATAAGATTTGCTAACAGGTCAAATGAGGGGTGTGAGAGAAGAAGGAAGACAAAAATGGTAGCAGGGCGTTTGGCCTCTGACCATTAGCATTCTTTCATGTTGGTGAATCTCACCATCAGATGGGTAGGAATGAAGCCACACCAACGTCTGAATCTAGGGATCAGTCAGTCTCTGGTGATGCAAGAGTCCCAACTCTGCAGAAAGTGCCCTGCCCTTAGTATTTCCGGGAGTCCTCAAGAGTGTCTTACAGGTGCCCATGAAAACGAAAGTCCTGGCTGCGACTTACAGTGACTGCGGTGCCAGAGGCTCACAGACTTACTTCTCTCTCCGGAGCTACAGCCAAGACCTTCTTACTGGCTTTTTAACACATGGATCTTTTTGTTGTTGTTGTTGTTGTCAGTACTATATGTCTTTGTGTATGTTGTTGTTTAGTTGCTGAGTCCAACTCCTTGTGACCTTAGGTCCTGAAGCCCGCTGGGCTCCTCTGTCCATGGGATTATGCAGGCAAGAATACTGGAGTGGGTTGCCGTTTCCTTCTCTAGGGCATTTTCCCGACCCAGGGATTGAACCTGCATCTTATACATTGGCAGGCAGATTCCTTACTGCTGGGCTACCAGGGAAGCTGGGACATAAATATAACAATATAAAATTGTATATTCTTTTGTTTCTATCTTTACAGTATAAAGTCTTTAAACTTTCTGTTAGAAGTTATTTAAAATTACTTTCAATGGACAGACCATACTTTATTTAGCAATTCCTTATTGCTGGACATTTTTATGTAAGGTAATAATCCCCAATAACATTGTGTATAAATTTGTAATGATGTAGGCAATAGTTTCTGGAATAGATTTCTATAAATGAAATTACCCAATTAAAATGTATCTTTGTTTGAATCCAAATTAAGATTCAGTGCTTTATCTGGGTAGTTTGGCCACATTACCATTCTATAAGTTATCTCTTGCCACACAATAAATTACCTTAAAACTTAGCAGCTTAAATGAACAGACATTTCTATTTCATAGTTGCTGAGGCTCAGAGAGGGATTTAAATGTGTAGTTCTAGCTACAGGTTTCTCATGAGGTTTCAATCAAGTTCTCAGCTGGGACCATGATTATCTCAGGGCCTGACCCAGTTAGAGAATCCACTTGTAATGTGGCTCATACACCTGGCTGTTGGCAGGCCTCTGTTCCTTGCTGGCTGGCTGTGTGTCCAGAGGCCTCGCTCAGCTCCTAGCCACATGGGCCCCTCCACAGGGCAGCTCACAGTATAGCAGCTACATTCCCAGAGCAAGTGATTCAAGAGAGAGTGAAAAACTGTACAATCAAGGGCATCCCAGGTGACACCAGGGGTAAAGAACCCACCTGCCAATGCAGGAGACATAAGAGAGGCTGGTTGGATTCCTGGGTTGGGGCCCTATGGACTGTGTCCCAGCAAGTTCCTCTGTCCATGGGATTCTCCAGGCAAGAATATTGGAGTCAGTTGCCATGCCCTCGTCTGGGGATCTTCCCACCCAGGGACCGCACCCGCATCCCTTATGTCTCCTGCGTTGGCAGGCAGGTTCCTTACCATTAGCGCCACCTAGGAAGCCCGAATGGAGAAGACGATGGCACCCCACTCCAGTACTCTTGCCTGGAGAATCCCATGGACGGAGGAGCCTCGTGGGCTGCAGTCCATGGGGTCGCGAAGAGTTGAACACAACTGAGCGACTTCCCTTTCACTTTTCACTTTCACACATTGGAGAAGGAAATGGCAACCCACTCTCTTGCCTGGAGAATTCCAGGGACGGGGAAGCCTGGTGGGCTGCCGTCTATGTGGTCGCACAGAGTTGGACACGACTGAAGCGACTTAGCAGCAGCAGTAGCAGCAGCAGGAAGCCTGAATACTCTGTCCATGGGATTCTCCAGGCAAGAATACTGGAGTGTTTTGCCATTTCCTTCTCCAGGGGATCTTCCCGACCCAGGGATCGAACCCAGGCCTCTTGCATTGCAGGCAGCTTCTTTACCAACTGAGATACGAGGGAAGCCCAAAGACTAGATTGATAACCCCAAATAGACAATAGATCTGGTAGAATTTTTTTTACAGCCCATGAGAGAGTCCTACATGGTCACCAAATCATAGGTTTTCCTGGAAGATGCGACGACCGTACCTGTGGGGGAGAAATTTCACCTTGGCCAGACTCTTTGCTGGGATGTCACCCAAGATGTTAAAGCTGAAGCTCCAGTACTTTGGTCACCTGATGCGAAGAAGTGACTCAGCCCCTGATGCTGGGAAAGATTGAGGGCAGGAGAAGAGGGATGAAATTGTTGGATATCAAAACGGACGCAATGGACAAGAGTTAGAGCAAGCTCCAGGAGATGATAAAGGACAGGGAAGCCTGGCAGGCTACTCCATGGGGTCACAAAGGGTCAGACACGACTGAGTGACTGTACAACAACCCAAGATACACATCTGTCAAGCAGAAGTAGTAAGTAATAAACAGTTAAAAATCCTGACCAACAGGACTTCCACTGCCACGAAATTGCTCATGGTTTGGTGTTTGAGACCTTATGTTTCTTTAGATTTGAACTGGCATTTAACACCTGGAATGAACAGATGAATTTTTCAATCTATATCAAGACAAATGTTTTTTAAAAACATGGATATGTTAATGCTAAGGAAACGATCTCAAAAAGCAGGTTGGAAAGACGCTGTAGAAAATAAACTTGAAAACGTTCATGAAACAAGTAAAAGAAGCGTTCATCTGTAAAGAAATGTTACTGTGGAAGCTCAGATTATTCAGTGGACTTGAAGGACTTCCTGGATCCTTATCTGTTAATTTTAGGAGAAGGAAAAAGAGGTGCCTTAGAACTCCTGATCTCAAAACCAGTCAGGCCTCCAGCTATTAGAGACTTTGAACTCTATGGGAGGAAGAAGTTGATAAGAGTGAGGCCAGAGGGTGGGGGAGTTGCCTGTGGTATTCAAAACACCTGATCAGAACTGTCTGCTAGACAATGTATCTATCAGCTTTTTACAGGCAAACAAAACCATGGTTCCGTGACTTGTTTGGAGGGAAGCAGGTAAATTGTAACTGCCAAGGGAGCCATCCACTGTTACTGAGGATGCCAAGGTAGGGGCACGAGAAGGGTTGGAAAGACACCAAGATTTTATGTTCCATGAAGCTATGGACCCAACCCCTCAAAGACTAGATTTAAGGCAAGAACAACAGCAACCAGAGAAGATCCTGAACGGAAAATGTTTCTGGAACAATACTGTACAATGTGGTGAATGAAAAATTCCCACCACCTTTTTGGTATTAATAGAGAATAACTGCTTTTTAGAAGGACAGTGGTAAAGAACCAGCCTGCCACTGCAGGAGACATAAGAGACGTGGGTTCAATCCCTGGGTTGGGAAGATCCCCTGAAGGAGGGCATGACAACTCACTCCAGTATTCCTGCATGGAGAATTCCGTGGACAGAGGAGCCTGGTGGGTACAGTCCATGGAGTCACAAAGAATAAGACACAGCTGAGGCAACTTAGCACAGCACAGAAGGATGTATTTATAAGTGTAGTTATTAATAAGTATAGTTATTTTCAGAGAACTTGGTGCCAGTCAGACTGCTGAGTCTTTACATGCGTTATCTCATTTCAGGTTATTGACAACCCTTCAGTCAATTCAGTCGCTCAGTCGTGTCCGAGTCTTTGAGACCCCATGCACTGCAGCGTGCCAGGCTTCCCTGTCCATCACCAACTCCCAGAGCTTACTCAAACTCATGTCCATTGAGTCAGTTTGAGCTTACTCAGACTCATGCAATCCAACCATCTCATCCTCTGTTGTCCCCTTCTCCTCCTGCCTTCAATCTTTCCCAGCATTAGGGTCTTTTCTAGTGAGTCAGTTCTTCCCATCAGGTGGCCAAAGTATTGGAGTTTCAGCTTCAGCATCAGTCCTTCCAATGAATATTCAGGACTGATCTCCTTTAGGATGGACTGGTTGGATCTCCTTACAGTCCAAGGGACTCTCAAGAGTCTTCTCCAACACCACAGTTCAAAGCATCAATTCTTAGGTGCTCAGCTTTTTTTATAGTCCAACTCTCACATTCATACATGACTACTGGAAAAACCATAGCTTTGACTAGAGGGACTTTAGTCAGCAAAGTAATGTCTCTGCTTTTTAATATGCTGTCTAAGTCGGTCATAGCTTTCCTTCCAAGGAGCAAGTGTCTTTTAACTTCATGGCTGTGGTCACCATCTGCAGTGATTTTGGAGCTCAAGAAAATAAAGTCTGTCACTATTTCCATTGTTTCCCCATCTATTAGCCATGAAGTGGTGGGACCGAATGCTATGATCTTAGTTTTTTGAATGCTGAGTTTTAAGCCAGCTTTTTCACTCTCTTCTTTCACTTTCATCAAGGGGCTCTTCAGTTTCTCTTCACTTTCTGCCAGAAGGGTGGTGTCATCTGCATATCTGAGGTTATTGATATTTCTCCCGGCAATCTTGATTCCAGCTTGTGTTTCTTCCAGTCCAGCGTTTCTCATGATGTACTCTGCATATAAGTTAAATAAGCAGGATGACAATATACAGCCTTGACATACTCCTTTTCCTATTTGGAATCAGTCTGTTGTTCCATGTCTGGTTCTAACTGTTGCTTCTTGACCTGCATACAGATTTCTCAGAAGGCAGGTAAGGTGGTCTGGTATGGTCATGACAACCCTAAACCTTTTATTTTTTTAACCTGTACCCTCAACTCTTAACATCATCTCCAACGGTATATAAGAAAACTGAGCCCTGTTTGGCTTTTTAAGGAACTTTAAGTGCTCTTCAAAACCCTAGTACTAGCAAGTTCTCAGGATGAGATTTGAATGCAGAATCTTTTTTTTCTTTTTTCTTTTTTCCTTTTTAAATTATGAAAGTATGATAACACATTTACAAAAGACTTGGAAAATACAGAACAAAGTTACATATAGTTTCACTGCACATTACAATTATTTTTTAAGTAGATAAGTTAAGATCTTTAGTTGGAGTTTCAATGTCAAACTCTCAAAATTAATAGACAGGATAGATGGGAGAATAGAAGGATATAGTAGACCTGAAAAGCACTATGAACCATTTCAACATAATTAAAATTTATATAATTTTCACACACCAGCAGGATACAAATTCTATTCAAGTTCCTATAGACTATAAACCAGGAGACACTGGAGCGTATCCAAGGATGTAAAGCAAGGATCAAAAATTTCATGGTCTAAAGGTTGGATGTATAATCTTGAACTCTAGAATCTGGGTTCTGAACCCTTATGTGATGAGAACCCACTTTGAATGATTTAGTAGTTAAAGTTTGACTTGATGGGGAGAGGGAAGCACAGAGAGGTCATCCAGGTCCAGAATAAATAGAATCTGGTGACAGATGTTTTTGCAGTGTGCCTAATCTTTTATACAAATGGAATTCTTGGCTAAGATTGTGGAAAACTTATGGAAACCATGAGATCTTAGGAGTGAGCAGTGCTGGTATCATCAGGTGCCCTCATAAACTACTTCCTGAAACGTAGCTGGTAGAAAATTCCACCATTCCCTTGGTACAGGGGCCCTACAGCTGGGAAAGGGTGGGAAGAAGATATCTTAAAAGGAGCCACATAGTGAGTAGAAACACAGGGTGGTCCCTTGATCAGAGGATAAGAAGGGGGAATCATCTGATCACATGGATGATCAGATGATCTGATCACCTTTGTCCTTGAATGTTTCCTTGAGCAGAAGACAGCTCCTAGTCCCAAGTTACAGGGACTAGGAGAAACAGGGCCCAACTTGGAGGTCCAGCCCCATTCCAGAAGGAGCCTGTGGTGGGAAAAAAAGAGGCTGTAGAATGAGATGAGTCATCTACAGAGGATGTCACAAAGTTGTCCAGTGTCCTGATCACATGCACTGCTCCTGCCCAGTGTGGACATGGGTCTGGCCAGCACAGCTCTTTTTAAGCATTTGGGAGTCTGTGACCCTGGAGGAAGCCAGAAGTATCAGAGTACCCTAGTTAACATTCTGCCCATTTCTCCAACTGCCACAAAGTGATACAAAGATTTTTGCACTGGGTTGAAAGAAGACACAGTGTCTTCTATGCATGCCTTGTGCTCAATAGTCTTTGTGTTCAGATTTTCCCTTTATCACTTTTTAGTTGATTGACCTTGACAAATAGCTTAGCCTCTGTGAGTCTGAATTTTCTCTTCTATCTCATAATGGCCACATCACCAGATCGTTTCGAAGATTAAGGAACAATGCATAAAAAGCATTTAGCACAAGGAATAACACATCATATAAGGGACCAATGAATGGAATTAATTAAATAGTTATGTATTAGAGAAAAAAATGTTAGTTTATGAGTTGGTACAATATTTCGTATTTCATCAGAGGACAACTGAACTTTTTATTTTTTAAAAAATGCCTTGAGAAGCTCTTTGGGTTTAAAAGGTGAGATTTGGGGTGGAAAAATGAAGCACATGGCATGGATGTGCTGGGATTAGAGCAATTTTAAGACGGTTTGCTATGCTATGCTGTGGGCTTCCCTGGTGGCTTACACGGTAAAGAATCTGCCTGCAATGTGGGCAACCCAGCTTCTATCCCTAGGTTGAACAGATCCTCTGGAGAAGGGAATGGCAACCGACTCCAGTATTCTTGCCTGGAAAATTCCATGGACTGAAGAGCCTGTGGTCCATGGGGTCACAGAGTCGGACGTGACTGAGTGACTGAATACACGCACAACTGAGTCGCCTGCTGTACGCCTAAAACTAATGCCACACTGCAAACCAGCCATGCTCCAGAAGAGACAGTGGAGTGGAGATGAGGAGGGGAAGGGGAGGAGTCCTAGAAGTCTGCCGAGAAATACACAGGGATAACGGATATCCAGCTGTACAGAGTATGTATATATAGTATGGGAGTATGAGAAAATTTTATTGAGATCTTGAAATACAAGGACTTTGAGGATCTATAAACAAGTGTTTCTTCATTTGATCTTACCAAAAGGCCAAGAAGCAACAAGTGATGCTTATATTACGATTATTATTAGTTTGATCCCAAACTTAGTCATCTTGGTGAATGGTTGGCAAAAATAATGATGAGTCAAGAAAGGCTCAGTTATCTTTGTTCTCATTAAAGCACATGTGTTTTAGTGAAGGAAGATAAAGGAGGCCGAATAGCAGCTTCCCAAAGATGTCCAAATCCTATCCCCCAGGACCTGTGAATAAGATACACGGTAAAGGGGGACTTGCACGTGAAGCTAAGTTAAGGATTTTGAGATGAGGAGGCTATCCTGGATTAATCTCCAACAACTTAGGAGCGTTCTTACAAGAAGAAGACAGGCATGTCAAAGTCAGAGTGAGAAGATGTGAGAACAGAAGCAGAAGTCAGAGAGAAGGGAAGATCCTGCACTGGTGTGTTTGAAGACAGAGGAAGGGGCCAGGAGCCGAGGAAAGCAAGCAGCCTCTAAACCCTGGAAGAGGCGAGAGTTCTCCCATAGAACCTTCAGAAGGACTGAAGACTTGTAGATGCCTTAACCTTAGCCCAGGGAAACTGATTTTGAACTTTTGACCTCTAGAACAGTAAGCCAATAAATTTTAGCTGTTTGAAGGCACTAAATTTAAAGTAATTTGTTACAGTGTGTGTGTGTGTGTGCGTTGGTCCCTCAGTTGTGTCCAACTCTTTGTGACCCCACGGACTGTAGCCCACCAGGCTCCTCTGTCCATGGGATTCTTCAGGCAAGAATACTGGAGTGGGTTGACATTCCCTTCTCCAGGGAATCTTCCCAATCCAGGGGTGAAATCCGGGTCGCCTGTGTTACAGCAGATTCTTTGCTATCTGAGCCACCAGGGAAGCCAAATTTGTTTCAGTACCCATAGGAGACTAATACAGAGTATTTGGGCAACAGTGGAAAAGCAGGGGACAGTGTGGTGTCTGTCCTGTGCCAAGTCCTCGGGGTCGGCCTCTGGGAAAGAGTTATAGGTAGAAGATGAAGGAGCTGTCCTCATGAAGAGAGTCTGAGGGATGAGGGCAAAAGCAGTCATGCTTAGGGCTCTGGCTGAGATAGTATGACACAGAGCAGGGCAAGTGAGGGCTAGCACTGCTCTTAGGCTAAGAGGGTGCCACTGGCAGATAGAGAGAAGCCTCAGAGTCCATGATTGGGGGGCGGGGAGTAAGGGCTGGAGGAGACCGTGCCAGGAGAACCGGCAGTGTCACTGATAAGGTACAACTTGTTTGAAGAAATTTTTAGACATCCCTGAAGACTCCTTGAAAGACTTGATGGACACTGATGGAAGGATGAGCTCTTAAAGGTGCAGGGAAAGCCAGACAGTTTGAATTATTATCATTTCTGTTACTTCATCTATATGGCATGGAGAAACTTGGACAACATCAGTTTTAGGACTCCTGATACATATAGTCCAACTAATTTCCAAGATTTATCTGTAAGGTTTCCAGGGATGAATGCAAGATTCTTGTAGCAGGCATTTTACAGGTGGAATGCATTCAGAAACCACAAAAATTAAAGTTCTTGACCACTAGGTGGCCCCATCCCCATGGGCTGGAGAATTTGTTTAGTGACCTCTAAAAACACAAGGGCTTGAAACACATCAAAATGATTTGCCTTTTCAGTAACCTGGGCCAAGAAGATCCTCTGGAGAAGGAAATGGAAACTCACTCCAATATTCTTGCCTGGAGAATCCCTTGGACAGAGGAGCCTGGCAGGCTACAGCCCACGGGGTCGCCAAGAGTCGGACACGACTTAAGAGGCAGAGCACAAGCACGAACCTGGTTACTATAGACTCTGGTTACTTTTTCTTTTTTGTTTACAGAGTTATATAAATACAGGAGCTCCTTTTTTTCACTCTGCTTTTTACTTACAAATGTCACCTGTACACGAACTCAACTTTCTTGTCTATGGGATCAAATAGCTCTGTGTTACCCAGTAGACTTGAGATGTGGACAAGAAAAGGGGAATGATATTGAAATTCATTTTTTGAAGATTTAACTTTCTCCTTTAGATGGGAGAACAGAATATACAAGGACTTAACTCAGTTTTTTACTATATGTGTTGTTGGTGGCACCATATTCATGAACCATTCATCTCTGCACCCAACAAATATTTGCTGAGGGTGTGTTCTGAGCAGAAACAATTTCCTAATCATTGCAGTGGGTTATATAACTTTTAAAAAGCCCACAGAGCTCCAACAGAAGAAAACCTTAACATTTTATGGAGGAGAATAGAAAGGTAAATTATTAAATATGACATATAGGGAATAAAGTGTAGGATAGAAAGTGTCATCTAGCTTCATGTATTTAGTCATCATGTTCATGCATTTATTTTTACAAGCAATGCCTTGCAGCTTCCTTTCCTTGCATTTATAATATTATCATACTAAGGAAATGTGTTTGAGGTCTAACAATGGAAAAAATGAAATATTGAAGCAGTCATTTTAAATTCAACCTATGCATCTTCAAACATAAAGAGGAATGACAAGTATCTATATAAGAGTGATCTGAAATACATTTGAAAGTACAGGAAATGGGGGAAATGGGGAAACTTACAATGTCCTCCTAAAGCCCAGATAAAAGTATGTGTAAATAAATATTTGTAGCAGGATACTATTTTTAATAGTATCCCTGGTGGCTCAGAGGTTAAAGCATCTGCCTGCAGTGCAGGAGACCTGGGTTCGATCCCTGGGTTGGGAAGATCCACTGGAGAAGGAAATGGCAACCCACTCCAGTATTCTTGCCTGGAAAATCCCATGGACAGAGGAGCCTGGTGGTCTATACTCCATGGGGTAGCAAACAGTCGGACAGGACTGAGCGACTTCACTTCACTATTTTTAATATATTGTTAGTATTTGAAAAATACTGATGTGTGATGTTGGGAAAGATTGAAGGCAGGAGGAGAAGGGGACGACAGAGGATGAGATGGTTTGATGGCATCACGACTCAATGGACATGAGTTTGGGTGAACTCCGGGAGTTGGTGATGGACAGGGAGGCCTGACGTGCTGCAGTTCATGGGGTCGCAAAGAGTTGGACATGACTGAGCGACTGAACTGAACTGAACTGAACTGAACTGTTCTCTGTATAAGTTGATTGTCCTTACAGTATTTGGGCAGAAGGTGTTTTGTTTCCTAAATTTATGTGCTGATATTTGAGATTACAATCTTCTCTTCATTATTTTCTCTTACTGTCCATCTATGAGAGGCCTGTCTTCTACTTTGTCTCCTTTTATTCCTGATCTTCATTTACTCTCTCCTTTACCATTACACTTATTCTAATGTGTTTCATCTGTGTCCTCAGCTACATATGCAGGTGTGAATGTAGCTTTGCTTTGTGTATATATATTTTAAATGTCCTATGTGAAAGAATTTCTTATTTCTTCACTTAGACAATTTTGTTCAGAATAGCTCTACAGTAGAGAGAGGTAAGAAAAATCACCAAATAAGCTTGAAGACTCTAAAAGCAGAAAGATTGGATGGGGAATCTGGGAGATGCTGTGTATTTGTACAAATTTGCAACTAGAAAATGAATAGGTTCTAGAGATCTAATGCACTGCCCACTGATTATATTCAAAAATACAAAATCTTAAATATCCTCATTATAAAAAAGAAATGATTGAGACTTCCTGATGGTCCAGTGGTTAAGAATCTGCCTTCCAGTGTAGGGGACTCAAGTTCAATGCCTGGTCAGGAACTGAGATCCCATATGCTGCCAGGCAACTAAGCCCATGTGCTACAGCTAGAAAGTCAACTCACTGCAATGAAGATCCCACATGTCACAACTAAGATGTGATACAGTCAAATTCATTAATTAAAAATTAATATATTAAAAAAGGAAGTGTTACTATTTGACTTAAAAAATGAAATGATAATCATGTGACGTGGTAGAGGCGCTGACTAAGCTATGATGATACACAAAAATGTATCAAGTCAACAAGCGTATGCCTTAAGCTTACACAATGTTTTCTGTCCATTGTATCTCAATTAAAAATAAATAAAATAAAACAGAAAGGATCAGTGCCCTCTTCCTTTACCAGAGACTGGTAAAAAGGTAAGACCCTCAGCTGGGCCCTGCCGTTGCACAGTGTAGGAGGGGCGGACAACCTCTACAGGAGGTACATGTACACAGAACACCCTGAGACACCAGCATATTTCACTCCTAGCGTAACACGGGGTACAGCCATTGATCTTCAGTGTACTGGTCAGCAACCCAGAGAGGAAGGGCTTTGATCTCACCAAGTCTTTTGTGTCTCCAGAGAAGAAGAACAGAAGCAGCAGAGAGAGATTATATGTATCAGATCTAGCCGGGCTTCTAGCCCATTGCTCATATAGTCATGACAAAGAGAGTACAGTGGTGACCTGCATAGACCCACCTGATTAAAATGCAGACCTTGGCAGCAGCTGCTAAAATAGACTGACAATAATGACCAAGACCAGATGTTTCACCCTTATTTTTTGACATTGCGTAAACACCCTAGAATGTTGACATTTACGTTGGGAGTGGAGGAGGCCACGCAATGGACTGAGGTTTTCTGCTTCAGATTTTGTAACTGCAGGAGATGGTCTGTGAGCAGCTGTGAAATCATGTGTGATAGAACAAGTAGAAGAAACTTTCCTTGAATTGCATCTGAGCTCACCCTTTTAAAGAATAGCACCAGATTATAGCACCTGAAAGAATTATATGTAAACTTCAGAGCAGAGAAAGTGAAAGAAAGAAAGTGAAGTCGCTCAGTCGTGCCCGACTCTTTGCAGAGTAAAGTCGTAATCTTAATCCTCAAGCAACTTTATTGAACTTATTAGCCGTAATAGTTTTTTAATGGATTCTTTTGGATTTTCTAAATACATGACTTTGTCATCTGCTAATAGTTTTGCTTTTTTTTTTTTCCCCAATATGGTGACTTTTCTTTCCTTTACCTGACTAACTGCCCTGGCCAGAACCTTCAGACTGAATGGAAGTGGTGAGAGTGAACAGTCTTGTGTCATCTTAGTAGGAAAGATATTACTCTTTCACCATCAAGTATGGTGTTACCTGTGTCTTTTTCATAGGTGTCCATTTGATTCCTTCCTTCAAGTTAAGGAAGTCTACTCCTATTCCTAATATCTTGTGTGTTTTTATCATGAAAAGGTGCTGGATTTTCCTCAAATACCATTTCTGCATCAATTAATACAGTGTATTATGTCGATTGATTTTAGGAGGGAATGTTGAACCACCTTGCATTTCTAAGATAGCTTTCACTAGTGGTGGTATATAATCCTTTTTTATATTGCTAGACTTGAGGTCTTACTTGTGGTAGGCTATATATAATGGCTTTCCAAAAGATACATGGTGTGCTGCAGTCCATGGGGTCACAAAGAGTCAGACACGACTGAGTGACTGAACTGAACTGAACTGAATTGAAAAGACACACATATCATAATTCCTGGGTGGAATCTGTGACTGTTACCTTACATGGCAAAGATTTTGAAAATGTGATTAAATTAAGGGGAGAATATCCTGGACTACCTAGACAGGCCCTATATGCAACCACAGGTGTCCTTTAAGGTGGTTGTTGTCGTTTAGTTGATAAGCCATGTCCAACTCTTTTCAACTCCATGGACTGTAGCCTACCAGGCTCCTCTCTCCATGGGATTTCCCAGGCAAGAATACTGAAGTGTGGTGCTGTTTCCTCCTCCAGGGCATCTTCCTGATTGAGGGATCAAACCTGCGTCTCCTGCTTGGTAGGCAGATTCTTTACCCCTGAGCCACCTTGGGAAGCCCCTTTAAGAGGGTGGCAGAAGGAAATTAAAGGTAGAATAAGAGAAGGCAATGTGACCATGGAGAAAGAGATTGGAGTGACGATGGCCACATTCCTTGGCTTTCAGCACTCCAAAAGAATAAATTTCTGTTGTTTTAAAGCCCCAAATCTGGGTAATTTGTTACAGTAGCGAGAGAAAACCAACATACCAGTATTTTGTTGAAGACTGTTGCCTGACTATTCATGAGGAACACTGATCTCTAGTTTCCTTGTGATATCTTTGTGTGGCTTGGTATCAGAGTGAAACTGGCTGCACAGAATAAGTTGGGAAATGGTCCCTCCTTTGCTACTTTTTTGAAACATTTTTGCAGGAATGGTTTTAATTCTGTTTTTACACATATCTGCATTCCTAAAGCTTATTTGAAACGCAGAAACTTTATCTGTCTGTTTCATGATGTTGACTGCTCTGGACGAAATTTTCCTGAAAAGATTCGTGTCTGTTATTTTAGGACAGCTTTCTTGAATAATATAGCTTCAAATACATATTGTGTTCTTGAAGTTTTATTTTAGATGGGAATTTCAATGATCTGTGTGTTGCCTGACTATTGTCCTTTTTCTTTATTTTTCTCTCATCATTTTAACTCTTCATTTTATTTCATTTTGTGGGCTCACCTTATTTTTTACCTTCTGGGCTTCCCAGGTCGCTCAATGGTAGAAGAATCTGCCTGCCACTACAGGAGGCATCCATTCATTGTCTGTATCATTGGGAAGATCCCCTGGAGAAGGAAATGGCAACTCACTCCATTATTCTTGCCTGGAGAATCCCATGGACTGAGAAGACTGGTGGGCTACCGTCCATGGGATAGCGAAGAGTCAGACAACTGAGCAGCTCAGCACACACGCATGCTCCTTATTTTCAGCAGTACCTATTTTCCTTTGTGCTTCTTTCAACTCACTTTTTCTTTTTTTTCGTCCACACTGTGAGGCCTATGGGATCTTAGTTCCCTGACCAGAGATCGAACCTGCACCCCCTGCAGTGGAAGTGTGGAGTCTTAACCACTGCACCTCCAGCGAAGGTCCACTTCCAACTCACTTTTGTTTTGTGAATGATTTAATACTTTCTCTTCTTATTTCTCCCTGCTTATATTTTATGTCTAGTTCCTCACAAAATCTTTGTTGAACTGCTTGGTCTCTGTTCCTTATTCTTCATTCATAGAGGCAACCACTAACTTAGACTTTTTTTATTTATATTATCTGGTGATAATTTAAATTTCTTCCTGGTGACAAAAATTTAGTGAGTGTCCCTAACTTGTCAGTTGATTTTTTTCCCCTGTTTTTTTCTTCTTCTCCTTCCCATCCTTCTCCTTCTAATATCTTTATGTGGATCCTGAACAGATTTTCTTTTTAAAATTTATCAAGCATGTCATTTATGAAACAGATCATTTCCTCTAGCTATTTGCAGGAATTTGGGAGAACACAGAAGAACCTACACTTTGTGGAAGGACCTAGGCTTTGCAGAAGGACCTAGGCTTTGTGGCAGAATAGCTGCATAGACCACCACAAAGTTCAACTGTTTAGCAAGGGGAAATCTCTCTTCCACTATCATGGAGACAAACTGCTTCATCAAGAACCAAACTAAGTTCCTACAGTTGACACATTGCTCCCCCAGGTGGCGCTAGTGGTAAAGAGCCTGGCTGCCAGTGCAGGAGATGTGAGACACTGGTTCTATCCCTGGATTGGGAGGATACCCTGGAGGGGGAAATGGCAACCCACTCCAGTATTCTTGCCTGGGAAGTCCTGTAGACAGAAGAGCCTGGCCATCTATAGTCCATGGGGTCGCAAAGAGTTGGACACGGCCGAGCACACACACACAAAACCTTCCTCCTACTGTCGTAGACTGGGATATAAGATTTTGTACTTAGTGTGCACACTTCTGCTTTGGCATATGTACTTTTACTCTGGATCTTTCAAGTTATACAGTTGCAAGAGCCCCCCCAACCCGCATTTTTTGTGGGCATTTTTCTGCTTGACCCTTATTGCTTTTGAAAGCCCTTTCACCTATTTTCTGGTTTGGAGTTTCAACTCTCTTCTAATTTTGCCAAAAGCAACTTCAGTGTTTATATTTCTCTTTTTCCTTACCGCTTTTGGATGATTTCCATAAAGAGAAGGCAGAAATGCCAGCTTTGGAAACGAAAGATCTAGCTTAAATTTGAAAACTTTTTTAATCTCATTTTTTTTTTTACTCTTGTCTTCTTTTTACATTGTTCTTTTTTTAACTTCTTATTTTTTATTGGAGTGTAGCCAATTAACAATGTTGTGATAGTTTCAAGTGGACAGTAAAGAGACTCAGCCATACATATACACATATCCATTCTCCTCTCATCCAGGCTATCGCATAACATTAAATAGAGTTCCCTCTGCTATACAATAGTCCTTGTTGGATACCCATTTAAAATAAAGTAGTGTGTATGTCAATCTCAAACTCCCTAAGTATCCTTTCCTCCCATCTTTCCCCCTTGGTAACTGTAGATTTGTTCTCTAAGTCTATGGGTCTGTTTTGTAAACAAGTTCATTTATTTCATTTCTTTATAGGTTTCACATATAAGGGATTTCATATGATATTTCTCTTTCTCTGTCTGGCCTACTTCACCCTGTGTGACAATCTCTAGGTCCATTCACATTGCTACAAATGGCATGATTTCCTTCTTTTAATGGCTGAGTAATATTCTCTTGTATATATGTTACATTCTTCTTTTATAGTTTATCATTTGCTCAGTTTCATCTGAATGAATTACAATTAAATTTTCATCTCTACCCTGGTTTCTGTCCTTCTGATTATCTTCTCCTTTGCCTATTGTTAACTTCACATGGGTATTCCTCAGGAACTCCTATTAACATTGTCTTTCTCTATACTTTGATGGGGCTTCCCTGGTGGCTGTAAAGAATCTTCCTGCAGTGCGGGAGACCTGAGTTCGATCCCTGGGTTGGGAAGATCCCCTGGAGAAGGCAAAGGCTACCCACTCCAGTATTCTGGCCTGGAGAATTCCATGGACTGAATAGTCCATGGGGTCCCAAAGAGTCAGACATGACTGAGCAACTTTCACTTTCACTTTCTTCCACTTTCATACTTTGATGTTCTTGATCTTGGTCAATGGCATCAGAGTTCTTTCTCTCAAGTAATTTAGCTGAAAATTTTAGAATCATATTTGTACTTTATTTTGTCCATCCTGTGGTCAAAGTACCTCCAATCTAACTTTCTTTTTGCTTCTGCTGATATCACTTTGCTTTGGACCCTACACCTGGATTCTGCAGACTGCTATTCCTGGCTGTCTTGGGTGCGTGTTTAGTCGCTTTTGTCATGTCCAACTCTGCAACCCACGAACTGTAGCCTGCCAGGCACCTCTGTCCATGGAATTGTCCAGAAGAATACTGGAGTGGGTTTCCATGCTCTCCTCTAAGGAAAATCTTTCTGGCCCAGGGATCAAACCCATGTCTCTTACATCTACCTGCATCAGCAGGTGGGTTCTTTGCCACTAGCACCACCTGGGAAGCCCCTTGGTTGTCTTATCCATTGTCAATTTAGCTACTGTGCCAGAGTTAACATCCTTAAACACATCCTGTTATGTTATTCCTTTCCTCAAAACTCTCCATGGTTCACCAATATAAATAGAATAATCTCTTTAACCTTCTGTAAATTGACATCTGAACTCTCTACCAACATAAAATTAGTTGTTGGAACACCATTCTTCATTATTATCATAACTCTGTTTATCTTTGTTCCTTTACCTGGTAAGTATACTTCTTCATCTTAATTTGCTAATGTTTTGGCTGTTTTCCAAGCCATTATGCTTAATAAAGCCCTTTCAAAATATCCATTTGCAAATAATCTCTCCTTTCCCACACTCATATAAAATTTTTTTACCTATTTTTTACACACATCATTTTATGTTGTACCTGTATTTGCCTTTTGCATTACTCTGAGCTCCCGAAGTACAGGAGCCATGCCTTCTCAGCTTATATTATTCACATATAACATAGGCGATGCATAGTGGACATTGTTCCTTGATATGAATTTAAACAATGTATGTTAATGGGCTTCTCAGGTGGTGCTAGTGGTAAAGAACCCACCCGCCAATGCAAGAGACATAAGAGACGCAGGTTCAATCCCTGGGTTAGGAAGGTCCCCTGGAGAAGAGCATGACAGCCCACTCCAGTATTCTTGCATGGAGAATCTCATGGACAGAGGAGCCTGGAGGGCTACAGTCTATAAGGTCTCAAAGTGTTAGACACAACTGAAGTTACTGAGCACACGCACGCATGCACACAAGATATGCTAACAGATATGTGTCTAATGGATGGAGATCTCTCTCTCTCACACACACACACACACACACACACATGGCTTCCATCAGGCTTGCATTGAGCCAAAGAGCTGCAAAGTCCCTTCCTGAAAGGAGGAATACTGACAACACCAGTCCAGGTTTGGTGGTCTAAGGTAACGGCTGGAATTATGTGAAACTGGTAAAAGTCTAGGGAGAAAATATTTCAGCTTCAGCCCTTCCCCAAGTCTCCTCTGAACTGGTCTTAGGAGTAGAAAATCTCCATTTCCACAGGGGTGAACTGTGACTTCTGGGCTGTTGACAGCAAAAGGTTTCTTGTGGCTGAGAAGACAATGGTGGGGGAAGGGGAACAGAGCAGGGGAGCTAAGTCTTTAATTTTCTTTCTGCCTTAAAAGTTTGATGAGGTAAACTCACCTTTATGATCACACCGACATTTTGCAGTATTTTCTCTAAACCAAAGTCCAGGTTTTTGTTACTTCTTTTGTTTTGTGAGGAATTCTGCCTTCTTTGGAGGTTCATCAGCTCAAATTGCAGCAATTAGTTATTAAATGACATGTTTTGTTTTATTATAATTTTTAGAGTTTTAATTTCTCTGGGGTTTTCCAAGATGTTAATGAGAGGCATAATAGCTATGTATTTGGGGCCTTACTGTTTACTTCATCACCTTCATGTCAATTCAATACATTGTTCTTGCTCTTAACTCACCCAGTGTTGATGACTTGATCAAGTCTCTTAATCTATTTGAGGGAAAGTTGCCTCATGTGTTTAGGTAGATACAAAACTACTTGTTTCCAGTTTTAAGACTCTCTAAAGCTTGTGGAGATCCTGATGCTGGGAAAAACTGAGGGTAGGAGGAAAAGAGGGCGATGGAGGATGAGACGGTTAGATGGCATCATGGTCTCAGTGGACATGGGTTTGAGCAAACTCCAGGAGATAGTGAAGGACAGGGAAGCCTGGCTTGCTGCAGTCCGGTGGTCGCAAAGAGTTGGACCTGACTGAGCAACTGAACAACAGAAAACCCAGTGGGTCATAAAAAAGCACTGAATTTCTTGGAAAAAGTTTGTTCTCTCTGGTCTATTTAATCTTGACTTACTTAGATCCATGATAATAAAATATCTTCTTTAATTGAATATTCAAGTAACTAGTGAATAATGCTAATAACTTTAATAATTGCTCATCACTATACCAGAAAGTTGCATCAAAACCAATCTTTATTGTCAAATTTTTGAAATTAAAATATTTTAGTATCAAATTAGTATTTTCAGAAGGTATTTTGTGTTGCTGTATATGGATGTGTTGGCTTTATAAAATACTATGATAAAGGTCAAGACTCCAAAGATTTGGGTTTAATGACCATGTCTGTATACTTTTTTTTTTTACACATAATCTCAAAGTCTTGAATATCATAACATTCTCATGTCATTGACAATAACAATTTTATGAGATACAAAATTAAAAGCAAGTTGACCAAATTCCCTATATTATTCATGGAGTAACATAAACTTGGAGAAATATAGAATTTAATCCCATAGCCATATCATACTTTACTTAAAACCCCTGGGAAAAATATGTGTGAATTATCTGATTATCAGCTATAAGAAAGGGTAACAAATTTAGAGTCTTGTTTGCTTAACTTTTAAATAGAAACCAATTTAATTCAGTGGGTACCTGCTGAGAATATATACAGGCTATCTAAGCAGTATAAAGATGAGAAAGTACTCAGAGCCTGATTAACATGCTGATACAAGATATTTTAATTCACATGTTACCTAAATCAAATTACAAAGCTACTTATATTTATAAAGTATATATAAATATAATTATGTATAAAAGCTATATTTTATTATGTCATACCCTACCTCCATCATGGAAGGTAGTTTACTATCGACTTATTTTTATTTGTTACTAGAGAGCTGGATTAACACTGAAAAAACTCAAATGATACAAAGATAACTAAGGATTTGACATTTAAAAAAAGTTCAGTAGATTGCCTTGGATTCCTAAGAAACAATAATAGCATGCATTCTTTCATAAAGAAATCAAAATTGAGTGAAATGAGAGGAAAAAGTCAGTTTACCTAAGAATAATGTCCTGAAAATCTTAATCCAGAACTTTTCCTTCCACCAGACTCAGAAAATACTAAAAATCTCATCTCGGACACTCGGATGTCTTTATCATTCCTTTTCTCTGAATGAAATAAACTTCTATTTTGCCTTAACTTATTCCCTAAATCCTAACCTACTGTTATAAGTTCTTTGTAGCAATCTTTTATGAATGAAAATTAAAAATCCTAACCAGAAGATGTGCTTGGCTAGATGTTTACTGCCTTGCTAAAGATATAAGTCAAGGGAGTATCTATTATAGGGAACATTTATTTGGGACCTGTTTCACATGGCCAGGATCTGAGTCACCATAACTGCAATCTAAACCCCTTTTGAACCCTTTGGGTTCTGATACTAAAGACGTTTATGGTGTTTCTCATAGTTTGGACTGTTTCTTTGACAGTCTACATTGCAACCTGACACTTTCTTTTGACTTTTGCTAACCTTAATTCACAGACCTTGTTGGCAGAAAAGTTACTAAGAAGTCTTCCTCAGAGATGATCACAAAATGTGATTATGGTGTATATTTAGCTTCTGGATGGTACAACAGATTTTCTAATATGTTTCAGTTTTCTCAGTGAACTAAGTTGTGCAAATCTTATATCTTTTTGTCTGCTTTTGATTTGATCTTTCAAATACAGGTACTATTTTGTATGCCTCATACTCTTTGGGGAGGTGGAGGGTAGTTATCTCCTACTAGATTTCAAATAGCCAAATAATTTTTAATCACAACTTTTATTTTTCTCATAAAAGTTTATGAATTGAAGATGAAAGCCGGCTTAGTAACCTGGAAAAGGATTTTATTTCATTCAATAGGATCTGTTCGAGAGCACTCATGAAGTGACTTTTTATATTTGAAATGATCCCTTGGGTACTATGATAGAGTGGTTTATAGAGTAGAACATTTCATCTTATGAAATATATATACTTGTATAAAATATAAATGATTGCATTTTGTATATGTATATACACACACACAGAATTTTGAATTGAGTGTATTTATATTGTAAGCTTTTAAAGGACAATAGATGCTAAACAAGTCAGTTTGATTTCTGTAACATTTGGTTGTAGGCAGNGTAGGCAGATTAATTATGATTTTAAAGATTCAATCTATAAAAAAGAATGTATATGTGTATTAATATAACTGAATTACTTTGCTGTTCAGCAGAAATTAACACAACATTGTAAATCAACTATACTTCAATCAAAAAGAAAATAAATAAAAAAACTTTTAAGACTAGAGTTAAAAAAAAGATTCAAGTAATCAACATGTATTGATTTTATTATGTAGAAGATACTAGAATGAGTAAGAGACAGTTTTTATCTTCAAGGAATTATTGAAGGGCATTATGTAAGTAGAGTTAACAGAAGGTGGGTGGAGAAACGTGAGTACCAAAGAATAAAGAATAGAGCTTAGTATTTAAAGGGGAAAGGAAAGGGAAATCATTCAGTCCTTTCCGAGTCTCTGTGACCCCATGGGCTATAGTCTATCAGGTTCCTCCATCCATGGAATTTTCCAGGCAAGAATCCTGGAGTGAGTTGCCATTTCCTTCTCCAGGGGATCTTCCTGTCCCAGGGACTGAACCCAGGTCTCCCACAAGGGAGGCAGACGCTTGCTTTACCATCTGAACCACCAGGGAAGCCCAAAGGGAAAACTACCTCCAGTTGGAGCATCAGGAGACTTGCAGGAGGGCACGGCCTTTTGGAATGAGCCCTAAGAGGACGGGAGGGGACAGATGCAATATAGCACGTGTTCTCATTTCACTGTCAGGACTACATTTCTTTTCCCCTGGTCCTCCTCCCAGGCTTCTTTCTCTTTACCTACTGGGACACAGGTGAGTTTGAGACCTCTTGTTTCTTTAACACAATGGAGTATTAATGTGGGCTGCAGATGAGCTGGTTGGAGTAGAAATAAAAATGACCAGGATCTTCAACTTGTAATTCTGTCTCTGTCTTCTCTTTGCTGTTCCTGTTCCTATGATTCATTCTTAGTTCCATTAGCCATAGTTTGCTCACCACTGTAAACCCAGAGCCTGCAAGTAGCAGGAATACAGTAAATATTTGCTGAGTGACTGAACAAATAGAAAGATGGAGGAAAGGAAGGGAGGAAGCATTGTAATTTCTTCATTTGACTTTGCTAAAGTTTGACTTACCTTTAAAGTTTACTATTTACCATTGTGTAAATGATTTGTAAAATAATTAAAGTGTTGGCAAGTGAAGATGGTAACATGATTTCCTTATAGCCGAGGGATGCATAAAGCACAGAGAAAACAGTAAACAATGATCTACTATCACAAAAACACAATGACCTATATTCTAGGGGAGTCTACAAATTGATTTTATCAAATGAATAAAACATTTTTCTGTTGATTCCAAAGGGAGAAAAAATAAGGAAAGAATAAGGAGAGAAGATGTTGAGTATAAAATACACTCAAAACAGATTAAAAACTTAAATGTAAGGCCAGAAACTATACAACTCTTAGAGAAAAACAGAGACAGTACACTCTCTGACATAAATCACAGCAAGATCCTCTTTGATCCACCTCCTAGAGTAACAGAAATAAAAAGAAAAATAAACTAAATGGGACCTAGTGAAATTTAAAAGTTTTTGCACAGCAAAGGAAACAATAAACATGATTAAAAGACTATGTTCAGAATGAGAGAAAATAATTGCAAACAAAACAACTGACAAAGGATTAGTCTCCAAAACTTATAAGCAGCTCATACAGCCCAATATCAGAAAAACAGCCTCCCCCCAAAGTGGGAAGAAGATGTAAATGGATATTTCTGCAATGAAGACACGCATGGCCAATAAACACATGAAAAGATGCACAGCATTACTAATTATTAGAGAAATGCAAATCAAAACTACAATGAGGTATCACCTCACACCAGTCAGATCAAAAAGTCTACAAACAATAAATGCTAGAGAGGATGTGAAGAAAAGGGAACCCTTCTACACTGTTGGTGGGAATGTAAACTGATGCAGCCACAATGGAAAACAGTATTGAAATTCTTTAAAAAACTAGAAATAAGTCTACCATATGACCCAGCAATCCCACTACTGCACATATACCCTGAGAAAACAATTCTAAAAGACACATGTACCCCAGTGTTTATGGCAACACTATTTACAATAGCCAGGACAGGGATGCAACCTAGATGTCCATCTACAGATGAATAGACAAAAAAGATGGGGTACATATATGCAATGGGCTATTACTCATCATAAAAAAAGAACAAATTTGAGTCAGTTCTAGTGAGGTGGAAGAACCTAGAACCTGTTATATAGATTGAAGTAAATCAGAAAGAGAAAAGCAAATACTGTATATTAATGCATACATATGGAATCTGAAAAAACAGTATTGATGAAACTATTTTCAGGGAAGGAATGAAGACGCAGATGTAGAGAACAGACTTGTGGACTCAGTGGGGAAAAGAAAGCGGGACGAATGGAGAGAGGAGCATCGATATCTGCACACTATCATGTGTAAGATATAGCTGCTGGGAAGTTGCTACATACAACAGGCAGCCCAGCCCGGTGCTCTGTGACCACCTAGAAGGGTTGGATGGGCGAAGGGGAGAGAGGCTCAAGAGGGAGGGTGTATGTGTATCGCTATGACTGATTGGCGTTGTTGTATAGTAGAAATCAACACAAAATTTTAGAGCCATTTTCCTCCAATTAAAACACAAATTTAAAAATTAGATTTTGCTAAGTTCCATGGATATTTGAAATTAAACGATAATACTTGAACTCAGGTCATTGTCTATTAAAGATGAGAAGAGTGTGTGTCACACACATTAACAACAGAAATGGGTTCCTTAGTCTTCTTAGTGTCAACATTTACAGACAGACCCCCTCAAAATCCTCCCCTTTTAAGCATTTTCCAGTTAAAAATGACTTTGGCTTTTTATACTTCAGCTGCATAGAAAGTATTTATCTCTCCTTAGAATGTGTTTATAAGAATATTTTTAATTTATACTACTAAAACTCAATATAATTTTCACTCCTTTCACCTTATTTATTGGAATTCCTTTTCATATATAATAGTGTGTATAGTTATGTTGGTGAATCTGTTAAACAAAGTATATTTAATGAAGCTTTGCTTCTGCTCCTGTTTGCTCTAATCTCTTCTTCCTTCTATAGGATACTGCATTTAAATCTTTAAAAATAGTTTATGTGCTTGTTTTCAAAATAGTACATACATATGTGTTTATAATACACATTATAAATGTATAGAATATATTTACAATACATATTATAACAATACATAATGTCTTATCCCCATTCTTAGATAAGTTTTAGCTTATACACAATTTTCTCTACTTTTTCATTTAATGTTACACTCTAGTGATAATTCTACAGTAAATATAGCACATTAAACAAATGATTAGAGGGAAAGCCAATCAAAGAAAATTGGAATTACTTGTAGACTTTTGAAAAGTATGGCAACTAATGTTACTGGATGCAAAGCAGTTGTTTATTAAATAACCAAATCATTTGTTTAGTAATCAGAAAGTAATGTTTTAAGCATTAATATCCTAACATAGTTTGTTTCATACATGTGTATGCATTCATACATACACACATTTGCTTTGGTGAGCTTTTGTTACATTTTATAAAATTGGTAAGAATTTTGCCTTGATGTGTCATGCATTAGTTGTAATTTTTCCTCAGACATATTTTTCAGATTACTATTATCACACAGAATGTCTGATTTTCAGAAAGGGATTACTGATACCTGTATTTTACTTCACTAGTATGTTATAATCTTACCACCAAACAGTAGATGGCACTCTAAGAATGCACTTGTGCGTGTGTGCTAAGTCACTTTCAGTTCAGTTCAGTCGCTCAGTCATGTCCGACTCTTTGTGACCCCATGAATCGCAGCACACCAGGCCTCCCTGTTCATCACCAACTCCCGCAGTTCACTCAGACTCACGTCCATTGAGTCTGTGATGCCATCCAGCCATCTCATCCTCTGTCGTCCCCTTCTCCTCCTGCTCCCAATCCCTCCCAGCATCAGAGTCTTTTCCAATGAGTCAACTCTTCACATGAGGTGGCCAAAGTACTGGAGTTTCAGCTTTAGAATCATTCCCTCCAAAGAAATCCCAGGGCTGATCTCCTTCAGAATGGACTGGTTGGATCTCCTTGCAGTCCAAGGGACTCTCAAGAGTTTTCTCCAACACCACAGTTCAAAAGCATCAATTCTTTGGCACTCAGCTTTCTTCACAGTCCAACTCTCTCATCCATACACGACCACAGGAAAAACCATAGCCTTGACTAGATGGACCTTAGTCGGCAAAGTAATGTCTCTGCTTTTTAATATGCTATCTAGGTTGGTCATAACTTTTCTTCCAAGGAGTAAGAGTCTTTTAATTTCATGGCTGCAATCACCATCTGCAGTGATTTTGGAGCCCCAAAAAGTGAAGTCTGACACTGTTTCCTAAGTCCAACTCTGCCACCCTATGGACCATACATAGCCTGCCAGGCTCCTCTGTCCATGGGATTCTCCAGACAAGAATATTGGAGTGGGTTGCCATTCCCTTCTCCAGGGGCTCTTCCCCACCTAAAGATCAAACCTGGTCTGCTGCATTGCCAGGTGGGTTCTTTAGCACTGGCACCAACCCGGGAACCCCATAAGTATGTACTTATTAGAAACCAAATTAATTTCTGCTAATTTCCAATTTATATTGTAATATTTGAGGTTGTTTACCTAATGTTCAAAAAGGAATGGACTGTTGCCTGAAGTCTAGAAATATATTTCTTATATATTCAGAATTTTTACTAAAAATTTATTTGAAATATTATCAGTTGTAACTACTAAGGGCTTTTGTGTAGATAAAGTTGATGTAGATAAGACTACACTCACATCCTTATTTTGTGTAGATAAAGCTATTCCTTATTTTGTATAGGTAAAACTGTTCCTTATTTTGTGTAGATAAAGCTGACATAGGGACCTTTGCTGGCACAATAATGTGTCTGCTTTTCAATACACTGTCTAGCTTTGTCACTGCTTTCCTGCCAAGAAGCAACTGTCTTCTGCTTTCACAACTGCAGTCACCATCCACAGTGATTTTGAAGCCCAAGAAGAGGAAACTTGTCACTATCTCTACTTTTCCCCTCCTATTTACCATGCAGTAATGGGACTGGATGCCATGATCTTAGTTGTTTTTATTTATTTATTTATTTTAATTTTAGTTTTAAGCTGGCTCTTTAACTCTCCTCCTTCACCCTCATCAAGAGGCTCTTTAGTTCCTCTTTGTTTTCTGCCATTAGAGTGGTGTCATCTGTATGGTCAAGGCTATGGTCTTCCCAGTGGTCACGTTCGGTTGTGAGAGCTGGACCGTACAGAAGGCAGAGTGCCAAAGAATTGATGCTGAAAGTCCTGAAAGTCTCTTGGACAGCAAGGAGATCAAACCAGTCCATCTTAAAAGAGACCAACCCTGAATATTTACTGGAAAGACTGATGCTGAAGCTGAAGCTCCAGTATTTTGGCCATCTGATGAGAACAGCCAACTCATTGGAAAAGTCCCTGATGCTGGGAAAGATCGAGTGCAGGAGAAGAGGGTGTCAGAGGATGATATGGCTAGACGGCATCACTGATGCAATGGGCATAAACTTGGGCAAACTCTGGGAGGTGGTGAAGGACAGGGAGCCCTGTGCACTGCAGTCCATGAGGTCACAAAGAGTCGGACAGAACTAGGCAACTGAACAACAACTAACTTGATATAGATAAGATTATACTCACTTCCTTATCTACACTCACTTCCTCACTGATGTCATCTAGGTTTACAGTTTTAAATACAAGAAAAATGTCCACATTTTAAATGGAGTTCAAAAGATTCCATTGTGTAAAAAAAATCGCGTCATCAGTTTAAGGCTAACTGAATCAACCGAGTGGGCGGCGCTAGTGGTAATTAATCCCCCTGCAATGCAGGAGATGCAAGAGATGCGAGTTTGGTCCCTACATTGGGAAGATCCCCTGGAGGAGGACATGGCAACCCACTCCAGTATTCTTGCCTGAAAAATTCCATGAACAAAGGAGCCTGGCAGGTTGCAGTTGGTGGGTTGCAAAGAGTCCAACGTGCCTGAATCTGCCCCGGGGGCAAGTAGGCAATTGAATACTGGTTGTTAATCAAGTTATAATTAAATTCCAAAAAATCATGGAATGTGTTGTTGTGGGTCATCCAAATTTGGTGACCATCTCTTTGGTGACAATGTTCAAATTAACATCTCTAGCCTGGACCTCCTCTCTGAATTCTATATTCAACTGTTTATCTGGAAATTCTACTTTGATGTCAAATAAAAATCTCAAATGTGCCCAGTTTTTTTTCCCATCTCCAAATCTCCTCCACCATAGTCTGATTTATCTGTTGATGGCAGCTCCATACCCTTTCAGTTGATCAGGCTAAAACATTGAAAGTATTCTTGTCAATTCCCACCTGTCAGGAAGTCCTGTTGACTCCTCTAACTTCAACATATGCTTAGAAACTGACCTTTTCTCACCGATTTCTGCTGTTACTGAATTGGTTTGATCCATTATCATCTCTCACAAGAATTACTACAGTAGCCTTCCAACCCATCTCTCAGACTCCACTCTCATCGTATTATTTTTAAAAAACACTTGCATGTTCTGGGACAAAGCATTTGAAGACACAATTGCCAAATTGCTTTATATTTATTTATTTGGCTGTGCTGGGTCTTAGTTGCCTCATGTGGGATCTTTAGTTGTGGCATGTGGGATCTGTTTTCCTGACCAGGGATCAAACTCAGGCCTCCTACATTGGGAGCATGGAGTCTTAGCCACTGGGCCACCAGGGAAGTCCCTTCGACTACTTCACAACCTATTTTCAGCACAGCAGCTAGAGTGGTCCTGTTTATGTGACTTTCCTGCTCAAAACCCTGCAGAGTTTCCACATTTCACTCACAGTAAAATGCAAATCCTTACATTGAACTACAAGGTCAAGTGCAGTTTGGCTGTCATTCACATCTTTGCGATCGTCTCTTACTACTCTATCTCTCCCTTGCTCCACTCCAGCCAAGCTGACCTCCTTCTTTTCCTCAAGCACAGCAGATCCACCCCTATCTCAGAGCCTTTGCACTAGTTACTCCCTTTGCCTGAAAGTCTCTCCCTTCTGTGTTTACATGGCTTGCTTTCTTTGCTTTTCATGTTAATAAGCATATGGAGGGTCCTCTTTACAATGCTGAACCTTATCCCTTGCCCCAGCATTCCATCTCTCTTACTTTAGTCTCTATTTTTCTCCAAAGAACATAGCACTTTTGATACAGTGTTTATTATATTATTTTCTATATATAAACTTTATATGGGCAGAGCTTATTGTCTTTGGGGACCGCTTTTCTGTCAGTGCCTAGAACAGTGCTTGACATATTGCAGGTAATCAATAAGTATGTGTTAAATGACAAATGACCAAATGAACGCATGATAAGGAGGATAAAGCATAATCTTTGCAATATTTAGGGTCTTGATTTCCCAGGTGGCTCAGTGGCAAAGAATCTGTCTGCCAATGCAGGAGCCAC
The DNA here is from genome assembly GCA_006410935.1 of Redunca redunca. Taxonomy (NCBI): domain Eukaryota; kingdom Metazoa; phylum Chordata; class Mammalia; order Artiodactyla; family Bovidae; genus Redunca; species Redunca redunca. Next base: position 499,181 of record SJYQ01003336.1, read on the forward strand.
TGGTTACACGAGTTCTATCGTGGATGGGGAAGATCCTATGGAGGAGGATATGGCAACCCACGCCAGGATTCTTGCCTGGGAAATCCCATAGACAGAGGAGCCTGTCAGGCTACAGTCCAGGGGACTGACAAAAGAGCTGGACACGACTGAGCAACTAAACAACAAACAACAAATATCACTTGCTTTTCACTTAGAAAGTATCACTTATTTCAAAGGCAACCTTCCGCGAGAATAGGCTTTTTTCTGGGCTTCTCTGGTGGCTCAGCTGGTAAAGAACCTGCCTGCAATGTGGGAGGCATGGATTTGATCCCTGGGTTGGGAAGTATTCCTGGATAAGGGAAAGGCTATTCACTCCAGTATTGTGGCCTGGAGAATTTTTTTGAATCTGAGTGCAGCAATTGTGGACTCACTAAAATGAAATTCCAAAATATGAGACAGCTGGCCTAGTGAAAAATGTAATTCACACAATTTAAGGTATATTCAGTTCAGTTCAGTCACTCAGTCGTGTCCGACTCTTTGGGACCCCATGAATTGCAGCACGCCAGGCCTCCCTGTCCATCACCAACCCCCGGAGTTCACTCAGACTCACATCCATCGAGTCAGTGATGCCATCCAGCCATCTCATCCTCTGACGTCCCCTTCTCCTCCTACACCCAATCCCTCCCAGCACTAGAGCTTTTCCAATGAGTCAACTCTTCACATGAGGTATGTGCTAATATCTGAGGTATATTTACTATCTTAAAAATCTAGATGTCCTAGTAAGGAAGGAAATTGACATTAATTGGACTGCTAACATATTTACATATAATATACAACATAATATATATGACATAATAGGCTTTTCACATATACATTGTCATTTATTCTTTGTAAATTGGCGAGGGAGGTATGGGCATAATTCTGCTGACTTGGAGGTTTTGGCTGAGGTCTAGAGTAGGTGGGAAAGAATAATATTACTTGACAAACATCATATATAGTAGCTAGTAGCAGAGCTGGGATTCAAACCCAGTTTTGATTCCTAAGCTCACGATCTTTTCATGACATTCACTACCATACCTCCCTTAATTTTTTAAGGGGAAATATATTCACATTGTATTATACCAGGGCTTCCCAGGTGGCACTCGTGGTAAAGAATCTGCCTGCCAATGCAGGCGATCTAAGAGATGCAGCTTCAGTCCCTGGGTCGGGAAGATTCCCTGTAGAAGGAAATGGCAACCAATTCCAGTATTCTTGCCTGAAGAATCCTGTGGACAGAGGAGCCTGGTGGGCTATTGTCCATGGGGTTGCAAAGAGCTGGACACAAATGCAGCTACTGAGCACGCATGAGTGTATTATAAGAAGACATGGTATAAATCAAATAATATAAAATCAGGCATGTTAAAAATCAAAGAGTATAATGATTCTTGATTCATATCTTAGAGATGCCTCAGCTTCTGGCCTCACCTCTAACTCCAACCTGGTCCAGAGGAGCTTGGTTTTCTGTTGTTGTTGTTCACTCGGTCATGTCCGACTGTTTGTGACTCCATGGACAAGCATGCCAGGCTTCTGTCCTTCACAATCTCCCAGAGTTTGCTTACACTCATGTCCACTGAGTCACTGATGTCATCCAAGCATCTCATCCTCTGTGTCCCTTTCTCCTCCTGCCTTCAATCTTTCCCAGCATCAGGGTCTTGTCTAGTGAGTCAGTTCTTCCCATCAGGTGGCTAAAGTACTGGAGTTTCAGCTTCAGCATCATTCCTTCCAAAGAAATCCCAGGATTGATCTCATCAGAATGGACTGGTTGGATCTCCTTGCAGTCCAAGGGACTCTCAAGAGTCTTCTCCAACACCACAGTTCAAAAGCATCAGTTCTTTGGTGCTCAGCCTTCTTTATGGTCCAACACTCACATCCATACATAACTACTGGAAAGACCATCGCTTTGACTAGACAGACCTTTGTCAGCAAAGTAATGTCTCTGCTTTTCAATATGTTATCTAGGTTTGGCACAGCTTTTCTTCCAAGGAGCAAATGTCTTTTAATTTTATGGCTGCAGTCACCATCTGCAATGATTTTGGAGCCTAAGAAAATAAAATCTGTCACTGTTTCCATTGTTTCCCCTTCTATTTGCCGTGAAGTGATGGTACTGGATGCTGAGATCCTAGTTTTTTGAATGTTGAGTTTAAAGCCAGCTTTTTCACTCTGCTCTTTCACCTTCATCAGGAGGCTCTTTAGTTCCTCTTCACTTTCTGCCATAAGGTGGTGTCATCTGCATATCTGAGGTGATTGATATTTCTCCCGGCAATCTTGACTCCAGCTGTGCTTCATCCAGCCTGGCATTTTGCTTCATGTAATCTGCATATAAGTTAAATAAGCAGGGTGACAATATATAACCTTTGATGTACTCCTTTCCCAATTTTGAACCAGTCCATTGATTCATGTCCTGTTCTAACTGTTGCTTCTTGATCTGCATACAGGTTTCACAGGAGGCAGGTCAGGTGGTCTGGTATTCCCATCTTTTTAAGAACTTTCCAGTTTGTTTTTGTTGCGATCCACACAATCAAAGGCTTTGGCATAGTCAATAATGCATAAGTAGATGTTTTTCTGGAACTGTTTTGCTTTTTCTATGATCCAATGGATGTTGACAATTTGATCTCTGGTTCCTCTGCCTTTTCTAAATCCAGTTTGTACATCTGAAAGTTCTTATTTCAGATACTGTTGAAGCCTGGCTTGAAGGATTTTGAGCATTACCTTGCTAGCATTTGAAATAAGTGCAATTGTCCGGTAGTTTGAACATCCTTTGGCATTGCCTTTCTTTGGGACTGGAATGAAAACTGACCTTTTCCAGGCCTGTGGCCACTGTTGAGTTTTCCAAATTTGCTGGCATATTGAGTGCAGCACTTTCACAGCATCATCTTTTAAGATTTGAAAGAGCTCAACTGGAATTCCATCACCTCCACTAACTTTGTTTGTAGTGATGCTTCCTAAGGTCCACTTGACTTCACACTCCAGGTTATCTGGCTCTAGCTGACTGATCACATCATTGTGGTTATCTGGGTCATTCAGATCTTTTTGTATATAACTTTCTGTGACCTCATGGACTGTAGCCTGCCCGGTTCCTCTGTCCATGGGATTCTCTAGGCAAGAAAACTGGAGTGGATTGCCATTCTTTTCTCTAGGAGATCTTCCTGACATAGGGATTGAACCCAGATGTCTTGCATTGCAGGTGGACTCCTTACTGTCTGAGTCACTGCGGAAGCCCAATTTGATTTTATTTTAATTTAGATATAGATTTTAAAAGTACATAGATGTGTATACAAACACACATATATATACATAAATATATATCCTAGATTTGGACAAATGGAGGTAGAATATTTCAAATCATGTTGCTCATTGAATACTTCAGTCTTTTCCTAAAAAACGAAGCAGTCCACACAGTAAAATTATCCTGACAAGGATACAGTTCCCCTGGTTACGCTGATCATTCTAACAAGCAATCTAGATTTGTTTTGATTCCCATAAAACATTAACCTAGCCCTTGACCTAAATTTGGGTGGGAAAATAATAATAGAACAAAATACATTTGTCTGAAGTAGATTCTCCTTCCGGTCCCAGACTCTGGATGATAATGAGTCAAAGGGCAAAACACAGACAAAGTGCGTGCAAAGATCACAAGCTGTTTAGAAGTGCAGCAAGGTCACCCAACACTCCCAGCTGCTCCCCACACCTGGGTCTCGGGAGACTGCTGATGGTCAGGCAGAGCCCACGTTCTCCCCATTTCACAGCAATAGTGTTCAGGAAAAGTGTTCTTCCCCTGACACGTAAGCTAAAGTTGGGAGTCACAGAGAGTTCTCTCTTCTCTCATGCCCTGGTGTTAGTAGAGTGACTCTTAGGCCTGAGGATGTTTCACGTCACTTTTATTTTGGGATCCCATGTCTGGAGACAGCTGGTGAGTGTTAATGACCGGGCCACAGTGCTCAGGTCTGCACGTCCACGCTCCTCATTTCAGAACAAGGGAAACATCCTGAGATGTGGTTCTCACAACACAAAGGAGACACAAAAGCCTCAGATGGTCCTCAGTGGGAGAGAAGCTATTTTTCAACTTGGCTTGGGACCAAGCCCTGAAAAACGTGAGACCATTGTTACATATTATTCCTTTTGGCCAAAAAAATAGAAATTACACAAACATGTAAGAAAATCGTATTATATTTTTCCCACATTCTTTCTTTTCCCCAGATATATTGTTTAAATGTGAACAGTCGTACAAATATCCCATGGGAGTGATACTTTCCACAAGGACAGCTTCCTTGCTTGTAAGAGATTCAGTTCAATTCTCTGGTGGATGAGGGGCCAATTTAGGGTTTTATTTTAACCGTAGACGTCCTTATGTGCCATTAGGTGGGGGAAGGGAAGGGAAGAATGATAAATGCCAAATCTCTGTAAGCTGATTAAAAATCATCCTCCATGATATTGAATTTAGTTGTCTTCATGTTATGCTTGACCGTACCAACACAAAAGCCTGGTGACATAAGAATAAAGATAAAGAGGACTCAGACATGCTGTAATTCAGTTCAGATAAAAAAAAACCCCACACATCTAGATCCATATTCTAGGAATTAATCTATCTGCTGAAGAGTCAAAGATGAACTACATTCAGTCCTTGCCATGAGCTTTACCATCCAAGTGCAAAGAATGAAAGGAAGCTCAGTCATGTCTGACTCTGCGACCTCATGGACTATAGCCCGCCAGGCTCTCCTGTCCATGGAATTTCTCAGGCAAGAATACTGGAGTGGGTTGCCATTTCCTCCTCCAGCACATACATGGAAAGAATGGGCTAGAATTTAAACATGGTATCTCACAAACCACAACAAAGGATCATACCTAGAGCACGTAGATATGATTCATTACCTTACAATTCCTTTCGACATAATGATAGTACCCTTGTGGCTGCTGTCCATCACAGGGATGAAAATAATTAACAGTTTCAGCTAATGAACTAACTAGATGAATGAACCATCCAAGGTACATTGAAAATGAAAAGCTGGGCTTCCCTGGTGGCTCAGTGGTAAAGAGTCCACCTGCAGTGTAGGAGACACAGGTTTGATCCCTGATCCAGGAAGGTCCCACATGCCTCGGAGGAAATAGACGCATGGGCCACACTAATGAGCCAGTGCCCTAGAGCCCAGGTGCTGTAACCATGAAGCTCACATACTGCAGCTACCGGAGCTGCATACCTAGATCCTGTGCTCCACAACAAGAGGAGCCACCGCAGTGAGAGGCGCTTACGCTGCAGCTAGACAGTAGCCCCCACTCGTAGCAACTAGAGAAAAGCCCGCACAGCAATGAAGACCCAGCACAGTAATAAATAAATAAAATCATATGTATGTATTATGAGAAGCAAGCGATGTAGTTTCAGGAGTTAATTTATGTCATTGTGTAACTCTATTATATTCTTATAAAATTCAAATTATGCTCCCTTCTAAACAGAAAAAGATTTGGAGTAGGGATAAAATTGAAAAGGTTTAGGGAGATATTCCAGGGTTTTGTTCTTAACCGTTGTTGTTATTGTTTTAATCATTATACTATCAGAGCCTTGTAGGGCTACAATCCTCTTATCTCTAAGAATGAGGGGGACCTGATTTCTTTTATGCTATGAAGACTTACTTTGCATAAAATCTTGATAGCTCCCATTTGAGCTACAGACTTCAACCTACAGCAAAGCCTAAAAACACAGCAATTTCTTGAATGTTACTTTACACCAGGCTCTAAGCTAATTGTTTGTCCATACATCATCTTATTTCCTCTTTGTAAAAACTCTCCAAAGAAGCTAATACTGCTTGTCTTATTCAAAGAAATTGTTAGAGATTAACTAATTTGCCCAAAATTACTAATCAACTAAGGGATGGCATCAGGACTCAGAGCCAAGGTGTCATAAATAGTGAAACCTAATTGTGAATATGACATAATAAAGAAATATGCTCAATTTTGTTAAAAAAAATTCATTACAAATACGATTTGTCATTAAATAGCCCTTTTGCTATATATGTAATTGCTCTTTGAAAATATCTGTGCATTTTTCCAGAGTAGCTTTGAACTTCACAGAGCTTTAATTCAGCTGGAAAGAGCAGTTTTATCCTTGTAACAAATTAAGGTCAAATACTTTTCTCAAACAAATGATTTAGGGAAGAAGACTGCAAATTTAAGAAAAAGCTGTGTGTATGTTTTCTAATCTTTACTAGGAAATCAACCAATGCTTTCCTGTTGACATAATATCTGCCTTGATTGTTAAAAATACCATATATCTAGAATACATATGCTTTATAGAACAGATAAGGAAAGGGAGTAATTTAATCTCAACTAAGCGACTAAGCACGTTTGAATGGGAAACAGGAAACTAGGCTTAAAAATAGAGTAGAGTATGTGATTCAATTGGCCTCAAAGCCTAAAACATGCTTTCTCTTTTGCGGTCTTAATAGCTTTCCTCATTCTTTTTCCAGTGCATAAATTGCTTTTTGCCCTGTGAAGAAAGTATTTGTTTGGTAAAAGTATAGGTGAGGATTTAATTTTAATACAGCAGTGAAATCCCGCAGAGCATAAAATTCATAAAAAATGCACAATTCTTAGAAAGACAGAGAATATAAAAACAAATCAGCTTCATGTCTGTCCTACATCACTATTTTTTCTGCTTTCAGTACCCACTTAGGCTGGAATGAGGGTGGCTGGAAACCAGCTCAGTCTCTGAACACTGGTTCTGGAGATCAATTTAGTTGTACCAATGGCTCAGATGGTAAAGAATCTGCCTGTAATGCAGGAGACCCAGTTTCAATCCCTGGGTAGGGAAGATCCCCGGGAGAAGGAAATGGCTACCCACTCCAGTATTCTTGCCTTGGAAATTCCATGGGCAGAGGAGCCTGTCAGGCTACAGTCCATGGGGTTGCAAAAAGTCAGACACCACTGAGGGACTATCACTTTCTTTCTTTCTTTTTAGTTTATTATCTCATTTCACTGCTTCCATAACATCTGAAGAAAACAACTTCCTTTGAATTCATAGCAATAAGCATCTGTGTGATAATGGTAATTGCTGCTGCTGCTACTGCTAAGTTGCTTCAGTCGTGTCTGACTCTGTGTGACCCCATAGATGGCAGCCCACCGGGCTCCCCCGTCCCTGGGATTCTCCAGGCAAGAATTCTGGAGTGGGTTGCCATTTCCTTCTCCAATACATGAAAGTGAAAAGTGAAAGTGAACTCGCTCAGTTGAGTCCGACTCTTAGCAACCCCATGGAATGCAGCCCACCAGGCTCCTCTGTCCATGGGATTTTCCAGGCAAGAGTACTGGAGTGGGGTGCCATTGCCGTCTCCGATAATGGTAACACTGACTTTTAATATAATTAGGTGTTTTACCTTTAAAAAAGATTGAGTTGTGATATTTAAGCTAAGAGGAAGGTTCTTTCCTTTGGTAGTAAAGCTGGGAGGATATGAACCTGCAGTTGCCGCAGGCCAGAACCCCAGCCATGTGCAAGGAGCTGGTTCACGTTGGGGGAAAGGAACATGACACAGAAAGATGCAAGAATAAGAGGAAGAGAGAGACATATACACATTCTTGGTGGCACCGGATTCTTGTTTCCAGTCCCTGACAGGCGAATCTACTTTGACTTCCGATTTCCTGACACCTGGCTTTTCAGCTTTAATTCTGCAAGTGGCACCAGTAGCTTTCCAGTAAATATCATTTGCTTTGTTATTGCTACTGCTATTTTTATTGTGAATCTTGTGTAAGCTAGCTCAAGTTGTGTGTCTGTCACCTGCAACCAGATGTCCTGTTACACAGAGGAACGTTTTCATCTCATGGGCTGAAGTATGATCTGAACTCCAGAGGTTCTGTGACCAAGAAGCAAAGGATCACATAGGCTGTTGCCCCAGCCGATGAAATTGTCTTCAAGGGCTGAACATCCAAAGGCCTAGAAGAGTCCATGGTAAAATCATGCTGAATAAGGTCCATGTTAATAGGGCTAAATAGGAGGTAAAGCTCTACACTGTGGTTTTCCTGGGAAGTCCAAGTTTGTACGAGTTGTCTTGGTCTCCTGTCTGGTTTCGCATTAGTCTCAGACATTTGATTTTCTAAATTAAGCATTGTTATCAATAGTTCCATTAAAATTGTCCAACATTGGTTTGTTAGAGTGCGGCCATTTTTCATTTCTAGCTTCTGCAGTACCTGCCTCATCAGGTAGTATGTGAGACGTGTGTGATGAAGATGCTTTTTAACATGTGATGAGGAAGAAAGTCCTCCAGCAACAGCCTGTCTCTCTTCTCCTAATCTACCCACATGCAGTGTGACTCACGTGTCTCTCGAAATGGCAGAATGCAACGTGATTAAAGATGCATCTAAAACAGCAAACTATTGGCAGTCTCCAGGGGTGGTTGAGAAATATACACTTACTGCCCTCACCAACCACTTAAAGGATTTACCAGTTTCGTCCTGGGCCACGCCACTGTGCAAGAGGCAGGAAGCTGCCAGGCCACAGGTTAGGGTACCAGGGTTAAAGTGAACTGGAGGAAATCGTAGGTTGTGTGTGTATGTGTGTGTGCATGCTCAGTCCAGTTCAACACCTTGCAACCCCATGGATGGTAGCCCACCAGACTCCTCTGTCCATGGGATTTCCCAGGCACAAATATTAAAGTTGGTTGCCATTTCTTTTTCCAGAGGATCTTCCTCACCCAGGGATAGGACCTGTGTCTCCTGCATTGGCAGGCAGGTTCTTTACCGCTGAGCAGGCTCCAGGGAAGCCCACCTGTTATTTTATAGATGTTTAATAAATACTTATGGACCAAATAAAGACCTTCTACAGGTCAGTTAGATAGATGTTTAATATCTTTCAAGGGCCACTGCACTCTTCTGCAATTTCAAAGCTTGCTGGTGCTTTCATCAACTTGTGCAATGACAATGTTGAAGTCATTAATACTTGTAAACTTAGAGATTTCACTACCTAGATCCTAAATATAGCTGCAGTAGTTTCTTTTGCGGGTACAGATTATTTTGCAATGGTTACTGGCAAGTTTAAAGAATAACACAATAGCAATTGGCCTAACTCTGGGTTAAATTCAGGAATCCTTTTCTGTACGGGGCTACCATTTCAGGATCTTTTTGGGTGGTATTGTGCTCATAAGTAGTGCTGTATTTCAATTTATTAGATTTGCCTCAAAGAGTTCAATAAAAATCTAACCTTTTAATAAGTCTTCAAAATACAATGCTAATTTTTTGAACTTTCTTCTATCAATCCTCTCCTTTTACTGACCTGTAATTTAAAAATTACATGCTGAAAAGATCTTTAGAATCCTTTCATAAATTCAGGAAGTCCTTTTATCATGCTAATAATTTCCTAATTTAATAGTTTTATGGGTTGAGTTATTTCTATATCTTGTACGTCATTAAGCAAGGAATCAGGATGAAATTTCTAAAGAAGCAAAAGAATTATATAAAGGTTCACTTTTCTTCCTAGTTCCAGCTTCTCTCTCTGTGTGTGTATAACCTCAGACTTTTAATGTATAAGTCACTCCCTAATTCTTTAGAAATCCATGGCAAGCTAGGTTGAGGAGTGTTTGGGGCAGTTTTCAATGAATTTAATCAAAGGAAATAACTCAGGCTGATAATTAGCTAATAATTATCCTAAACTCATTGCTTATCCTAAAATCATTGCTTAACTCAACTGATAATTGCTCATAACTTTATTTTTCTTTGTTTAAATATTGCATGTTTGACCCAAATGTACCAAAATATGTTGCTGGTAAGGAGAATCCTACCATTTTAGCATCCAAACTTGCTTTTCCTCTTCCCTTTCAGTGTGAGAAGCAACGATAATCAAGACAGAGGCTTAATTAGGTATTTCAATTTATCATCTTATTCAAGAAGAGCTATGGTCCAGGCAGGATATCACTGGTTCGTGGTTCTCTCCTGTATCCTCTACTTAAACCCTCTTCACAAAACCTAAACTTTCCATTGACGGTTCCTGCATGTGAAGGATAAAGAAGGAACATATTCAAGTTAAGATAGCATAGTGATGTGGAAGCCTAAAACCTCACTCCCCTAATACCCACATGCGAGTAGGCAAAAATAATAATGATAAGCAAAGCTAAGGATTCACCAGAAGAAATCAACTACAGGACAAGATTGGGGCAAACATTTCCACCTTTCAAACAGTTTATTTTCTAATGACAGAAGCCAAAGAATTTAAGGTGGCCAGGCTTCTTTCTGAGCAGCCTCATCCAAGAAGCAAAAGGGAAACCAACAAGATCCTGAGAAAAACCTCTTTGATTCTTCAACTTGGAAAGAGGTTGACTAAGGGGCTGAGAAGACAGTGCAAGGCAAGCACCCAGGCACAGGTCAAGCGAAGTCTCTCAAGAGAAGTGACCTTGAATGCCATCAGAAGACCTCAGAGTAAGCGCCATGTCACTGAGTTGAGCAGAGGAAATGAGTCACAGCCCAAAGGGATCACCTCCTGTGTGGACAGAGCAGTCTCTGATATAGAATAATTAAGGGGGATCTTAGAATATTAAACAGAATCCTTTCATTCAGTTCTTTCATTCAGTCTCAACTGGGTTTTCCCACTTCCTTTCTCCACACACCAAGACTATAGCCAGTGTATAGAATATTGCGTACTTTAAGTGTAAAATATAAAGAGGTGGAGGGAATAGCCTGGAATAACTGGAAAGAATATTTTTCTATCCCTTTCTAGAAAAAATTCAAATTTATGAAAATGTCTTTCTAGTGCAGAAAGTTCTGGGATTGGCTTACAAGTTAGTTTCACGTGGACAACCAAAGGGAGAATTCTGATATTAGCTTTTTAAGTTTGGATGTTAATTCTCCAAGTAACCCATAGTTATTTTTTTTTCTAACCCCAAAGTGTATTAACACGCTTTCCCACAGTCATTTTGACTTTTATGACGTTTCCTTTTAATCAAATTGTCATTAACATCTGTTTCAGGCAACAAGACTTTCCCACGATAGCAAAACTATGATGATTTTTTCATATGGAGAATGTAATGGAAATGCGTGAATTGAGGAAAACAAACTAACAACTTAAAAAATCATGGGATGAAGGAAAAAATTTGATTGAAATACAAGTTGAATATAAATTTTATTCTATGGGGAAGATTATGAGAAGGATACATTACTCACAGTAGGGGTTTTTTTTTGTGTGTGTGTGTGTGTGTGTCTAAAAGCTTGCAGAGGGCCAATCAGTAGTAGCATTTTGGTTTTCCTGGGACAAGCCTCAACTAACTCTTCTCTCTTACTGCCCTTCCTGAGGACTTTCCCAAGATGAAAGGAGCCTTTCAAACTTAGTTTCTGTTGTCATTAGCGGGTCTTTATTGTCATGAGCAATGAGACAAGTCAAAAACTTTTTCATTAATAGTACAAGGTAAACCAATGTGTCAAAAACTGTCAGATAAGGAAATTCCCTGGTGGTCCAGGGGTTAGGATTCCATGCTTTTAAGCTGGGGTTTGATCCTTGGGCTGGGAAGAGATCTTGCAGGACTTGCAGCACAGCCAAAAACAAAAACAAAACCATTGAATGATAACTAGTGGGGCACTTGTCTTTGTTATTATAGCCATTCAATAGCTAAAACTATCTCTAACTCTCATCCCCACTGGCATAAACTTTTACCCATTTACCCATTCCCATCACCAAAAGAAGTACTGAGGGCTGGTACCCCAGAACTAACTTTGTTCATATGTTCTTTTTAGAACAGGTTCTTGATTACTTTCCACAAACAACAGTCTTCTTAAGCTCATCAAAATTTACTACAAGGCTTCTGGCTTGTTTTAAACACATACTTGAGTATTGTATCCAAAACAAGTTTGCTTCAAAAAAGGCAAAGGAAGAATTGTTTAGCAAAAGCATTCTACATAAGTGCCCTGAGAGGTTGACTAACATTCTAGAAAATTCTTTATAGAATCAAAATTAAACAGATTAGAATGTTAGAGCTGGAAAAAATATCCAAGATATCTAGTTTCTCTCTCTCTCTCTAGTATACTCTTCTTTGATATGTAATTTTTCTTAATAATCTTTCTTCATTTATCTGTTCTATAGGTATTTATTGGTGGTGGTGGTTTAGTCGCTAGGTGGTGTCTGACTCATAGTGAAGTAGCCCGCCAGGCGCCTCTGTCCATGGGATTTCCCATGCAAGAACACTGGAGTGGGTTGCCATTTCCTTCCCCAGGGAATCTTCCTGACCCAGGGATTGGACCTTCGTCTCCTGCATTGCAGGTGGATTCTCTACCCCTGAGTCACCAGGGAAGCCACAGGTATTGATTAATCTTTGTCAGTCTCTGCTAGGTACTGGGTATAGAGAGCTGAGCAAAACACACAGTCTCTGATTTTATGGAGTTTCAATTCTCCTGAGAAAGACAAAATCAAATCATTATGCAAATAACTCTATAATCCCAATTTGACAAGTTTTGGTTGCTCCAGTTGTATAGGATTTATTATTTTTATAGGTAACTATTCTATTTATGTAGTACTGACTGAGAAAGTTATCTTAAATATATTTCTATATCCTGTAACTCAGGCCATTTTTACATGCTTTGAGGAACCTTCATAACATCAAGTTTGCACCATCTTCTTCAGTCTTTGTTAGGGTTTTAAATCAGGAGGGTATTTCTTAGTTGAGTTCATGTCCTACCCTTGTTGACTGAGCACACTCAGAATCCAGCTCCAAATAGAAAACATTGTCCGAAAGAATACGTGCTCTTCAGTGTTCACTGCAGCACTGTTTACAATAGGCAAGGCATGGAAGCAATCTAAATGTCCAATGACAGACGAATAGATCAAGAAGTTGTGGTACATATAGATGATGGAATATGATCCAGCCATTAAAAAGAATGAAGTAATTCCATTTGTATCAACATGGATGGGCCTAGAGATTGCCATACTGAGTAAAGATACATCAGCCAGAGAAGGAAAAATGTCATATGACTTTCCTTAAACTGGGAATCTAAAAAGAAATGGTACAAATGAAATTATTTACAAAACAAAAACACTCACAGACTTAGAGAACAAACTTAAAGTTGCGTGGGGGAAGGATGGGGAGAAGGGATAGTTAGGGACTTTGGGGTTGACATGTGCATGCTGCTCTATTAAGAACAGATATGGGTTTCCTTGGTGGCTCAGTGGTAAATGTGGGAGACTTGGGTTTGGTCCCTGGTTCAAGAAGATCCCACGTACTGCTAAGAAACTAAGCCCATGCACTGCAACTGTTGAGCTTGTACTCTAGAGCCCAGGAACCGCAGCTACTGAGCCCCTGCACCCCAGCTACTGAAGCCTACTCGAGCCTGTGCCCTGAAGTAAGAGAAACCACCTCAGTGAGAAACCCATGAACCGCAACTAGAGGGTAGTTCCTGCTCACCACAACGAGAGAAAAGTCTGTGCAGCAACAAAGACCCAGCACAGCCACAAATAAACAAATAAATTAAAAAAAAAAAAAAAAGGATAATCAACAAGGTCCTACTGTATAGCCCAGGGAACTCTGCTCACTGTTATGCGGCAGCCTGGAGGGAAGGGGAGTTGCAGGGAGAATGGAGACATGTATACGTATGGCTGAGTCGCTCTGCTGTGCACCTGAAACTACCACCACACTGTTAATTGGCTGTTGTTGTTCAATCGCCAGGTCATATCCAACTCTGCAACCCCATGGACTGCGGCATGCAAGACTTCTCTGTCCTCTGCTCTCTCCCGGAGTTTACTCATGTTCACGTCCATTGAGTCAGTGATGCCATCTAACCATCTCATCTGGCTATATATAATCGGCTATCCCCCAATACAAAATAAAAAGTTAAAGAATCCAGCTTCCTGGGAATTCTCCCAACTTCTGCTAGTACATGTTGGCTGGATGCTACAGCTCTGTCAGAGTGGAGTCTCTTTTCTTCCTTATCAGGTCTAACACATTCCAGCTGGGTTATTGTTGTCTTTGTGGCCAGTGGGGAAAGTGGGGGCAGATTCTGACTATGATTTAGACTATTTCACAGGAGGACTTCTGCAAAAGTAAAGGGGGAAGTTCAGTCCCTTAATGGGAAGGAGTAGGCCATTCTGGGCTCACAAGGCAGGGGAATCTAGAGATTCAAGAATTTCAGATGACCTCATCTGTATGTCAGCATCTCATTCTTTGTCACATAAAGCCTGTTTTTGGCCCAGCAGGCTGAGAAGAATCTTGAGTTCTTCTCCTGTTAATCAGTGCTGGGCCTGGTCCCCTGCTTTCATTGCCCACTAGCTATAGAACATTATAATCTTTCATATGTTATTGATACAAAAGACGCCCTCGGGTTACAAGCTCAACTTTTCATTGCCAATTAATAACTTTCTGCCTTTGATCTTTTCCAATTTGTCAATCAAGCTTAGCACTCAATTTTTCCATCCTTATAGTTATGTTTACCTCTATTTCTCAAGTGCCAGAAACATCACACATGCATGTGAAATTTCTTTCACCAGAATCCCATTTCAGGTCACCATCAGTGAAAGTTTTAGCTGTAGCCCAGCAAACTTCTGCAGGGACTTTGTTTCAACTTCTGTCAGTGCTAGAGTCCTCATTACCAGCTGGGTGGCACACAATCTAATCCCCAAATCCTATTTTAGTGTCTGCCTTCTTAGACTCTGTTTGGTACCGATAGTTGCACCATTGGGTTTCCCAGTTGGTGCCAGAGGTAAAGAATCTGCCTGCCTATGCAGGAGGCATAAGAGACATGGGTTCAATGCCTGGGTCAGGAAGATTTCCTGGAAGAGGGCATGGAAACCCACTTCAGTATTCTTGCCTGGAGAATCCCATGGACAGAGGAGCCTGGTGGGCTACAGTCCATGGGGTCGCAAAGAGTCGGACACGACCGAAGCAACTTAACACACACATTGCAACATTAGTCCCCTAGGAAGCAGACTTCTAGACAGAAATGAGAGAGAGAGGAGTTTATTAAGGTGTGCTCTTAGGATGGTGACTGCAGCCATAAAATTAAAAGACTCTTGCTCCTTGAAGGAAAGCTATGATCAACCTAGACAGCATATTAAAAATCAGAGACATTACTTTGCCAACAAAGGTCCGTCTAGTCAAAGCTATGGTTTTTCCAGTAATCATGTATGGATATAAGAGTTGGACTATAAAGAGAGCTGAGCACTGAAGAATTGATGCTTTTGAACTGTGGTGTTGGAGAAGACGCTTGAGAGTTCCGTAGACTGCAAGGAGATCCAACCAGTCCATCTTAAAGGAAATCAGTCCTGAATATTCATTGGAAGGACTGATGCTGAAGCTGAAACTCCAGTACTCTGGCCACCTGATGCAAAGAACTGACTCACTAGACAAGACCCTGGTGCTGAGAAAGATTGAAGGCAGGAGGAGAAGGGGACGACAGAGGATGAGATGGTTGAATGGCATCACTGACTCAATGGACGGGAGTCTGAGTAAACTCCAGGAGTTGGTGATGGACAGGGAAGACTCACGTGCTGCAGTCCATGGGGTCACAAAGAGTTGGACATGGCTGAGTGACTGAATTGAACTGAACTTAGGATGTACTTCTATGAAACAGAAGAGGACGAAGGGAGACAGGACTGCAAAAAAATGTACTGGCCTTGCCATAGTCTCAACAAAGGCCTCAACTCATCCTGAGGGAAGTTCTGAAACTGGGATATTCTTTAGGGTTGTTCAAACTTGGGACAAGGTGGCTAGACTTTTATACTCCTAAGTCAACCCATCAGTAAATACAGACCACCCTCAGAAGGCACCATGACCTTCGGTGAGATGGTAGAAGCACTCACCAAAGAGAGAGCTGAGGCTGTTTGCTGGGCATTCCTCCAGCAGCTTGGGAAATAAATCTTTCATTTATGAAGGTGGTGCATCGTATATATAGGGCTTCCCAGGTGGCACTAGTGGTAAAGAATTCACCTGCCAATAGAGGGGATGTGGGTTCGATTCCTGGGTCAGGAAGATCCCTTGGAGGAAGAAATGGCAACCCATTCCAGTATTCTTGCCTGGAGAATCCCATGGACAGAGGAGCCTGGCGGGCTAAGAGTCACAAAGAGTCAGACACAACTGAGCCACTGAGAATGCATGTATCATATCTATTAAGGAGAAAATGAGAGAACTTGTGAATTTCAAAGTCAGTGAAGTGGCTGGGGCTATCTCTAGTATTCTCTGTTTAAATATGCTTCACCCTGGTGGCTCAGGTGGTAAAGAATCCACCTGCAATGTGGGAGACCTGGGTTCTATCCTTGGGTTTGGACGATCCCCTGGAGGGGGGCATGGCAACCCACTCCTATATCTCTGCCTGGAGAATCCCCATGGACAGAGAAGCCTGGTGGGCTACGGTTCATGGGATCACAAAGAGTCGGACACGGTTTAGTGACTAAACACAGCAGCACCCCCATTCTCCTCTGCACTAGTTGACTCATGGTACAAAAGTGCACCTGTATCCACTAAATAGTCTCTTTTCAAAATATCAGAGAGAACCTGTTTTATTTCTCATATTAGTCTATCTGAGCTTTATACCATCTTAAGAAAACAGATTTTTTTTTTCGTACTGAGAAAGGTGTAGGAATCTTTGAATCCAAATGTTTTCCCTTTCCCAACTCTGTCTTTTCTAGTTGATAGTATTCCTTATGCTGCATTCTCTAAATAATTTTTACTGTGAGTTATAGATATACTGTAAAAATCATTCCATTGTCTGTCAGCCAGACTTGCATTGTGATTTATAAACGCAATTTTGGAATTCAGGATTTCCTTTTCTCTTTATCAATTCTGGCTTTCCAACTAAACTCTTCACAGAGTAGAAATTTAAAAATTAATTTGGGGGACTTCCCTGGTGACTAAGACTCTGTTCTTTCAATGTAGAGGTTGGAGTGGGGGCATGGGTTCAATTCCTGGCCAGGGAACTAAGACCCCATATGCCATGAGGCCAAAAAAAGAAAAGAAAAACAAGTAAACAAAATAAATTTCATGATGACCAAAGAAACTTCATAGCAGCTCTGAATGCAGATCTTCAGTCCTCTTCCATATAAGAAAAAAATAAATTTAAAAATAAATAAATAATAAAAATTTATTTGGCAATAATAGTTGACTAGAGAATTTATGGTTCTCCTAAAAGTCGATGTTTCAAAGGATGGAGAGTTTTAAAGAATCACTAATTGAAATGAATATAGCTGTGTTTAAAGTTTTCCCAAACTCTAGTTATTATACAGTAGTGTTCATACTTTACATATATATTGGCATAATACACTTAAAATGTAAAAATTATTTGCATTTCATCCCCGTTTTTGTATCCATTGCTAAACTCCATTCACGTGGTAGAAAGAACTTTCTACATGTACTTTCCTGAAGATTGGGCTGATACAACAAATAAGCCAATTAAATGCTTAATAAGATTTGTAAATCTACAGCAGAAACAAATAATCCTGAAAACAAAGCTAAAATTTGCAACAGCAAGGCTCTATTGAAAAAAAAAAAAAAGGATAAATGAATTCTGGCTTATCTGAGCCAGTATAACTTGAAGCAGATTCAAAGGATACAAGATGTGACCTGCGTGCTCAGTCATTCAATTATGTCCGACTCTTTGAACGCCATGAACTGTAGCCTGTCACGCTCCTGTAACCATGGGATTTTCCAGACAAGAACACTGGAGGGTTATCTTGATTCAGTTCGTTCAGTTTAGTCACTCAGTCATGTCTGGCTCTTTGCAAACCCATGGACTGGAGCACGCCAGGCCTCCCTGTCCATCACCAACTCTCGGAGCTTACTCAAACTCATGTCCATTGAGTCACTGATGCCATCCAACCATCTCATCTTCTATCATCCCCTTCTCCTCCCACCTTCAGTCTTTCCCAGCATCAGAGTCTTTTCAAATGAGTCAGTTCTTAGCATCAGGTGGCCAAAGTATTGGAGTTTCAGCTTCAGCATCAGTCCTTCCAATGAATATTCAGGACTGATTTCCTTTAGAATGAACTGTTTGGATCTCCTTGCAGTCCAAGGGACTCTCAAGAGTCTTATACAACACCACAGTTCAAAAGCATCAATTTTTCAGCGCTCATCCTTCTTTATGGTCCAACTTTCACATCCATACATGACTACTGGAAAAACCATAGCTTTAACTAGACGGACCTTTGTTGGCAAAGTAATGTCTCTGCTTTATAATATGCTGTCTAGGTTTGTCATAGATTTTCTTTCAAGGAGAAAGTGTCTTTTAATTTTATGGCTGCAGTCACCATCTGAGGTGATTTTGGAGTGGAAAAAAAAAAAAAGTCTGCCACTGTTTCCATTGTTTCCCCATCTATTTGCCATGAAGTGATGAGACCAGATGCCATGATCTTAGTTTTCTGAATGTTGAGTTTTAAGCCAGCTTTTTCACTCTCCTCTTTCACTTTCATCAAGAGGTTCTTTAGTTCTTCGCTTTCTGCCATTCAGATGGTGTCATCTGTGTATATGAGGTTACTGATATTTCTCCAAGAAATCTTGATTCCAGCTTTTGTTTCATCCCATCTGGCATTTCACATGATGTACTCTGCACATAAGTTACATAAGCAGGGTGACAATATACAGCCTTGACATACTCCTTTCCCGATTTGTTGGAACCAGTCTGTTGTTCCATGTCCAGTTCCAACTGTTGCTTCCTAACCTGCATAGAGATTTCTCAGGAGGCAGGTCAGGTGGTCTGGTATTCACATCTCTTGAAGAATTTTCCACAGTTTGTTGTGATCCACACAGTCAAAGTCTTTGGCATAGTCAATAAAACAGAAGTAGATGTTTTTCTGGAACTCTCTTGCTTTTTTGGTGATCCAATGGACGTTGGGTTATCTTGATACCAAAGTATAAATTAGAAATGATGTATTATTGATGAGAGCTTAGAAAAGTTGATTTTTAAGAAAAAGTTCTTTCCTACCTGTTTTTTGTGTAGGAGAACTGAAATTCTAGATGGGTTTAGAAGTATTTGGAAACATATAGTCACCATCTTCTGGACTCCTGAAAGTGACATATGAGACCACAAACTTCACAGAGAAGTTTCATGAGTAACTTTACTGTACCTTAGGGATATATCAGCAGCGACTGAGGGGGATGACTAGGCTGATGGGCTTGGGGTGGTCTTAGAAAGCCACTTGTAGCTCAAGAAGTAGACATTATACTTTTATCCAATACCCTTTCTCCTTCTCTGTCTCCCTGATTGCATGTGAAAGGAAGGTTTCCCAGTCCTCTTGCAGTTAGATGGGACCGTGTTCCTAATTTGGCCAATAAAATGTAATTAGAAGTGATACGTCAAGTTAGAAGCTGAGTTACTGAAAAATCCCAAGTTGATTCTCTAGTTCCTCTCTTACCTATCACAATGACAGAGAATCATGTTGTCTAGATAATATGGCTACAACATGGTTAGTGAAATCTTCAGCATGGTCCCTGAGAGACTCTATGGAGCAGAGTCCTCCAGAAAACCTCACCAGGCATGCAGCATTAGTTAGAAACAAACTTTTGCATGCTCAATCACTGATATTTGGGATTAGTTTTCTTTCTTCCTCTCCTTCTTTCTCCTGTACCCTATCAATAGGTAAATAGATGAAAATTCTCAAAGTCCCAAATGGAGAGAATTCAGAGGGCCTTAACAAACTCAAGGTTAGAATGTAGAGGATTAGCATATATGGATTTGGGCAGTAATTCCTGTCTTCATGATGGTGACAAAAAGCCTACATGTGATATGCATAAGTGCTAAGTCACTTCAGTCGTGTCCGACTCTGTGCAACGCTATGGACTGTATCCCACTGGTCTCCTCTGCCCATGGGATTCTTCAGGCAGGAATACTGGAGTGGGTTGCCGTGCCCTCCTCCAGGGGATCTTCCTGACCCACAGATCAAACCCACGTCTCCTGCACTGTCAGGCAGGTTCTTTCACTCCTAGCGCCACCTGGGATATGTGATATAGCAAAGCCCACAGACCCTATTCTTGTTGCAGAATAATGTGTAAGTATCATGTAAGTAATAATTACATAAGTAATATGTATGTAATGTGTAAAGTGTTCTCTGGAAATATAAGTTTGCACTAAAGGAAAGGAAGAACAAAAAAGGTCAGAGGGAAAATTTTGAGCAATTGATTTTAAATACTGAATGGTTCACTTTTAAAATCATATATAATTGCATTACCTTAAGTGCAGAATTAATTTTTTCCTGTCATCCACAAAAAGTGAGAGTTCATAATGTACATTGAGTAGACCAAGCAGAATCAAAGATAGTACCGGAAATCAATAAAAGGCAGAGTTGGCTTTGTAGAAAACTGGGCCTGTGGAGAATACTTTAGAAACCTGAGAATGAATGAGGCACAATAATTAAAAAGAAGAGACAACACTAATTTTATTTCCAGATGATGAAATGACTTTTTTAATATTTATTTTTAATTGGAGGATAATTGCTTTACAATGTTCTATTGGTTTTTGTCACACAACAACGTGAATCAGCCATAAGTATAAATAGGGAGTGTCCTTATTATAACTATAATTGAACCTCTTATTGAACCCCCCTCCCACCCTCCAACCTATCCCACTCCTCTAGATTGTCACAGAGCCCTGGGTTGAACTCCTAGTTTATACAATAATTTCCAGCTAGCTATTTTACAAGTGGTAATGTATATGTCTCAGTGTTACTCATCCCACCCTCTCCTTCCCTCACTGGGTCCGTACATGTGTTCTTTATGTCTGCATCTCTATTCTTGCCCTGCAAATATGTTCCTTGGAACCATTTTCCTAGATTCCATATATATGCATCAATATACAATATTTGTTTTTCTCTTTCTGACTTTTCACTCTCTATAACAGGCTCTAGGTTCATTCACCTCACTAGAACTGACTCATTCATTCCTTTCCATGGCTGAGTAATATTTCATTTTATATATATACCACAGCTTCTCTATCCATTTAGGTTGACGGATATCTAGGTTTCTTCCATGTCCTGGCGATTGTAAATAGTGCCACAGTGCACACTGAGGTACATTTGTTTTCTTTTGAATTATGGCTTTCTAAGGGTATATGCCCAGAGGTGGGATTCCTGAGTCAGATGGCAGTTTTTAGTTTTCTAAGGAATAAGATGACTAACTTTAAAAAGTGCGATGATTCAGCAGCAAAACTATTAGAACAACAATAATCTCAGTAACTTACCAAGGTGTTCTTGTTTTTGTAATGCAATGGGGCCAGTATTATGGTCTGATTAGAATCAAGTCTCCAAATAATTATTAACTAAACTATGTTTAGTTAAAAATTACTGTGTACCCTTTTAACAAGAAGAATAAGAGAAGAAAAAAAAAACAAGAACTTTGGAATTTTTTTTTTTTNNTTTCTGTTTTGTCATCCTTGGAAAATGGCTTTCTATCATTAAGTTTGCCCCATGTTTATAATGACTGCTGGAAATCCAGCCATCATGTCCATAGTCCCAACAGCAGGAAGGTGAAGGTTAAATTGTATACTTACTCTAGTTGTCTGTTCTCATTTTAATAAACCTTTCTAAAAGTGTCATCTGAAAACATTCACTTATGTCCCATTGGCCAGAAATTAGCCACAGGATAGCTATAAGGGCATTGGAGAAGGAAATGGCAACCCACTTCAGTGCTCTTGCCTGGAGAATCCCAGGGACGGGGGAGCCTGGTGGGCTGTCATCTCTGGGGTCACACAGAGTCGGACACGACTGAACTGACTTAGCAGCAGTAGCAGCTATAAGGGAGAAAGTGAAAGTGAAAGTCACTCAGTTGTGTTGGACTCTTTGTGACCCCATGGACTATAAAGTCCATGAAATTCTCCAGGCCAGAATACTGGAGTGGGTAGCCTTTCCCTTCTCCAGGGGATCTTCCCAACCCAGGGATAGAACCCAGGTCTACCCCATTACAGGCAGATTCTTTACCAGCTGAGCCACAAGTCCATAAGGGAGATGGGGGAATGTAATCTTTGTGAAAATTTTTTCAAGAGATGGGAATACCAGACCACCTTCAGTTCAGTTCAGTTCAGTTCAGTCGCTCAGTCGTGTCCGACTGTTTGCGACCCCATGAATTGCAGCATGCCAGACTACCTTACCTGCCTCCTAAGAACCCTATGTGCAAATCAAGAAGCAACAGTTAGAATTTGACATGAAACAACAGACTGATTCCAAATGGGAAAGGAGTAAGCCAAAGCTGTATATTGTCACCCTGCTGATTTCACTTATATGCAGAGTACATCATGCAAAATGCCAGGCTGGATGAAGTACAAGCTGGAATCAAGATTGCCTGGAGAAATATCAATAACCTCAGATATGCAGATGACACCACCCTTATGGCAGAAAGCGAAGAAGAACTAAAGAGCCTCTTGAAGGTGAAAGATGAGAATGAAAAAAGATGGCTTTAAACTCAACATTCAAAAAATGAAGATCATGGCATCTGGTCCCATCACTTCATGGCAAATAGAAGGGGAAACAATGGAAACAGTGACAGACTTTATTTTCTTGGGCTTCAAGATCACTGCAGATGGTGACCGCAGCCATAAAATTAAAAGACACTTGCTCCTTGAAAGAAAATCTATGACAAATCTAGACAGAATGTTAAAAAGCAGAGACATTACTTTGCCAACCAAAACTATGGTTTTTCCAGTAGTCATGTATGGATGTGAAAGTTGGACCATAAAGAAGGATGAGTGCTGAAGAATTAACACTTTCGAACTGTGGTGTTGGAGAAGACTCTTGAGAGTCCCTTGGATTGCAAGAGATCAAACCAGTCCATTATAAAGGAAATCAATCCTGAATATTCATTGGAGGGATTGATGCTAAAGCTGAAGCTCCAATACTTTGGCCATTGTTGCTAAGAGCTGATTCATTAGAGAAGACCCTGATGCTGGGAAAGGTTGAAAACAGGAGGAGAATGGGAACAACAGAGGATGAGATGGTTGGATGGCATCACTGACTCAGTGGACACGAATTTGAGCAAGCTCCAGGAGATAGTGAAGGACAGCGAAGCTTGGAGTGCTACAGTCCATGGGGTCACAAAGAGTTGGACAACACTGAGCTACTGAACAGTAACAATCTTTTAACTGAGCACTTTACCACTTTGAATCAAACCAAGATAATTTTATTAAAAGAGAAAAGGAAAGTGGATATTAGTTTTGGCAAGTAGCCATCTCTGCCATAAAAACCATTTGAAAGTGCATAATGTTTAGAATTATGGAAGATCTGTTCTTGGGCATGTAAAATAAGATTTGAATAAACCAAAGTTCAGCAAAGTTGAAAAATATCTGAATGTAATTATAAGTGCAAGGGCGGCTTTAGGTGGGAGAGACCTGAGGATGGAATGGCTTGCTGTCAAGGTTCTAGCTTTTGTTCAGGGTGGCATTTGCAAGTGCTTATTTCATTAAAGTAAAATAAAGTTAAAATAAAAATTAAAAAAAAAAAAATTACTGGGCTTCCTTGGCCATCCAGTGGTTAAGGATCCACCTGTCAGTGCAGAGGACACAGTTTCAATACCTGGTCGAGGAAGATTCCACATGCCCCGGGACAACTAAGCCCATGCCCCACAACGACCGAGCTCACATGCTGCAACTGCTGAGGCCCTGAATGACCTAGAGCCCGCGCTCCACCACAAGAGAAGCCCCTGTAATGAGAAACATGCACACTGCAAGTGGAGAGCAGCCTCCGCTTGCCCCAACTAGAGAAAGCCCATACACAGCAATAAAGGCCCAGAGCAGCCAAAAGTAATAAAATAAATTAAAATAGAAAAATAAAACCAGCTTTATTACAAAAAAAAACCTAAGAAAAAAATACTAGTAACAATAAATAGAAGCAGACCCCACATGAGCAAACAATAAGAGTGTGTCATGATCAAGGTTTGGTTATTCATACATTTCAAAAAAAGGTGCAATTTTCAAATTCAAAGTTTTTAAATTTGAAAATAACTTTAGAGTTAGAGCTATGCATATGGAAAAATACATGGATGAGAAAGCCAAGAAAACAATGGGAAAAGAGAAGAAAGAAAAAAAATGTGCACTGTCAAAATTTTAATACTCCAAGCACATTATTTTAGCCAAGCACTTTCTTCTTGGAAGAAGGAACCAGATCCTAGTCATAAACCCACACTGTCATAAATTCATGGGTGACATCTTGTGTGTATTTTATTGGGAGTAATGGAAAGGAATTCATTGTTCATCTTCCTGCACCAAAGAAAGGTGCTCCTTGCTGTATTCATTCTACTTCATTCTGCCATGACTCATCTAAGGATTTCAAGGTCTTTTTTTAAAACGCTGTATCATCATCACCTTCTGCAAAGACTCTTAGTTACTTAGCCCAATATTCATCCTCTCTTTCTGCCTTGATCTTATTCAGAACCACCAGTGGTGTGGAAGTGAAAGCGTGCAGCTTCTAGGAAATTTTCTGAAAAGCATATTCCTTTTGGCCTTTCTACTGTTTCTTCTCTCCTCCTGTCTAAGATGCAGAAATGATGAATTTATGAGCTCCATGCATGACTGAAGCATGAAGTCTGCAACTCCACAGAACCCCTGTATCAGGCCCAGGCTGCACTCACTGAACTTCCTCCAACACCAGAGCATAAACTCATGCTTTTCAATTTCCTTAGTCGGGTCTCTGTTATACACAACTGAATCCAATCCTAACTGACACAGTTACCTTCTCTTGGTTATTTGCTTGCAAGCTCAGTTGCTCAGGCGTGTCAGACTCTTTGTGACCCTATGGACTGTAGCCCACCAGGCTCCTCTGTCTATGGGATTCTCCAGACGAGAATACTGGAGTGGGTTGCCATGCCCTCCTCCAGGGGATCTTCCCAGCCCTCGGATAGAATCTGAGTTTCCTGCAGCTCCTGCATTGCAGGTGGATTCTTTACCCACTGAGCCACCTGGGAAACCCCTTTCTTGGTTATATGTCAAGCAATTTTAAGAATTACAGGAAGCCAGCAGTAGAATGCTAAGCAGTATCTATATTGTGAAGCAGGATCTTAAAGACAGTGATGGAAAAGATTCTTTCTCCTGTGCATTGGAGAAGACATCCTCTAGTGGCTCAGAGGTTAAAGCATCTGCCTGCCATGCGGGAGACCTGGGTTCGATCCCTGGGTTGGGAAGATCCCCTGGAGAAGGAAATGGCAACCCACTCCAGTATTCTTGCCTGGAAAATCCCATGGACAGAGGAGCCTGGTGGGCTACAGTCCACAAGGTAGCAAAGAGTCGGACGCAACTGGGTGACTTCACTCACTCAAGATACACATGCATTATATTTTACTGTTCAGTTCGGTCGCACAGTCATATCCGAGTCTTTGCGGCCCCATGCACTGTAGCACACCAGGCTTCCCTGTCCATCACCAACTCCCAAAGCTCACTCAAACTCATGTCCATTGACTCGGCGATGCCATCCAACCATCTCAGCCTCTGTCGTCCCCTTCTCCTCCCACCTTCAATCTTCCCAGCCTTCAGTCTTTCCCAGCATCAGGGTCTTTTCCAATGAGTCATTTCTTTGCATCAGGTGGCCAAAGTATCAGAGTTTCAGCTTCAGCATCAGTCCTTCCAATGAACACCCAGGACTGATCTCCTTTAGGATGGACTGGTTGGATCTCCTTGTTGTCCAGGGGACTCTTAAGAGTCTTCTCCAACACCACAGTTCAAAAGCATCAATTCTTCAGCACTCAGCTTTCTTTATAGTCCAACTCTCACATCCATACATGACTACTGGAAAAACCATAGCTTTGACTAGACAGGCCTTTGTTGGCAAAGTAATGTCTCTTCTTTTTAATATGCTATCTAGGTTGGTCATAGCTTTCCTTCCAAGGAGCAAGCGTCTTTTAATTTCATGGCTGCAGTCACCATCTGCAATGATTTTGGAACCCCCAAAAATAAAGTCTGTCACTGTTTCCATTGTTTCCCCATCTATTTGCCATGAAGTGATGAGACCAAAAGCCATGATCTTCATTTTCTGAATGTTGAGCTTTAAGCCAATTTCTCTCTCCTCTTTCCCTTTCATCAAGAGGCTCTTTATTTCCTCTTCACTTTCTGCCATAAGGGTGGTGTCATCTGCATATCTGAGGTTATTGATATTTCTCCCAGCAATATTGATTCCAGCTTGTGCTTCATCCACCCTGGCATTTCACATAATGTACTCTGCATATAAGTTAAGCAGGGTGACAATATACAGCCTTGACATACTCCTCTCCCTATTTGGAGCCAGTCTGTTGTTCTACATCCAGTTCTAAATGTTGCTTCTTGACCTGCATACAGATTTCTCAGGAGGCAGGTAAGGTGGTCTGGTATTCACATCTCTTTCAGAATTTTCCAGTTTGTTGTGATCCACACAGTCAATGGCTTTTGCATAGTTAGTAAAGCAGAAGTAGATGCTTTTCTAAAACTCTCTTGCTTTATCGATGATCCAGTAGATATTGGCAATCTGATCTCTGGTTCCTAACTGCCTTTTCTAAATCTAGCTTAAACATCTGGAATTTCATGGTTCATGTACTGTTGAAGCCTGGCTTGGAGTATTTTGAGCATTACTTTGCTAGCGTGTAAGATGAGTGCAATTGTGC
This sequence comes from Redunca redunca, assembly GCA_006410935.1. Taxonomy (NCBI): domain Eukaryota; kingdom Metazoa; phylum Chordata; class Mammalia; order Artiodactyla; family Bovidae; genus Redunca; species Redunca redunca. The sequence continues at coordinate 525,685 of SJYQ01003336.1, forward strand.
GGTAGTTTGAGCATTCTTTGGCATTGCCTTTTTTGAGATTGGAATTTTTACTGTTATAGTCTTACAAATAGGAACATTACCTCTTCCAAAGCAGTCTCTTCCGTCTTAAGAGTGCCTTATACTTTCAATGTGGAGACAAGGTTTGTATTTACAAATATAAAATGGAATATTAGTAAACAAAAATTCTCTGGGATTAACTAATAGTCATTAATCAAAATTAAATCTGCAGGCTAGAAAGCATGTTTGATGAAGTGTAAATTATCTATATAATACTCAGGCCCAGGGAAGTATGCCATTCCTAAATGTCTACACCTCAGCAATATTTTTAAATGTTTGTTGATTAACACAAGACATAATCTTGTCCAACAATAAAAAAAAGAGAAATAGGCTTATCCGATTCTTTTTGGCTGACTACTAATCTGAAAGGTAGAAACCCTCAGTATAATGCCACCTTGCTTTTTTGTATACCCTTGTGACTAACCTGATATAATATTACCCGACTTTAAGCCAGTAGGCCATGCAAGCCAGTTGCTTCCAATGCGGAGGCTTGCTCTCAAGTGAGGGTTTGTAAATATTGAAGGGAAAGCTAAGAATTAGCTATTACTTCTATAGTTTAAAAGAGGCATTGAGAGTGACTTTAAACCTTATGTAAACATTCAGAGAATGGGCAGAGTAGAAATTACCAGAGATATTTTGTTCCCTCAGGGTTGTAAGAGGCTAAAATATTTTTATACAATCTCTGTTCTCCAAACCTAATAAAAACATTTATGACATGAATTAAAACAGTTTAAATACATGTATGTCTCAACCTCTCCACTTCAGGGGCACTAACTCTTTCTACCACATTGCCTCTCCTCCTCTGTCTCTGAGGAAAGTTTTACCTTTCCCAGCTGGGTTACCCTCAGAGATAAGGAAGAAAATGATAGGCACAGGACAAATACTATGAAAGATTATAGAATTAAGCAAAGATGGAAAAAATAGAGGAGCCAGGTATACAGTGTTTACCTTATAGTGTTTGTGGGAAAAAAAGCAAAAACATGGAGTTATTTTGAGATTACTATTTTTGTATATGGATTGTGTAATTTTGAACTATTGCTCTGAGACTGTAATAAGGTAATGGACTTTAAGCCCTAATCTAGACCCATATTTATTAACTGTTGAAAACCCGTGCTTTTTTAGATACATGTAAAACTTACACTGCTACCTTACTGCAGGGATGCTGACATGGCCCCCCTAAGGCATAGCTGAAAATCACCAGGTATCTACCAAGGCGAACTTGTCAAGATTTATTTTATGTAGATTGAATTATGAAAACAATAGATGCTTTCTAAAGAATATAAGTATCCTGTTATATGTCAAGTGATGTATGACCTCTCATGCCAAAATTGGATATGTCCCTTATGATCAAGACCATCCCCAAGAAAAAAGAAATGTAAAAAGGCAAAATGGCTGTCTGGGGAGGCCTTATAAATAGCTGAGAAAAGCTATAAGTAGCTAAAGGCAAAGGAGAAAAGGAAAGATATACTCATCTGAATGCAGAGTTCCAAAGAATAGCAAGGAGAGATAAGAAAGCCTTCCTCAGTGATCAGTGCAAAGAAGTAGTGGAAAACAATAGAATGGTAAAATCTAGAGATCTCTTCAAGAAAATTAGACATACCAAGGGAACATTTCATGCAAAGATGGGCTCAATAAAGGACAGAAATGGTATGGACCTAACAGAAGTAAGAGATATTAAGAAGAGGTGACAAGAATACACAGAAGAATACACAAAAAAAGATCTTGACCCATATAACCACAATGGTGTGGTCACTCACCTACAACCAGACATCTTGGAAAGCAAAGTCAAGTGGGCCTTAGGAAGCATCATTATGAAAAAAGCTAGTGGAGGTGATGGAATTCCAGTTGAGCTATTTCAAATCCTAAAAGATGCTGTGAAAGTGCTGCACTCAAGTGCCAGCAAATTTGGAAAACTCAGCAGTGGCCACAGGACTGGAAAAGGTCAGTTTTCATTTCACTCCCAAAGAAGGGCAATGCCAAAGAATGTTAAACTACTGCACAATTGCACTCATCTCACACACTAGCAAAGTAATGCTCAAAATTCTCCAAGTCAGGCTTCAACAGTATGTGAACTGTGAACTTCCAAATGTTCAAGCTGGTTTTAGAAAAGGCAGAGGAACCAGAGATCAAACTGCCAATGTCCACTGGATCATCAATAAAGCAAAGAGAGTTTCAGAAAAACATCTACTTCTGTTTTATTGTGTAAGCCAAAGTCTTTGACTGTGTGGATCACAAACTGTGGAAAATTCTTCAAGAGATGGGAATACCAAACCACCTTACCTGCCTCCTGAGAAATCTGTATGCAGTTCAAGAAGCAACAGTTAGAACTGGACATTAAACAACAGACTGGTTCCAAATAGGGAAAGGAGTACTCAAGGCTGTATATTTTCACTCTGTTTATTTAACTTATATGCAGAGAACATTATGTGAAATGCCAGGCTGGATGAAGCACAAGCTGGAATCAAGATTGCCTGGGGAAATATCAATAATCTCAGACACACAGATGACACCAACCTTACGGAACTAAAGAGCCTATTGATGAAAGTGAGAGAGGAGAGTGAAGAAGCTGGCTTAAAAGTTAACATTCAGAAAACTAAGATCATGGTATCCAGTCCCATCACTTCATGGCAAATAGATGAGAAGGAATGGAAATAGTGACAGACTTTATTTTCTTTGGCTTCAAAATCACTGCAGATGGTGACTGCAGCCATGAAATTAAAAGGTGCTTGCTCCTTGGAAGGAAAGCTATGACCAACCTAGACAACATATTAAAAAGCAGAGACATTACTTTGCCTACAAAGGTCCATCTAGTTAAAACTATGGTTTTTCCAGTAGTCATGTATGGATATGAGAATTGGACTATAGAGAAAGCTGAGTACCGAAGTTCTGATTCTTTTGAACTGTGGTATTGTAGAAGACTCTTGAGAGTCCTTTGGACTGCAGTGAATTCCAACTAGTCTATTCCAATGGAAATCAGTCCTGAATACTCATTGGAAGGACTGATGCTGAAGCTGAAACTCCAGTACTTTGGCCATCTGATGCAAAGAACTGACTCATTGGAAAAGACCCTGATTGATGTTGGGAAAGATTGAAGGCAGGAGGAGAAGGGGACGACAGAGAATGAGATAGTTGGATGGCATCACTGACTCAAAGGACATGAGTTTGAGCAGGCTCTAGGAGTTGGTATTGCACAGGGAGGCCTGGAGTGCTGCCGTATATGGGGTCTCAAAGAGTCAGACAGGACTGTGTGATTGAATTGAACTTACTGTCACCATTACTTCAGTGGAAAGGACTTGCTCCCAGTCTGAAGTGAGAGATGCATGGATCCCAGCTAACAACCCAAAAGTCAAAGAGTGAAGTATGGTTGACTGGGGGATGGAGCTGCATAGATGTAGGAAAGCTAGGGAGGAGAGTGAAAAGTAAAGACTGGAAACATATGGTGGACTGTTGAGTGCAGAGTGCAGGATAACTCTTACAGGGCTTTGTTAGAAGCTACCTCCAGCTCTAAAGGATCATGTGATTCCTGGTTATTCCGTAGCTCTTAGCCTATTACAGGCAAACAGATTCCTCAAAAGTCTGGGGACTCCCTTGGCAGTACAGCAATTAAGACTTCACTTCCAGTGCAAGGGATAGGGGTTCCATCCCTGGTTGGGAACTAGAATTACAGATATCTCTTGGCCAAAATAAAATAAAAAATCTGTGGGCACAGTATCCAATGGTCAGAGTCACTTCGAGGTTGAAAACTGCTACATTGTTTCTTTCCAAATGTATCTGAATCCTGTTTCTCATCCTTTGGAAATATAAAACAATTTTTAAAGAATTAATTATTCCTTTTTTCATAGCTAGTTAGATAATGCATTTTATGATAAGATGTTTCTAAAAATGTGCCACCATAAAAGACATGTCTTAAGTTTAAGGTGAAAAAAATAAAAATTTAAGATAGAGGCGGTCTTCCTATTTTTCTGTTTCATGAATATGTTCTCTCTGGAGTTTTGTTCAAAGGCTATATTGTATTTGTTGCTAGAGTTACAGTGATGAATAGGACCATACCCCTGCCTTGTAGAAATACTTTCAGTGTGTAAATACTATCATTCTTTCTGCAATTATCTTTTTTATTCATTACTGTTGCTCAGCTGCTAAGTTGGGTTTGATTCTTATCAACCCCATGAACTACAGCACTCCAGACTTCCCTGTCCTTCACTATCTCCTTGAGTTTGCTCAACTTCATGTCTACTGAGTCAGCAATGCTATCTAACCAGCTCATCCTCTGTTGCTTCCTTCTCCTTTTGCCTTTAATCATTCCTAGCATCAGGGTCTTTTCCAATGAGTTGGTTTTTCGTATCAGGTGGTCAAAGATTGGAGCTTCAGCTTCAACATCAGTCCTTCTAATGAACGTTCAGGAGTGATTCCCTTTAGAATGGACTGGCTGGATCTCCTTGCAGTCCAAGGGACTCTCAAGAGTCTTCTCCAATTCCACAGTTCAAAAGCATCAATTCTTCAACACTTCAGCCTTCTTTATGGTCCAACTCTCATTTCTATTCTTTAAATAAGCAAAATGCTTACGTTGTCTCAGGAATACTCAGTGCTTTAACTCAGCACTAGAGGGAGCAACACTGCAGAAGAAAAACTACAGATCTTTGAGCTTTCCAACCACTATGCTGCTGCTAAGTCCCTTCCTCCCAGACTCCCCGGTCCCTGGGATTCTCCAGGCAAGAACACTGGAATGGGCTGCCGTTTCCTTCTCCAATGCCTGAAAGTGAAAAGTGAAAGTGAAGTCGCTCAGTCGTGTCCGACTCTTTAGGACCCCATGGACTGCAGCCTATGAGGCTCCTCCATCCATGGGATTCTCCTGGCAAGAGTACTGGAGTGGGTTACCATTGCCTTCTCCTTCCAATCACTATAGGACTACAAAAAATTACCAAGTTTCAGAAACAAATGGCGGAGAAGTGGTAGAAAGTCTAACAATCTGTGTGGTGAACAAATTCTGTAACCAGACAGGAAGGCACTTTCTAAGTGAAGTTAGGTAGTGAAAGTTGGGGATCCTGCTCTGGATATTTAAAATCTTTTTCAGGAAATTTTTTCCCAAAGACTGAGACTTTTTAAGTCCATACATCAAATAGTATCCAGGAAACGAGGACACCACTCTTAAAGATTTTGCTGTCCAGTTTTGCTAGTTCACAGGGATAAGGCAAGAATAATTAGGTAGAAAAGTGTTTGGTTGAGAGCAATACAAATATATTGTTGTTGTTGTTATTCAATTGCCCAATTGTGTCTGACTCTTTGCAACTCCATGGACTGCAGCATACCAGGCCTCCCTGTCCCTCACCATCCCCCGAAGTTTGCTCAAGTTCATATCCATTGCATCAGTGATGCCATCCAGCCATCTCATCCTCTAATGCCCTCTTCTTCTGCCCTCAATGTTTCCCAGCAGTAGGGACTTTTTTTTTAATGAGTTGATTGTTCGCATCAGATAATCAAAAATACTGGAGCTTCAGCTTCAGCATCAGTCCTTCCAATGAGTATGCAGGATTCAGTTTCCTCAAGACTGACTTGTTTTATCTCCTTGTTGTCCAAAGGACTTTCAGGAGTCTTCTCCAGCACTACATTTCAAAGGCATCGCGTCTTTGGCATTTGCCTTCTTTATGGTCCAACTCTCACAACTATAGATGACCACTGGGAAGACCATAGCCTTGACTATACGGATCTTTGTCCACAGGGTAATGTCTCTGCTTTTCAACACACTGTCTAGGTTTCTCATAGCTTTCCTGCCAAGTAGTAATCTTCTCCTGATTTCATGGCTGCCGTCACCATCTACAGTGATTTTAGAGCCCAAGTAGAGGAAATCTGTCACTACTTCCACCTGTTCCCTTTCTATTTGACATGAAGTAATGGGGCAGGATGCCATGATCTTATTTATTTATTTTTTTTAATATTTAGTTTTAAGCTGGCTCTTTCACTCTCCTCCCTCACCCTCATTAAGAGGCTCTTTCATTCCTCTTCACCTGCTGCCATTAGAGTGGTATCATCCACATATCTGAGGTTGTTGATGTTTCTCCTGCCTATCTTGATTCCTGCTTGTAACTCATCCAGCCCAGCATTTCTCATGATGTGCTCAGTGCCTAGGTTAAACAAACAGGGTGACAGCAGACAGCCCTGTCGTACTCCTTTTTCAATCCTGAACAAATCAGTTGTTCCATACAAGGTTCTAACTGTTGCTTTTTGACCTGTAAAGAGGTTTCTCAGGAGATAGGTAAAATGGTCTGGTAGTCCCATCTCTTTAAGAACTTTCAGCAGTTTGTTATGGTCCATACAGTCAAAGGCTTTAGTGTAGTTGATGAAACAGAGGTAGATGTTTTTCTGGAATTCCCTTGCTTTCTCTATGATTCAGAGAATGTTGGCAATTTGATCTCTGGTTCCCCTTCCTTTTCTAAACCGAGCTTGGATGTTCTTGATTCACATAATGCTTAAGCTTAGCGTGCAAGATTTTAAGTATGACTTTACTAGCATGGGAGATGAGTGTAATTGTCTGATGGTTAGCACATTCTTTATTACTTACCCTTCTTGAGAACTGGGATGAGGATTGTCCTTTTCCAGTCCTGTGGCCACTACTGGGTCTTCTAGATTTGCTGACATATTGAGTGCAACACCTTGATGGCATCCTCCTTGAGGGTTTTGACTAGCTCTACTGGAAGTCCTATCGCATCCACTAGCTTTATTAGCAGCAGTAAGGCCCACTTGACTTCACACTCCAGAAGGTCTGGCTCTGTGTGACTGACCACACCATCCTAGAATGTGCGTGCATGCTAAGTCGCTTCAGTCATGTCTGACTCTTTGTGACCCCATAGACTGTAGCCCACCAGGCTTCTCTGTCCATGGGATTCTCCAGGCAAGAATTCTAGACTGGGCTTCCATTTCCTTCTCCAGGGGCTCTTCCTGACCTAGGAATTGAACCTGTGCCTCTTACATCTCCTCCATTGGCAGGCAGCTTCTTTATCACCTGGGATGCGCCATCATAGTAATCTGGTTCATTAATACAAATATGACTTGGTCATAATAAGTAGGCCCCTGAACACTAAGGATTTTTAAAATGAGTGATAATTCTACTTATATTACACAGAGAACATACTATGTTGCTCTTGATTAACAACATTTTTTTTAAAAAACTGAAAGTGTTTGAATTAAGGACAAAGAAATATGGGTAAAATACTGCAATATTGAAGACAAAATAATAACTATCATGTCCTAAGTGTCTGTCTTGTGTTTTATATGTTATCCTTTAGGTTTCTCTATGATCCTAATGGGAGTTTCCCAGGGGGCTCAGTGGTAAAGAAGCAGGAGACACTGGTTTGATCCCTGGGTCAGGAAGATTTGGAGAGGAAATGGCAATCCACTCCAGTATTCTTGCCTGGAGAATCCCATGGACAGAGAAGCCTTGGGGGCTACAGTCCAAGGGTCATAAAGAGTTGGATGCAACACAGCATGCGTCCACACGCATGACCCTAACAAGACAGGCAGTGCCAACCACATTTTTCAAATTAGAAAAATGCTAATCTGAAGTGCTTTGCATAATACTTCATACACACCAAGCATTATGTTTATACTTAATTATGTAATCATCACACTATATTTACATAATAAACATGATCAGAATTGATATAAAACATGGTTAACTTTATTTTGAAATTCTGTAAAAACACTAAAACTGTATATTTTCTAAGAAAAGTTAATTGTTGGTGTTTGACATTTGGTAGAAAAATTAATCCTTCAAAAGTAAATTGTACAATTTATTACAAAAAGAAAAAGCTCAACTCATGTTGTTCTTGACTTTTAAATGTGGTGGTTTTAATGCTAACTTATTTGATCCGAGCGTGTAATGGGATGTGTTTATAATCAGAAGTCACTAATACCCTGTAAAGTCTCTGTAATTCCTTATGACCATTCCAGAGGTGTTGATGTCACTTTCTTTTGGTGCTTTTGTATTATGAATGTGCTAACACGGACATGAGGACATGATGCACTAACTTAGATCCTTTCCAGTAATCCTGTGGCATTACTGACTGGTATGTGGGACTTCCTAAACTCATAAAGGATCAAAAGATATTATGAGCTCACATTTTAAGCACAAAGAATGCCCCCGACTCCATAATCCCATATTATTCTACCACTGGGTTTGCAAAGTGGTGGGTTCCCACAGAACCTTGGGTGAGGGGACAGAGAAGTGACCACCCTCCTGGAGAACACAGTTGCTGAAGCATAAAGCTAATCCCCAATCCCCAAATGGGAAGAGGCACTAGACTTGCATATTCTGAAAGTTGAAAAAAGTGAAAGTGTTAGTTAGTCATGTCCAACTCGTTGTGCCCTCATGGGCTGTAGCCCACCAGGTTCCTCTGTCCTTGGAATTCTCCAGGCCATAATACTGGAGTGGATTGCCATGCCCTTCTTCAAAGGATCTTCCTGACCCAGGGATCAAGCCCGGGTCTCCTGCATTGCAGGTGGATTCTTTACCATCTGAGCCGCCAGGGAAGCCCAAATGCCTCACTGCAGAGGAAACAGGTAATACACGTGGAGATGCAAAGGCCCCCATTACCACACCCAACCTCAAGAACAGGCACAGACAGGGTTGAAACCCACGGTCTCTGGTTTACCAGATCCACGCTTTACCAACTGGCCACTGCACCTGACAGCCAAAAGGTGAAGCACCCAGCAGTTAAAGCTGTATTTGGAGGCTTCTAAAAACTGGGGGATGTTGTTCACTTTTCATCTGGAGATTTCTGAAGACAGGAAACACACTGATGAGGGGTTCACTGGGGTAGGAGGCTGGCAGGGCAGGAGACTGTCGGGTGTCATAAGGTGCCATGAAAGGGAGGCGTGAGGGCCACCTTATCACTGTTCCCAGACAGCAGGGAAGCCAGTGCTCAGGGTTCCACCTGCAGGAGCCCAAACCTGAGCAGAGGGACAGGGGCCACTTAGACTGTGGTTCAGCAGAAGAGCTTGTGCACCACTGGTGAGGGCCTTGGAGAGATGCACATTGGCTAAGAAAATCCCACATGCCACTCCTATGGAGGCCCCCACATCAGTGGAGACAACTGACATCTGACCGAATCTGATTGACTGTCTCTCCTTCCTCTGAAAGGACCTCATTGTGACTTTGTCTTTGCTCAGGAGCTCCAATTCCTGGGGCCAAACCAGAGTATGACATCAGCAGCCGAAGTTCAAGGAGAAACAGGATGGGAGATGGGGAGAGAAAATCAGGGAGGTAGAGAAGGAAGTCATGAAAAGGTGATGTATAGCCCTACGGGACACATTTCATAACATCAGAGGATGAAGCTCAGTGGGCAGAGCTGAATTCATCAGGAAGGACAGAGTCAGCATGGAGCAGTGGTTCATGGGCTTCAAACCAAACAGCCGTGTTCGCAGCCTGGCTACTCTATTGACAAACTATGAGACCTAAAACAATTAATTGTCCCTGCACCAAGGTTTTCTGAGAAATTTTAATAAGTTAGAACAGTGTCTTGAATGTAAGAAACACTCAGTACATATTAGATGTAATGATGATGTTGACAAGTTCACTACCCAGACACAAGTGGGCTCATGAAGTTGGCCCCAGTCAGGAGAAAGTAAATTCTAAGTTTGTACATAATTGAGTTATCAGTGCTTGATGTATACCTCTTTTAATGTTTATGTTTAAATAAAACATGCTTTAAAGTTGTTGCTAATAAAATGTTCTTTTAGCAATTATATAGTTATGCAGTCGTAAAACATTATGTTAATTAAAGTCTAGTTCATAAAAATAAATTGTAACCAAAGAGCTTGTTTTGTTTAATCAAAAGAGAAACATTCTTTACTTTCTACAATCAAATCTCAAAGCATGGATTTAAAATTACCATCTTGTGTTGAAACAAATGGCAAATCACACACAAGATTTACAAGATGAAATGTTAATTCCTTTGTGTGGCACACAGACTAGCTCTGATCCCTGCCTGCCTGTCTAACCACTTATTCTTCTACCATAAAATCCATTCTCTTGTCTTTATGTGTTTTTTTTTCCTGTTTACAGACACAAACACAGACAGATACACACAGACAGACACACACACACCCCTTTGCTGTAGACAACTTCTTTTGTTTCCTTCAAATATAATTGTAATCATCCATGAATTCATTTCTTCATCATTTATTTTTTACTGTGGGGTATAGTCACTTTACTGTGTTGTGTCAGTTTCCCTTCTTCAGCCAAGTGGATCAGCTATACATACACATACATCGCCTGCCTCTTGGACTTCCCTCCATCCACCCCCATCCCATCCATCCAGGTCACCCCAGAGCACCAAGCTGAGCTCCCTGTGCTACACAGGAGGCTCTCACTAGCCATCTGTTTTACGCATGGCAGAGCACACATGTGAATCCCACTCTCCCAATTCATCCCATCCAACTGCTGTGTCCATGCATCCATTTTCATTCAACATTCATTTTCACTCTTTACATTCATTCTTTTAACAACTATTTCCTCAACACATAATTAGTTCAGGCAGCATTCTGCCCTTGAAGTATAGTGATGAACAAGACACCCAAAGTCCCTCATCTCAAAAAGTGGCACATACGTGGGAAGAGACAATAAATAGGAAGACAAAAAACTGAATAACATTGAACTTTAGATTGGCTATCAGAAGAGACTTCCTGAATGATCAAAGATGCCAGCTGCTAGGACAAACACTCAGTGTTTGCCTCCTCTGCCCACTGCTATATCCCCAGTGCCTAGAACAGTTCCAGGAGCATAATTGAGTCTCAGTAAACATTTGTTTGATGCAAACATGTATGTAATGGATACTTTGGGAATGCAAGAGCAAAATGTTCCAGACAGAGGAAAGAGGGAGTGCAAAAGTCCTCCAGGAAGAACGAGCTTAGCATGTTTGAGGGAGACAAAGAAGCCCAGGGAGCCAGAGGAAGAGCAGTAAGAAGTGGGGTCAGACAGGGAGACAAGGCTTTGTAGATCCTGGTCTGGAGTACACTTAGAAAAACTCGCAGGCGCTGTCTGAAATGTCTTTATTTTCTCCTTCTTTAGCGATAATTCAACTTAGTTTAGTTTATTTTCCACTCTGAAGACATTCTACTGCTGTCTTCTGGCCTCTCCCACAGCTGTGGATTATATGCTCTGGTGGTCTAATTACTGTTTATCTTCAGATAATCTGTCTTTCCCATCTGGTTACTTTTAAGATGTTCTCTCTGCTCTTGTGTTGTGTAACGTCTCTTTGGGGCCCATTGACTTTTTATTCATCCTGCGGAGGAACTGGGTTGTTTCCGATCTTTCATGACTTCTGTACCACGCTGACAATATTTCTTTCAATAGATCTTGCCCCTCCGCAGCCCTCTCTTCTCATCTAAGGAGCTGCTACTATCCCTGTGGCAAACATTCTCATCATTCCTCTTTCTTAAACTCTGTCATCCTTTCCATTTTTAGTTCTCTCCATCTGTATCCTGGATAATTTATATAGTCTGTCAACTTGTTTTTCTATTACACAAAGTCCTGAGTAGCACTAATACTTCTGTTATGTTTTTGCAGACTGTCTCAGAGGTTTTGCCTTGCATATTTTATCATTCTTTTTCTAGAGTGCTTGTCTTTAGAGGTGCTTGCTTGTTTTTTTGACAGAATTCCATGGGAGTCGTGTTCTCTCAAACCAGACACTTGAGATGAGAATTCAGGGGCCATGCTTATTAAGGAAGTGTTCCAGGGAAACTGGCAAGGGCATGCAGGGAAAAACAGGACAGAGAAGAGGAGGAATGGGAACAAGGGTGTGATCTCAGGATGATCCTGCAAGGGACTCTGGAGTTTAAAGCTTACACCACAGAGTTGTACCAACTGAGGTGAGATACTGTGAAGACCACAGGGTGGGGATGTGTATTGGAGGGCAGGTCTCTGAAAAGGAGATCCAGAAAGGGCTGGACGGGAAAGCGCACCAAAGAGGGAGTCCCCCACCCAAAGGAACAGTCAAAATTGGGTCTGGGGGATCTGGGTGAAGCACACACATTGACATAGTCCACTGCAGTGTCTCCATGGGGTAATTTTGCATTAGATTCTGCCAGGCACTTGAGAGCATGACTGGCTGAGGACCAATATTCATGTTTGCTTCTCAGCTTGGGGATATCATGTAGGTTTCTACTCTGAAAAGTGAAGGCTCGGGGAACTGAATTATCATTTAAGACTTGTTTTTGCCCTGAGTACAAGCCAAGCTGAGTTTGCAAAGTCAGTTCCCTGGGCAGCTGAGCCATTTTTTTTCTTCCTTCTTTACATTAAGGGCACATCTGAAGGAAAGGCTTTTAAGCAAGCTTTCAGTTCCAAACCCTAATCTTCTACTCTCTGCAAGGATTACAATTCAATCCAGGTGTTAGCTGGTCTAACCACACTCTTTCCAACATTCCTCCCATGTCACTCTTAGGTATAAACTCAATATAAACTGTCAACTCCTACACCACTTTTTAAAAAAATTACATCTGGACACCTGAATTACTAGTTTACATATTTATTTTTATTTATCTACTTGACTGTACCAGGTCTTAGTTATGGCACATGGAATCTTTAATCGTGACATGCAAAGTATTAGTTGTTGCAATGGGATCAGTCCCCTAACCAGGGATTGAACCCCCAAGAGCCCCACATTGGCAGCATGGAGTCTTAGCCACTGGACCACCAGGGAAGTCTGTGCACTTACAAGTCTTTGATTCTGACATTCAGATACTTCCTTTTCTTTTGGGAGAGCTTAGCTATGCATCAATCTTTTAAGTCTAGAGTTTCTAGCAGACTGTGGTGTGGAATATTTTTCATGTAAGATTTGTCTACCATCTTATAGAACTGAGAAGTCTCACTATAACTTTTGCCTCTTATCATTATAAGAATAAAATGTAGGAAACTATACCCAATATTTTGTAATAATCTATAAGGGAAATAATACACACATATATAAAGCTGAATCACCTTGCTGTACACTTGGAACTAACACAACACTGTAAATCAATTACATTTCAATTTAAATAAATAAATAAAAGAATATATTATACCCTCCTTGAGGGTCTATACTGTATTTTTTTATCTCTATAACCTGGGCCAAATAAACAGTCTTTGATAAATATTTTTCCAAAAATGACTAAGGGGCTCAGAAAACATCTACTTTAAGGAAACAAACACTATTTGGTTAATAGTCCACATTTGAGACCACAAAAAACATTTAAATATATATCTGGGAAAGTATAGGGCTTCTCAGTTGGCTCACTGGTAAAGAATTTGCCTGCCAGTGCAGGAGAAACAAATTTAATCCCTGGGTGGGGAAGATCCATAGAGCAGGAAATGGCAACCCACTCCAGTATTCTTGCCTGAGAGATCCCATGGACACAGGAGCCTGGCAGGTTGTAGTCCATGGGGTCACAAAGATTTGGACACAACTGAACGACTGAGCAAGCACGCACACACGTGAAAGGATAATAGCAGGTATGTACTAGTAGTAAAGGCATAGATCCTTGCACAGAAAAAGAACTCAGTGCTATTATTTTTCAGTCACTAGGTTAAAAATGAGCTGACGATAAAAGTGTCTTGGTACTTTCCTCTCTACATCTATTACTAAATAGCTTCACTTTCTCATTAACTCAGAGTAATTGGATTCTTTGACATACACATTGTTCTGTTAATAGCTCTATCACAGAAATTTAGGTCTAAAACCTGAGACAGTTTTTAACTTTTTTCTCACTTAGCTCCCAAGTATGTCAGGTCTATCCTTCCAAGTCGTTCCCTCTCAGCCCATCTTATTCTTATTTCTGGTCCGTGAAAACCAAGCCAGTCTCACGCTGGTAGATGTCTCTGCCTCTAACAGGTCTCTTTTCCATCGTCTAACATGCAGATCAGAGAAGGCAATGGTACCCCACTCCAGTACTATTGTCTGGAAAATCCCATGGATGGAGGAGCCTGGTAGGCTGCAGTCCATGAGGTCGCTAAGAGTCGGACACAACTGTGCGACTTCACTTTCACTTTTCACTTTCATGCATTGGAGAAGGAAATGGCAACCCACTCCAGTGTTCTTGCCTGGAGAATCCCAGGGATGGGGGAGCCTGGTGGGCTGTCATCTATGGGGTCGCACAGAGTCGGACACAACTGAAGCGACTTAGCAGCAGCAGCAACAACATGCTGATACTATCTGTTTAATCTACCTAAAACACCATTTTAATCATGTCTTTTAATTGTTTAAGAATCTCTTATCTAAAGAGTACAGAAACATCACAATCCCTAGAATGTAAGTTAGTATCATGATTTTTTTTATGAAACACTGATCCCTAAATAAAGAACATGATAAACTAAAAAAAAGCCTCTAATCATTTCATGATGAAACAATGTATTTTCTAATCTGCCATTGAAAGTTCTCCTGGATTTGGATCTAACTCATTTATTTTTCATCTTTTCTTCTTCTTTTCATTCCCCACACCATCTCCAACCCACACTCTGATCAAACTGAATCTGTTACTCTTTTGATTACATATCCTTTCTCTTTTCTGAGTTTAGTCCTTTTAACTTGAATGTTCTTGGCTTAATCAAAAGTTTCAGTTATGCTCAGCTTTTTAATGAACACATACTTGTGGCATTAACTGTTCTTTGAATTAAGTGCCAAGTCCTGAACTCTGTATGATCCTTTGCCTAATTTGCCCTGTATTTAAATGATAGTGGATGTCACTGGAGCTCCAAGGGTTTTTTAATATTCATTTGGCTGGGAGTCATTGTAACCAAAGAACACTAAATGCATTAGCACCATAGTAATGAGCTTCTGTTTTTCACTCTATGGAGTAAAGGAAATTGAGTGTCGACGGCCAAACATGTTTGCACTCTAGTCTGGATAGAGACTTGGGGCTGTGTCCATGAAAGGGCTCTTTTCATGTCTCTTTTGGTTTTTCAGCTTATTTAATCCTTCAATTTTGGATCTTCTGTCTCTTTTCTTTCAGACAAGTTTTATTTGGAAAGAACTTCAAATTCAAACTGGCAGTAAGATTCTTGCCCTGCTAGTCTCAGTATGGACGCTAGGAGTCCTGAACGAACCCTAAATGGGTCCTAACTGTTAAGTTCAGTGATGGAGAAAAGCTGGAGAGACGAAATAGAGACCAAAGAGTTCCAGGAACTGAAATGTGGAAAAGCTGATATTGCTGAGAAGGATAAACAGGAAGGACACGTCACCACTACAACCAGAAGGGGAGGTGAATGCATTTGTGTGCTCTATGACCTATTTCTGTAGCATGAAAACAATTGGTTTTAAAAGTCTCTCTTTTATACTCTTTTTTCCCTAGAAAATAATATGTTTCCAAGCTGGCTGGAGAAACAACTGAAATGCAACTTTTCTTAGCTTTCATTTTATCTCAAAGAAACTGAAAAATCCCCATTTGTTGACTGTATGACAGGAAAAGAGACTGAAGTCTTGAATTCTGATTTTTTTTTTTTTAGCACTTTCTTAAAAGTATTGACATAATATTATCTCTTCTAGTTTTGCCCCTGCTAACGTTGTCTTATAAGGTAACAGTCCAGGGAAAGCTGTGTGAGAAGCATTTAGGTTTCCAGAAAGAAAATATTTTAACAAATGATTCAAGTGCACCTGACCTCTTCAGCTATGGTTTCAAAGTATTAAGCATTATTTTGATTTCCTCAAATGCAAGTAGTTGGGCTGAAAACATTCCAGCTTGTATTAGTGTAACACATAGAAAAGTCAAATAGAAGCTTAAGACTATTTATGAGGAGGGTTATTCATGATTCTACCCAGCTTGGCAAACAGACTTGTCACTGTCCTGGCTGTATGGACCTACCATTCTGGCTGGAAGAGTTTTTGACTTTCTATAAAGACTGAAAAAGGATTTGTTGAGAGTAATTCTGTTTACGCCACAGAAGATAGTTGTCTTCAATTTCTTAGAGTGATTGCAGGCATGTTCTGTCATGTCTAGCTCTTCCACAACCCCATGGACTGTGGCCCGCCAGGCTCCTCTCTCCACGGGATTCTCCAGGCAAAACTACTGGAGTGGGTTGTCATGCCCTCCTCCAGGGGATCTTCATGACCTGGGGACAAATCTGTGTCTCCTGGATTGCAGGCAGATTCTTTACTGTCTGAACCACCAGGGAAACCCCCTTACAGAAATTCAGTTCAGTTCAGTCGCTCAGTTGCATCTGACTCTTTGCAACCCCATGAACCACAGCACGCCAGGCCTCCCTGTCCATCACCAACTCCCAGAGTCCACCCAAACCCATGTCCATCGAGTTGGTGATGCCATCCAACCATCTCATCCTCTGTCGTTCCCTTCTCCTCCTGCCCTCAATCTTTCCCAACATCAGGGCCTTTTCAAATGAGTCAGCTCTTCCCATCAGGTGACCAAAGTATTGTAGTTTCAGCTTCAACATCATTCCTTCCAAAGAACACAGAACTGATCTCCTTCAGAATGGACTGGTTGGATCTTCTTGCAGTCCAAGGGACTCTCAGGAGTCTTCTCCAGCACCACAGTTCAAAAGCATCAATTCTTCGGCGCTCAGCTTTCTTTATAGTCTAACTCTCACATCCATACATGACCACTGTAAAAACTATAGCCTTGACTAGATGGACCTTTGTTGGCAAAGTATGCTTTAGCAATTTTTCATTCTCTAATAACTGGACAAAACTCTTTTTTTTTTTAATTTTTATTTTAACTTTAGTTTACTTTACAATACTGTATTGGTTTTGCCAAACATTGACATGAAAGCAAGTGCCCTGAGAATCTCGGCTTGCATTCTAACGTGTAAGAATAGTTGCATAAGGCTGGAAGATTAGGAGTGCACCGCATAACCAGGAGTTGTTTTTCCTACTAAGAAAAAAAAAAAAAACCTCCTAAGATAAGAGTGAAAATGAACACAGACTCTGGTCAAAATCTAATGTCACTATCAGAAGGGAGTATGTTTGCATTTGGTACTTAGATGATCAATCAGCCCAGTCTTCCTCAGACTCAGAGCAAGGGAGCTGCAATGAAAAAGGAAGCAAGATCTCAAAAAGCTGTACTGGGAGTGGCAACGCTGTGGCACCATGATCGAATGCTAGCGGTGTTAGCAGCGGCTGCAGTGATGATATGGATGATGCTGAAGGGCTGGTTTTAGTGCCCTCTGCTCCCGCATATGGCTTCTGGTGACTCAGCATAAATGACCTGCCTGCAATGCAGGAGGAGCCGCAGGAGACACGGGTCTGATCCCTGGGTCAGGACAATCCCCTGGAGGAGGGCATGGCAACCCACTCCAGTATTCTTGCTGGGAGAATCCCATGGACAGAGGAACCTGGTGGGCTACAGTCCATGGAGTCGCAAAAGAGTAGGACATGACTGAAGGAACTGTGTGTGTCCTGCACATAAGACATCAGAATCCCTGGCTCAAGATCAGAATTCTTGGTCTTGGGCAATTTGGCATCATCAGGGGTACTTCCTGTGGAGCAGAATCTGGATAGTCATGCTGTCCATGGGTGAAAATGGCATAGCTGCCTTTCTTAACTTAGGTGTACTTAGACACATTCTCTTGGACCTGTACTGGGAGTTAAGAAAAACAGTAGGTTCCAGCATGGCAGTCAACAGAGTGTCATTAGAGCTCGTGTTCACTTTCATGCACTGGAGAAGGAAATGGCCACCCACTCCAGTGTTTTTGCCTGGAGAATCCCAGGGACGGGGGAGCTGGTGGGCTGCTGTCTATGGGGTCACACAGAGTCGGACACGACTGAATCGACTTAGCAGCAGCTTAGCAGCAAGACACCCACTGGATATTCTTAAATTTATTTAGGAAGATCTTCTGGAGAATAGATTTCTTGAAGGGTAAGTAGGATTACAGATAGGCTTCCCAGGTGGTGCTAGTGGTAAAGAATCCACCTGCCAACGCAGGAGACGCAAGAGATGAGGGATCGATCCCCAGCTGGCGAAGACCCCCTGGAGGAGGAAATGGCCACCCACTCCAGTATTCTTGCCTGGAGAATCCCATGGACAGAGGAGCCTAACGGGCTACAGTCCATGGGGTCACAAAGAGTCGGACATGAGTGTCTGAGCGTCATCAATGCCGAGTAGGATTACAGACAGCTGTTTCTTTAAAAAGAGGTTTGTTTTTGCAATCTTGTTCTTGGATCCAGACTTCAGTGATTCGGGAAATACAGGTGATGATCTTAAGAATGATCTCTGCTTTCTCTTTGCTAGTCTTCCAAGCTCCGCTGCTCTTCTGTGTATCTGTGTAGACGCTGAAGTGTGCTGCTCAAGTCTCCCTTCCAAATGGTCTGCTGCCCAGCCACGAGGAGTGTAGGAGCTGATGGTCTCCAGCGATTGGCTCCCTTGGGATGTACCTCAGTGTTTGAACAGAGATCAGGTTCTCAGAGTGCCCCTCCAGCCAGTGGTGGAGCAAAGGGGCTTAGCTTTGGACAGTCATTGCTCCAGAGAGCCCCAATGGACTGGCAGAGTTTTGCCGTGTCTGTGACAGGACCCAACAGAACCCCCCGGCAAAATCCTACTTCCTTCTGTTTCCTTTTAAGGTATTATACTTGTTAATAAATCATTCACACACACAGTTCATCTCAGTATCAGCTTTATAGAAAGTCCATCAGGAAGGGTAGCTCTCACTGTCCTCTTATCCTTTGACTAAGTTATTGTTTTGTTTTCCAATGTGGAGAGGAATTAGCTTAGTCTTTATAATTAATAGGCTGGATTTCAGATGTGAATTTTGCCCTTTGGGTTATTTATTGCATTTCAAAAGAGAGCTCTCACTCCATTTAGCTTCTTCTTTGTCTTTTAAAATAATTAATTGAAATATTTTCCCTGCTGTTTTTCCATAGAAACAAAAAATCAGGAGAGAGATAGAGGAGAAATATGGAAAATGTTTCAAGGGAAGTTGGGTTATTTTTTTGCTTTTCACTTTCCTTACCAAGTTTAAAACCATGAAATCTTGACTAGATACTAAATACAGAAAAGTCCCAAACAAACTGAACCTGGTTTAAGTATGTTTACGTATTCCTATATTATGTTTTGAGAAGGGATCTTTTCAATGTGGTGAATATTTATAATAAATAAACACTAAATAATACTAACATCTTATGATTTTATGGTGTTTTACACTTTGCCAAGAACTTTCACTTTATCTTATTTTAATCTTGTGTAAAAATATCCCAAAAGGTTGAACTGTTCCTTCTAGACTTTCCAGTCTTCATACAACACTAAGAAGACAGAAAATGTGTAATAGAACATTAAATGAAAGTCTTGCTTAAGATCTAAGACCACAGAGCCTAGAGACTCCAGACATACTTGGGACAGTACTCCCCCAAAGAAATATATATGGATAGATAGATAGATATCTATATATATAACTTCCGTGATGACTCAGTGGTAAAGAATGCACCTGCCAATGCAGGAGACACGAGTTTGATCTCTGGGAAAATACCCTGGAGAAGGAAATGGCAATTCACTCCAGTATTCTTGCCTGGAAAAGCCCATGGACAGAGGAGCCTCAGTTCAGCTCAGTTCAGTCACTCAGTCGTGTTCGACTCTTTGCGACCCCATGAACTTCAGCATGCCAGGTCTCCCTGTCCATCCCCAACTCCTGGAGTCCACCCAAACCCATGTCCATTGAGTCGGTGATGCCATCCAACCATCTCATCCTCTGTCGTCCCCTTCTCCTGCCCTCAATCTTTCCCAGCATCAGGGTCTTTTCCAATGAGTCAGCACTCCACATCAGGTGGCCAAAGTATTGTAGTTTCAGCTTCAACAGCAGTCCTTCCAGTGAACACCCAGGACTGATCTCCTTTAGGATGGATTGGTTGGATCTCCTTGTAGTCCAAGGGACCCTCGTGGACTGCAATTCATGGAGTCACAAAGAGCTGGACATGACTAAACAACAACAACTATAATATATTAAATATATATATGATATATTAAATATATTAAAATATAGCATAAGAAATGAAAATATTTCTACCACTTAAATCAGTAAGTTTATTCTTAGTAATGTATAGAAAAAATAATTCAACACAAGAAAGTAGATGAGTACAAAAGATCTCTATATGGGTTTATATAAAAATAGAAAACAAAAGAAGAAATCATTTAAATGTTCATCTGATGATTGATTTCCTACTGAAATTAGAATAAAATTCAAGATCTTTCTTATGATCTTCCCAGGCCTTGCCCATCTGTCATCTCTGACCCTTTTTTGCCCTTACCACACTTTAGCCACTGGCCTTCTGTTAGTGCCTCAAAGGCATGCAGTCCCTTCCACAACAGGGCCTTTGCACATATTCTCCAGGTTTGTTTTTGTTTTTTTTTTAATTATTTTATATTGGAGTATATTTGACTGACAACGTTGTGTTAGCTTCAGGTATACAACAAAGTGGTTCAACTATACATATACATCTATTCTTTTTTAAAATTCTTTCCCTGTTTAAGTTTTTACAGAATATTGAACAGAGTTCCCACTGCTATACAGTAGGTCCTTGTTGGTTACCCATTTTAAATATAGCAGTTGCGCATATTCTTCTGACTTACAACATGATTATCCTCCCTGACCTCTCTTCCTCTCTTACACTGTGCCTGACTTACTCTTTCTCATTCTTCATGCTACAGCTGAAATGTCGTTTCCATGGGAAAATTCCCCTGGCTAGGTCTGGTCTCACAATAACAGGCTGTCATCATACTTTGTATGTTGCGTTTATAGCACTTATGACAATTTTATCTTTAACAATGTTTCTTCTTATTTAATGGCTTTCTTCCTTGCTAGACTTAAACTTCTAGAAAGACAAAAGGCATGTCTATCTTATGTAATGACATTTTCTCCTGCCACATGTGAGACACATAGTAGACCATCAGTAAATATTTATTGACAGAATAAATTAATCCAAGTCTTAATTCTCTTCATTCCAAGAAGTGAATGCTCTGAGTGCTGGTGGAACCAAGCACATCGACTGTGGATTTTCAGAACTTCATTTTCATCAAGCTCTAATGAATTGGACTGTTCTTTTGGCTTAAGACAGATACCTTTTATTCTCCTCCTAAATGAATAATTAAAAAAGGGAAATGCACTCTCTAAATGGTTCACATTTGCAAAAGAATACAAAATCTTTATTACGTGACTGGGCCAACGTAATTTTAGTGCTTATCTGACTTTATTAAAATGCCCTCAGGATCTGTTTCCCAGATTAGCCTCTGTGATCTGCTATTCCAGGAACAAAATTGGATTTTTTTTTTTTTGGATTCTAACCTTGTATCCTTTTATAGTATTTCCTAAGGAAGTTCATCTGTATTCACATCCTCAATAGGAGTGTGTGAATATTCAGTATTACATGCATGCGTCTGAGTCTATATTTCCAGATTTGCAAGACATAGTTATGGAGATATAGATCTTACTCATGCATTTACTTTTGTATAAACATTATGAATAGCCTTTATTCCTACAAACCATCTCTGGGAAGATGGTTCTCTGGTTTCTACTGCTCAACTCTTGTAACTATAGCATGATTCAGAACAAAGGTCATTGTTTTATAAAGAACACACTGGGTTCAAAATTCTGTTGGCCTCTTACCTGCAAGAGTCCTCACTGATAACTCTCCGAGAACACAGCTCTGCAATTCTTCCCTCTTAAATCTCTGCTCTCATTTTAAAAAGACTTTAGGACAGGAGAGTATCAAGATGTCCATGAAGCTTGTCATGAGGTAGTGGGAGCAAAAAAAAAAACAAATTAACTTATTTACAAAACATAAATGGAGTCACAGACATAGAAAATAAGATTATGGTTACCAAAGGGGAAAGGGAAGGGAAAGGATAAATTAGGAGGTTGCAATTGACATGTACAAACTATCTATAAGATAGATAACCAACAAGGACCTGCTGTATAACATAGGGAACTAGACTCATGGGGTCACAAAGAATTGGACACAACTGAGTGACTGAACATAAATGCACTTAAGGGAAAAGAATCTGAGAAAGTATATATACACACACACACACACACACACACACACACACATATGTATACACATGTGTGTATACATGTGTATGCATATATGTATATGTGTGTATACATGTGTATGCACATATATATGTATACACACATGATATACACTTGAAACTAACTTAACATTGTAAATAAACTATACTTCAAAAAATTTAAAAGATACTCTATTGTTAAAAAATGCTAACCATCCAAATTAACACATTAAAAAGTTGACTTACTAGAATCTGAGGATTCTAGATTGAGACCCAAGTAATAGCAATGTTTTCTTCTGTGAATCAGCACGTTCTTTTGTAAACTAAAGTTTGTTTCCCATTAAATTTATCTTGTACAGTTGACTGTTTTTGGTACCTATAGATGTGATGGGAATAGGGAAAAATAAAACATGGATTAAAATTGGGGAAAAAGTGCTAACCATCATCCTACAGTGAAGGGTTGCCACAAACCGTCAATTCGTAAAAAAACATAACACCTGCAAAGTGCAATAAGGCAAAGGACAATAAAACCAGGTGTGCCTGTAAAAAACAAATGTTTGATTAGAGTTCATTGGGCTTTTCTCATGTCTTCTAGATCATTTACACTTTGAATTGAAGGGAGAAGGGAAGTAGCAGGGGACACAAAAACTGCTGCCTCGAGGCCAGCTTGATTTGGGGAGGAATGATCTGACTGATAGCAGAGCCCATGCTGTGTGTGTGTGGAGGGGGTCGGGGGGACACTGCAAAAGCAACATTGAAGTGGTGCCATGACTGCAGTTATAGAGAGAAAGGGCTATAGCAATCAGTTTCACATCTACTATCTTCACAACCCAGATAATCACCATGGTGTGATCACTCATCCAGAGCCAAACATCCTGGAATGTGAAGTCAAGTGGGCCTTAGAAAGCATCACTACGAACAAAGCTAGTGGAGGTGATGGAATTCCAGTTGAGCTCTTTCAAATCCTGAAAGATGATGCTGTGAAAGTGCTGCACTCAATATGCCAGCAAATCTGGAAAACTCAGCAGTGGCCACAGGACTGGAAAAAGTCAGTTTTCATTCCAATCCCAAAGAAAGGCAATGCCAAAGAATGCTCAAACTACCGCACAATTGCACTCATCTCACATGCTAGTAAAGTAATGCTCAAAATTCTCCAAGCCAGGCTTCAGCAATACGTGAACCGTGAACTCCCTGATGTTCAAGCTGGTTTTAGGAAAGGCAGAGAAACCAGAGATCAAATTGCCAACATCCGCTGGATCATGGAAAAAGCCAGAGAGTTCCAGAAAAACATCTATTTCTGCTTTACTGACTATGCCAAAGCCTTTGACTGTGTTCAGTTCAGTTCAGTTCAATTCAGTCACTCAGTAGTGTCCAGCTGTTTGCGACCCCATGAATCGCAGCACACCAGGCCTCCCTGTCTATCACCAACTCCCGCAGTTCACTCAGACTCATGTACATCGAGTCCGTGATGCCATCCAGCCATCTCATCCTCAGTCGTCTCCTTCTCCTCCTGCCCCCAATCCCTCCCAGCATCAGAGTCATTTCCAATGAGTCAACTCTTCGCATGAGGTGGCCAAAGTACTGGAGCTTCAGCTTTAGCATCATTCCTTCCAAAGAAATCCCAGAGTTGAGCTCCTTCAGAATGGACTGGTTGGATCTCCTTGCAGTCCAAGGGACTCTCAAGAGTCTTCTCCAACACCACAGTTCAAACGCATCAATTCTTCAGCACTCAGCCTTCGTCACAGTCCAACTCTCACAACCATACATGACCACAGGAAAAACCATAGCCTTGACTAGATGGACTTTAGTTGGCAAAGTAATGTCTCTGCTTTTGAATATACTATCTAGGTTGGTCATANCAAGAGATGGCAAGGGTGAACGTCAACATTCTGGGAATCAGTGAACTAAAATGGACTGGAATGGGTGCATTTAGCTCAGATGACCATTATATCTACTACTGTGGGCAGGAATCCCTCAGAAGAAATGGAGTAGCCATCATGGTCAACAAAAGAGTCCGAAATGCAGTATTTGGATGCAATCTCAAAAACGACAGAATGATCTCTGTTCGTCTCCAAGGCAAACCATTCAATATCACAGTTATCCAAGTCTATCCAACCAGTAATGCTGAAGAAACTGAAGTTGAACGGTTTTATGAAGACCTACAAGACCTTTTAGAACCAACACCCAAAAAAGATGTCCTTTTCATTATAGGGGACTGGAATGCAAAAGTAGGAAGTCAAGAAACACCTGGAGTAACAGGCAAATTTGGCCTTGGAATGTGGAATGAAGCAGGGCTAAGACTAATAGAGTTTTGCCAAGAAAATGCACTGGTCATAGCAAACACCCTGTTCTAACAACACAAGAGAGGACTCTACACATGGACATCACCAGATGGTCAACACCAAAATCAGACTGATTATATTCTTTGCAGCCAAAGATGGAGAAGCTCTATACAGTCAACAAAAACAAGACCAGGAGCTGACTGTGGCTCAGATCATGAGCTCCTTATTACCAAATTCAGACTCAAATTGAAGAAAACAGGGAAAACTGCTAGACCATTCAGGTATGACCTAAATCAAATCACTTATGATTATACAGTGGAAGTGAGAAATAGATTTAAGGGACTAGATCTGATAGATAGAGTGCCTGATGAACTATGGAATGAGGTTTGTGACATTTTACAGGAGACAGGGATCAAGACCATCCTCATCGAAAAGAAATGCAAAAAAGCAAAGTGGCTGTCTGGGGAGGCCTTACAAATAGCTGTGAAAAGAAGAGAGGTGAAAAGCAAAGGAGAAAAGGAAAGGTATAAGCATCTAAATGCAGAGTTCCAAAAATAGCAAGAAGAGATAAGAAAGTCTTCTTCAGTGACCAATGCAAAGAAATAGGGGAAAACAACAGAATGGGAAAGACTAAAGATCTTTTCAAGAAAATTAGAGATCCCAAGGGAACATTTCATGCAAAGATGGGCTCGATAAAGGACAGAAATGGTATGGACCTAACAGAAGCAGAAGATATTAAGAAGAGGTGGCAAGAATACACAGAAGAACTGTACAAAAAAGATCTTCATGACCCAGATAATCATGATGATGTGATCACTAATCTAGAGCCAGACATCTTGGAATGTGAAGTCAAGTGGGCCTTAGAAAGCATCACTATGAACAAAGGTAGTGGAGGTGATGGAATTCCAGTTGAGCTCTTTCAAATCCTGAAATAAGATGCTGTGAAAGTGCTGCACTCAATATGTCAGCAAATTTGGAAAACTCAGCAGTGGCCATAGGACTGGAAAAGGTCAGTTTTCATTCCAATCCCAAAGAATGGCAATGCCAAAGAATGCTCAAACTACCGCACAATTTGACTGTGTGGATCACAATAAACTGTGGAAAATTCTGAAAGAAATGGGAATCCCAGACCACCTGACCTGCCTCTTGAGAAATCTGTATGCAGGTCTGGAAGCAACAGTTAGAACTGGACATGGAACAACACACTGGTTCCAAATAGGAAAAAGAGTATGTCAAGGCTGTATATTGTCACCCTGCTTATTTAACTTCTATGCAGAATACATCATGAGAAACACTGGACTGGAAAACACAAGCTGGAATCAAGATTGCCAGGAGAAATATCAATAACCTCAGATATGCAGATGACACCACCCTTATGGCAGAAAGTGAAAAGGAACTCAAAAGCCTCTTGATGAAAGTGAAAGAGGAGAGTGAAAAAGTTGGCTTAAAGCTCAACATTCAGAAAATGAAGATCATGGCATCCGGTCCCATCACTTCATGAGAAATGATGGGGAAACAGTGGAAACAGTGTCAGACTTTATGTTTTGGGGCTCCAAAACCACTGCAGTTGGTGATTGCAGCCATGAAAATAAAAGACGCTTACTCCTTGGAAGAAAAGTTATGACCAGTCTAGACAGCACATTCAAAAGCAGAGACATTACTTTGCCCACTAAGGTCCGTCTAGTCAAGGCTATGGTTTTTCCTGTGGTCATGTATGGATGTGAGAGTTGGACTGTGAAGAAGGCTGAGCGCCGAAGAACTGATGCTTTTGAACTGTGGTGTTGGAGAAGACTCTTGAGAGTCCCTTGGACTGCAAGGAGATCCAACCAGTCCATTCTGAAGGAGCTCAACTCTGGGATTTCTTTGGAAGGAATGATGCTAAAGCTGAAGCTCCAGTACTTTGGCCACCTCATGCGAAGAGTTGACTCATTGGAAATGACTCTGATGCTGGGAGGGACTGGGGGCAGGAGGAGAAGGAGACGACCGAGGATGAGATGGCTGGATGGCATCACGGACTCGATGTACGTGAGTCTGAGTGAACTGCGGGAGTTGGTGATAGACAGGGAGGCCTGGTGTGCTGCGATTCATGGGTCGCAAACAGTTGGACACAACTGAGCGACTGAACTGAATTGATGCGGCAGTCACTGTACGTGATCCACAGTGGAGTGATGCAAAATATAAAGGCGTTTGGAAAACAGGTTAGAATTCAAAGAGGGAAAAGGATCAAAGAGATCATTTGGCAGTTGGATAAGCAAAAGTAAGGGTACTGAGGTGGTCAGAGCAGGAGGTGTACTGGAGCTATGTGTAGTAGAGTTTGGTTGGAAAACAACAGGTCAGGGAGGATGAGGCAAGCTGTGTAAGGGCCTTAAATGACAGAGTAAGTCATGAGAGGTTTGGGAGTGTGGTTATTTTATAACTGAAGATGCCCTGTAGGAAGATTAATATACAATACATGTATAAAATGCTTCAGGGTGAGAGAGACCACAATTAAATCTTAAGCCTTGAGTGGTTGATATAGTAACTAATGAAACTCTAAGATACAAAGGA
Source organism: Redunca redunca (assembly GCA_006410935.1). Taxonomy (NCBI): domain Eukaryota; kingdom Metazoa; phylum Chordata; class Mammalia; order Artiodactyla; family Bovidae; genus Redunca; species Redunca redunca. Next base: position 552,540 of record SJYQ01003336.1, read on the forward strand.
GGAAGAAAGAAAGGGAAAAAGTCAGGAAAGTCATTGCTAAGCATAACTTAAGTGATTTAATAACTTTATGAGGATGCAAGATCCCACCAATGCTTTAAATCTGAGTTATTGGAGCAATTTAAGAGAGAATTGGGAGGTGGGGCGAGTTTGGGGAAAGAGAAGGAATATACCCCAGAAAGTTTACATTTTGATTATGCCTACTGTGCTTAGTCACTCAGTCATGTCTGACTCTTTGCGACATCATGGACTGTAGCCCACCAGCCTCCTCTGTTCATGAGATTTTCCAGGCAAGAGTCCTGGAGTGGGTTGCCATGCCCTCCTCTAAGGGATCTTCCCAACCCAGGGATAGAACCCAGGTCTTCCACATTGCAGGTGGATTCTTTACTGCCTGAGCCACCAGAGTTTACAGTTTGATTATGCCTGTAGTTCACTGTAATAGAAAAAAAGTTTAGATTTTATCAAGTCCTAAAGATATGGAGACAAGTTTTCTGTCTAGTATCTTGGTTTCCCCTACAGCCCTCCAAAATTAAGTCTAACCCTATGAAATTGTGAAGTGAGCATGTTACATTTGCTTATTTACTTATTTCTACTCTGCAGTGTTCTCTGTGCTAGTCAAATCCTAGCTATATTCCTAGTACCAATAAGTTGCTGGTGGGAGTGGCAAGAAATACATTTATTATCTTTTCATTCATTTCTTCAAAAGATAAGGGATTGTGAAATACTCAGCTGATACAATAGTAGTGAGGTTGCTTACTACTCAACCTCAACCTAAGAATAAGATGCTTAGCATATTTCCTGACACATAGCAATTGCTCAAATTACCTGTACTGTTATTACTTCTCATGAATAAAGGAGTGAATTTTTGTGCCTTCCAAGGCAGCTCAGAGAGATTTTCTATTGTTCCCCTCAGGCTCTTTCTCTAGTCAAATTATCTGTATAATTTTATTATTTCCCAATACTTTCTACTCTTCTCTAAGTTATGAAGATGATTTTTTTTCAGCTTTCTACTTTGAAAAAAACTGGACTGGGAAAGCACTGAATATTGGCAGAAAGAAGAGAGGCACTAACAAACCACTTGGGCAATGGAAAGTGTGGATTTGACAGTTTAAATAGTAATTTCATTATTCCATGGTGAACTGAATAAGGAAATGAAAATGAAAGTTAAATTGTAATTACTGTAGCCTAAAAGTGGTATTTTGGTACAATGACTCACCATTGTTATCTGTTTTTAGAAGTATTTTCTGGGGACTTCCTGGGCGATCTACTGGTTAAAATTCTGAACTTCCCCTATAGGGGGCATGGGTTTCATCCCTGGTTGGGGGAGCTAATACCCTACATGCACCATGCAGCATGGCCAAAAAAAATTACTAGAAATATTTTCTGGAAGTTATCCTGATGAACAATTAGCTGTGAGGCCATTTTACCACCATGTTTCTGAAATGGGGATATGCGCGTTCAACACTTGACACCACCAAGCAATAATGGAACATATTCTTAAGGCGTGGATTTTGCTTGAAGATACACTTACTGCCCCCTACCCACCACCCCATTAACATCAATTTAGATATATTACTTAGTCATTCAATAAGTATTTGCATTCAAGCAGAATGTTGTTTGCTGGGCAATACTGATTTAGAAAGCAGAAACATCAGTTTGTAAACAAAGTTCTCTGGTTTTTCCAGTAATCATGTACGGATGTGAGAGTTGGACCATAAAGAAGGCTGTGTCAAAGAATTGATGCTTTTGAATTGTGGTACTGGAGAAGACTCTTGAGAGTCCCTTGGACTGCAAGGAAATCAAACTAGTCAATCCTAAAGGAAATCAGTTCTGAATATTCTGAAGGACTAATCCTGAAGCTAAAGCTCCAGTACTTTGGCCACCTGATGAGAAGAGCTGACTCTAGAAAAGACCCTGATGCTGGGAAAGACTGAAGGCAGGAGGAGAAGGGGGCGACAGAGGATTAGACGGTTGGATAGCATCATTGACTCAATGGACATAAGTTTGAGCAAACTCTGGGAGATAGTGTAGGACAGAGGAGCCTGCTATGCTGCACTCCATGGGACTGCAACACTTTGTGACTGAACAACAATAACAACTGATTTAGAAAATGGATATGGCTCTTGGTGGTGGGAGGGATTACAGGATAAAATGCAAAATTTGTATACATTTTTAAGTTGCAATATAAGATGACAAGAAATTTTGACTTTGTGGGGGACCTCTTTGGATTAAACTGCCAAGTCTACATTCACTTCCCTTCAATTTTAAGGATGACTCTAAGGAAACAATTGGCGAGTAAGTATGGAAAGCTGGAAAAGCACAAGAAACAAGCCCTGATAAGTGTTACTGAAGCAGACACAGCAGTATAAGTTCCCTACTGAGTTGTAGGCTTTCAAAACTGTGAGAGGCTAGCAGCCTTCTGGAAATAATATTTTCACTGAAACTAGTGATTAGTTTCTGACCCAAAGAATTCACTTTTCTATGGCTTTTGATTTAGAAACCTAGACAGAGTATTAAAAAGCAGAGACATCACTTTGGTGACAAAGGCCTGTATAGTCAAAGCCATGGGTTTTCTAGTAGTCATGTATGGATGTGAGAGCTGGACCATAAAGAAGCCTGAGCACCAAAGAACTGATGCTTTCGAATTCTGGTGCAGGTCATTAGTGGACTACACTTTGAGAGATTGGGAAGGAAGGCCATGATTAGATCTTTATAAAGATAAGTCTGGAAAATGTGGTAGAAAGGGGGAGGAGGACAGTTCAGCCACAGAACCACCAGTTTGCAGTATCAAAATAGTCTTAGAGAGAGATATAAAGATCATGAATTAAGGCTGCAGCAGCAGTGAGATGGGGAAGGGCTTCCCAGGTGGCACTCAGTTTAGTTCAGTTGAGTTGCTCAGTCATGTCCGACTCTTTGCGACCCCATGAATCGCAGCACACCAGGCCTCCCTGTCCATCACCAACTCCCGGTGTTCACTCAGACTCACGCCCATCGAGTCAGCGATGCCATCCAGCCATCTCATCCTCTGTTGTCTCCTTCTCCTCCTGCCCCCAATCCCTCTCAGCATCAGAGTCTTTTCCAATGAGTCAACTCTTCGCATGAGGTGGCCAAAGTACTGGAGTTTCAGTTTTAGCATCATTACTTCCAAAGAAATCCCAGGGCTGATCTCCTTCAGAATGGACTGGTTGGATCTCCTTGCAGTCCAAGGGACTCTCAAGAGTCTTCTCCAACACCACAGTTCAAAATTATCAGTTCTTTGGCGCTCAGCTTTCTTCACAGTCCAGTAAAGAAGAAAGAAAGTGAAGTCGTTCAGTCGTGTCCAACTCTTTGAGACCCCATGGACTGTAGCCTACCAGGCTCCTCTGTCCATGGGATTTTCCAGGCAAGAATACTGGAGTGGGTTGCTATTTCCTTCTCCAAAGAACCTACCTGCCAATACAGGAGACATAAGAGATGTGGGTTCGATCCCTGGGTGGGGAAAATCCCCTGAAGGAGGGCATGGCAACCCACTCCGGTATTCTTACTGGGAGAATCCCATGGACAGAGGAACCTGGTGGTGTACAGTCCATGGAATCGCAAAAGAGTTGGACATGACTGAAGTATCTTAGCGTTAGCATGCATATGTACATATATTTGTTGTTTAGTCGCTAAGTCGTGTCGACACTTTGCAGTCCCACGGACTACAGCACGGGCCAGGCCTCCCTGCCCTTCACTAACTTCTGAAATTTGTTCATATTCATGTGCATTGAATCAGTAATGTTATCCAACAACTCATTCTGTCTCCCTCTTCTTTTGCCTTCAATCTTTCCCAGCATCAGGATCTTTTCTAATGAGTTGGCTGTTTGCATCAAGTGGCCAAAGTACTGGAGCTTCAGCATCAGTCCCTTCAATGAGTATGCAGGGTTGATTTCCTTTAGGATTGACTTGTTTGATCTTGCTATCTCTCTATAGATAGTCAACTTGATTTTGTGTGGTCACACTCAGAGTCTGTCTCTTGGGACTATCTGCACCCCATCAATTCCAATTCGCTCTCCCTAGATCCGCTGGGAGCCTCTGGTTCCCCTAGCGGCTTGTTCACCGGGTCCCTGGGTTCCAGCCACACTCCCCGGATCCCATCCTGGAGTCGCGCTCTCTCCCCGCGCTTGCGTCTGGGCTAACAGCTTCAGGCTGTGCTAGCCGAGCTTTCAAAGTCCGCGGGCCCGGAGTCTCTGGAACCCTCTCGGGCGCCGCCCCTCGAGTCCTCGCAGACCCGTAGCGGCCGCGGCTTTCAGATTCAATCGCTGGCGGAGGCCAGGCCTCACCAGGGGACGCAACGACCTTCCGAGCGGGAGGCGCCCGGGGGGAAAGCCCGGGGCTGGCAGGAAAGAGGACGGTCTGCTCCTGAGTCGGAGCGGTCGCCAGGGTTTGGGGTTCGGGTCTGGAGACCAGCTCCGGCNTGGGCCGAGCAGGGGTGGGGAGGGTCTCCAGTCCCAGGCATTGCGCTCGGGGCTTCTGCTCAGTTTCCTGCCTCGGAGTGGCCGCGTCCGCCCCAGCCCAGAGCAGTGTGTGCAATCCAGAAACTCGATAGGAGGCAGCAGCTGATCACCCACCGCCCTAAAAATAATCTGCTCGGCGCCCGGCGCGCTTCGGCCAGGGGAAGGAAAGCGCTGGCTTCGGGGTGAGTGAGTCCGTGTCTTTTTCATAAATCTCATTTCAAGACTTTCAAGGATAACCCTCAGTAGTCGATTTTGATCTAACAGCAAGCGGAAGGCTCCCGCGCGCTCTCGCAGCGCTTTGCCGTCGCTATTTCTAGGATTGAAAAGACCCGGCCCCAGCCCTGGGGAAGAGAGGGCGTGGGGATCAGGTTTCCAGTTGTACTTAGAAAACTCTGGCCGGCTCCTGCTTAAACCAAGTGGATAAAGTGCAAAGAGTTAATACAATTGTGTTTTGTTTTGTTTTTCCTTTTAGATATTTCCCGTCTTGTTCACGAAGTAACTTTCTGCTTAATTTCTGTCCTTCTTTACTTTGTAGGAGTTCTGCGTCCGGCTTTGAAATTTATACTTAAAGACAGAGTAGGAAGCTGGTGTTTTGAAGGTAAAGCAAGTGCACCAGTGGGGGTTTGAAGCAGAGTCAAGCGATTAACCAAGGTATCTATTTGTTGCTTTATTTCTACAGATCGGGATTTTTTTTCATAAAGGTCACTGGAGTGTCTGTGTAAGGAATCTTATCTGCTTAGTAGTTCCAACATTTCCTTTGGTGTGCAACAGAACTTTGATGGGTGCGTTGAGATCAGACACTAAATCAGATGTCTGTCCTTTTTGCTGATGATTTCCTGCTTGGTTCTGTAGTTCATAGTTAAATAGACCAATATCTTTTAATTCATGTTTTATAAACCATGGACTGAATACCTTCAAATAACTTATTATTAAATACATTGGTTTTCCTAAGCGATCCGATCCTGAGCATACCCGAGATGATGATAAAGCCCTGAATAAGTTCTTTAAAATATCGTGTTTCTGTCTCACAGTGTAATTTGGTCGATCTCTGAATAAGTAAAGGATGAGTTATTTTGTGTGTGAGAATGAAAGCTTTTATATTGCATTTAGTGTGCTTTCTTCAGGGGTCACCAGCTTGTTAAATTCTCTGTGATTACTCTTCCATCAGAGCTGATACTGTTTGCTGGGTGAACAGTGAAGAGTGCTAGTTTTCACTTTACTTTATATTTATCAACTGAATCCAAATGTTTTCAGTCCTGAGGCTGTGGAACTTTATAAGATGCATTTCAAGGCACAAGAACACCGAGGGTAGTATCCATGAAATCATGAGTTTGGTCACCAAGACCTGTTGTATAGACGGTTCCTGTAACCAGAGTTTCACTTTTGGGGTTTGTGTTTCAAGTTCGCTGGGTCAAATTCTCCAACCCTATCGGACTGTCATAAACACTTGAGCGTCTTTCTGTGGATTTATGTTTATGGGGAGAAAAATGGCCTGTCTTCTTCTCTGGCCTGCTTCCCTCTCTCTCCTCTTTGATGCTGGGGCCTGTCAGTGTTGGCTGAACTAGAAAGCTCAAAGGGGCGGGGCTGTTGGGTGTCACCTGGGGGCATTTATCTGGGGAGAGCAGCAATTTGTACCCTCCCAAAGTATCCCCAACTTAACCTGGGTTCCAGCAGGGAAACCCTGAATGACAGTGGAGATTTAAGAATTAGTTTAAAAATCCTGATTGAATAAAATGCCTCAGGTGAACACAAATAATGTCAACAGGTCTACAATAAGTTTACTTTTTCCCTGTCTTTATTCATGTTGAGTTGTAAGAAGAGTTGGCTGTTAAGAGTGTGCCACATGCAGGCTAGGTGTCTGGAGGAGGGGACTAAGGGGCAAGGGGAAGAGGATGAAAGAAGAGGCAGAAGAAAAAGCAAAAAGAGAGATGCAGTGAGAGACAGTGAGCAGACTGGGAGCCAAAGGGAAATGTGAGGTTTAAGATTATGGCAGAAGGAAAATAGCATTCTAAAGTTTTTACTCTACCCATATGCACTTTCGTGAGATTACATCATTATGTATTTCCCAATTTTTTGAATCATAACTTTTACATTATACCAAGACCTTTTGGGTTTTGTCTAGTCTGATTTATACAGCCTAAGACCATAGGGACTGTTTCTGCCATGTGCACTGTTGAATTCCTAGTGCCCAAGTTGCATGGAAAGCATGCCTGAAGTCCCAGACATCAAGTGTATGGCTAAAAATGTTCTTGGACTTTTTCAGGTTATTGTGCTTCTCTGATATTTTCTTTCCACAGTTACACAGATTTATCCAAAGTTTGCTTAATTGGTAGGTTTCAGGGTTGATTAGATAACTGGCAGGCAGTACTTATAGCTAATTAAGTATGTGTATATACATATATATACACACATATATATGTGTTTTGCAAATTCAGATTATATTTTAGCAGCTGCCTTAATGATCATGATGAAATATCAAGTTTTAGCATTGAATATAGCACTGAAATACTAAAACTTTCAATAACATTTTAAAACTAGTTTAAGAAAAATGGGAAACCCCAATGGCTCAAGAGGTAAAGAATCCTCTTGCAGTGCTGGAGATGCAGGAGACTCAGTTCTTGGGTCAGGAAGATCCCCTGGAGAAGGAAATGGCAAGCTATTCTAGTGTTCTCGCCTGAGAAATCCCATGAATAGAGGAGCCTGGCGGGCTACAGTTCATGGGGTCACAAACAGTCAGACAAGACTGAGCATACACATGCAATGAGAAAAAAAAAAGTAAGCGAAGAAAAAAAAAGCAAAAAGAAATTCCCAGTTAGTTCTAGGAAACAGTTTATGCTTGCCTTTCAATTAAGTGAGCTTAAAGTTTCCTTTTATCATTTCTATTAAGTAAAGGAAATAGTCTTAAAAATTCCATTACAAGCTATTTTTTTCAGTTTCTGTTTCCTCTATTTTTATCAGAAATATCTAACATTTAATTATAAAACTCAGAATTTCCATTTTATTGATAGTTTAAAAAGCTCAAGTCCTTTTGATTCTCTTATTAAGCTTAGAATCCTAACAGTTGGTAAGAATTTGGCAAGTGTATAAGCTGATCTTGAATTTTTTTTTTTAATATAACATTTTTTTTTAAAGATGAAAAAAGGTCTTGACTAGAGAGTGTATAAAAAAGTATTACCAGAAATAATGTATGAGAAGAATTACAGATTGTCAACACACAGACTTTCTAACTAGTCCTTCTATCATATGTTTTATTAAAATTTTGTTTAAAATTTGGTTTCTCCAGTAGTTTGCCTACTGCTGCCTATCTTTTCTGTATAACACACTTTGTTTCTTTCTAGGAAACTATGTGATTCGTGACCATTGCTAAATCAATTATGAATGAAAGGGAAGAGAGAAGAGGTACCACTTTAGTTATGCAAATAGTTGCCAACCTTGAATAATCTAATTCAGAATCCAGGGTGACATCAATATGGAAAAGAAACAAAGTCCAGGGAGGTTGAAATCATAAAATACTACTTATTTTAATATGAATAGATAAGAAGTTTCTCTAAAAAATATAAGTCAGGAGCTACATGATGAAGTGGAATGAACATGGTTTATAGTCAGACACATGTGGGTGTGGATTCCAGCTACTCTACTGGTTGGGAAGTTACTGAACCCATCTGAAGACCCATATCATCATCTGTAAAATTTGAAGAGCTCCACAGATATTGCTTCATTGTTCTGAGAGCTTAAATGGTATATGCAAAGTTCACAGAATTTAGTAGGTGCTAAATAAATAGTGCTGCAGTCCATGAGGGGGACTGCGCAGTCCATGGTTTGCTGCAGTCCATGGGGTCGCAGAGTCAGAATCGACTGAGCGACTACAGAACAACAAATAAATGCTAGGCATTATAAAGTCTGCCGAACTCTAAAACTCTTGGTGGCATTTCACCAAGAATTCATTTCACAAGTCAGAGCTTGTCACTCCTTTCATCTCCACCCTCTCAGTGGCTCCACTGCATTCAGAGTAGAAGCCAGACCAGAAGCTCCGTCTCCCACAATGGCTAAGAAGACCATGTGTAATCTTGTCCTCTGTTTCTTCTCCCAGCTTGTCCACGTCTCCTCTGATAGAATACAGCTCTCCAATAAAAAGGCATCCTTTGTTTCAAAACTCTAGTAGAGTGCATTTCATGTAAAAATATTGTCTGATTCTGGGACCTGTGTAGTTTCATTATCTTGTCACTTGAATTATATTTAATTGGTCTTAAACACTTGATTTTACTGTTGTTCAGAAAAAAGCTGTATGCTGGTAGACTCCACATTGCTCTCTTGGTATTACTATTTCCTGCGGTGAATGAAGTGCTGCAGTAAATTGTGTTCAGCTGAAGTTGTTTGTGAAACCATTTTCAGTGAATCACCATGGGAAAGGATTTGATATTACAGCATTTTGACTTTTCAGTCAGTTTCATCTTCCCCCTCCTTTTTCTGGATAAACAGCCGTTTTTGGTTTTTGATGATTTATTTAGACAAACACTTCTTGAAGGTAGCGCTATTGGTAGATATCAATTATGATGTATTTTCCAAATTAAAATGGAATATTTTAATCAGGAAAAAAAACTACTGACAAGTGGACCTTATAGGATGAATAAGGCCTTTCTAAGTAACTCTCAAATAACTTTGACCACAAAGATTTCCTATTTCTTCAGCTACAAAGATAAAGGGGGTTAATTTTATGAAATAATACCTCTTTAAGGCTATATCCCTCATAGCTCAGTTGGTAAAGAATCTGCCTGCAATGCAGGAGTCTGCCCGGGGTTTGATTCCTGGGTCCAGAAGATCCTCTGGAGAAGGAAATGGCAACCCATTCCAGTATTCTTGCCTGGAAAATCCCATGGACAGAGGAACCTGGCCGGCCACAGTCCACGGGGTCATAAGAGTCGGACACGACTTAGCAACTAAACCACCACCACCAAGGCTATAATTTAATGAAGGAGAATTTTGTAGTAAGAGGATTTTCTTCCTTTCTCTCCCTTTTAGAGTGAACTATATAAGAAGAAATGAGCCTTTCATTCTGCGGTAACAACATTTCTTCCTATAATATCTATGATGGTGTGTTACAAAATCCCTGCTTTGTGGATGCCCTTAACCTGGTTCCTCATGTCTTCCTGCTGTTTATCACTTTCCCAATATTGTTCATTGGTAAGTAACCTACTTACCAAAGTAGAACATTCTTTTTTATTGTATTTCTATGGTTAATAATTCCTTTCTGACATCCAGTTAACTTATTGAGAGCAATTGTTACGGCATTGTTGTTCGCATCTCTGCAAAGGAACACAGAAGCTGGCAAAAGGGTATTTGAATCAAGTGGAATTGAAATTAACATTGTCAAAGAGAAATGGCTAATGATTTAGACTATTCATAATGTTGGCTATTTGGGTTAGTGAGAAATCACAAATAAATCTCAAGTATCAGGTGTAAGGAAAATTATAGTAATGCAAAAGAAAGCCAGAACCTGCCTGGAGGCGTTTAATAAATTATAGTAGAATATGTTAAATGTAACTAATTTTCAAATAATGAAGTTCTTTTGGGAACAATTTAGAGATGAATCAGTATTCTTTTCAAAGAATGCTTCAGGGGTCTGTTTTGTCCAGAAACAGAAATATCTTCCTTCAGTACTTTTAGCACTCATACCCCTCCCAACCTTGTTCATTCTTGACGTTTATGGGACTTCCCTATAGTTGAAAAATTGAGAGGAAGGAAAAAAAAAAAAAACAGCAGAGACAAGAGACAGAAATAGGGTCTTGTCTTAGCACATCATATATGAGTTGGCATTGCACTGTTTTTGAGGGGAAACCATCAACATTTTCTAACATATAATCTGGTAACTTAATTTTTTTCTTCAATAAAGAGCTAAGGGTGAACTGGTAATGTTCTTGAGCCTCCTTAAAATCTCATCAATGAACAAAGCTTTAGCCTTCTTTCAGAAAATATCAGTAGCATTATTGAACGGTGCCGGCTGAGTCATGGGTTATCATTTTTATTCCATGACATGCATGTGAGTAAGAGTTGCACAGCTGGTGGGCCCTGTATCTTGTCACCAAGTGTGGCCATTTTATTTTTTTGGTTAGGCCTCCCACAGATCCCATCTTTTGAAAGATTTGAGGCTTTGAATTGCTTCTATTAACATCATCATTAACTTATTTTTCTTTTGAATGAATGAGATCTGTCAATAAGAATTGTGATGAGCATGAAATAACCAGGTTGTCACCCAGAGTTTGTTATTCCTGAGCTAGACAGCAAAGTTGATGTGTTAGCTTAGGCAAGCTTGGAAAAATCCTTTGAAATTATTCCTTTTTTTTTTTTTAACATAATGAAAATAGAGAAGGATTTCTGTTGCTACTCTGGGAAGGAATAAGGTTTTAGGACCCCCTCTCCCCAATCTGCAAAGCATATCACAATGTAAATTATTTCCATGATTATAATTAATTTTTTATTTCTTTACCTTTTCCTCCTTTTTTCAGGGTGGGGGAGTCAAAGCTCGAAGGTACAAATTCATCACAACACATGGCTTCATTTTCCTGGACACAACCTGAGATGGATCCTCACATTTGCCCTCCTGTTTGTGCATGTTTGTGAAATAGCAGAAGGCATTGTTTCAGATTCGTAAGTGACTCCATTTAGTTAGTGGGATTACGCTATCCTAGTGGACATGTTGAAATGGATAGTAGCTAAGAGCATACAAGTCAGCCTTAACTTTTTGGTTATAACTTATTAGGCACCACAGCAGTCACCCATTTTACATGATAAACATGCATATTGTCCTGTGTTTTCTGTACTGTATTCTTTCTCTGCTAACACAAGTTCAGATCTCTGGGGTTTGTGCTCATTGCTGTGCTTTCTGTTTCTTTATCTACATAGCGCTAGCAGAAAGTTTTCTCCATTTAAACACCTCAGTGATAATCTTATTTTTCAAAACAAATGGTAAGAATGACTGTCTGTATTAACATATAGTTCTAACTGGCATATTTGTTGTTAATGTTCAGTCGCTAAGTTGTGTCCTACTCCTTGCGACCCCATGGACTGCAGCATGCCAGGCTCTCCTGTCCTTCATTATCTCTCAGAATCATATCCAATAAGTTGGTGATGTTATCTAACCTTCTCATCCTCTGTTGCCCCTTTCTCCTCCTGCCCTTAATCTTTAAGAACATCAGGGTCCTTTCCAATGAGTTGGCTCTTTGCATCAGGTGGTCAAAGTATTGGAACTTCAGCTTCAGCATCAGTCCTTCCAATGAATGTTCAAGGTTGATTTTCTTTAGGATTGACTGTTTTGATCTCCTTGCCATCCAAGTCTAATGTATTTATGTATAAATATATAACCAGTTCTCAGCTATTTCTATTTATTTTGTAAAACTGCAGAGATAGATGAGGCAGGCATTAAAAGAATCTGAGAATCAATGAAGGTATGACTACAAATTGAGGCAGAGTACATAATTATTTCAAAATCATGATTTGTTATAAAACCCTTATTTTTAAAGGAATTTTGTCTTTTTTATAAGACGTTTATATCAATCAGAATGTAATGAATTCTATTTATAAAGCTGAACATAATGCATGATAATATTTTTATTACATAATAATATAAAATAAACTCAAGTAATAGGAAAACTTCGATTATGAAATTATGCTAAATGGTGTATCTTTCATTGAAGAATTGACAGGAAAAAATCTTTAAAGTCTATGAAATGAAAGCTTCAAAACTCATTTTCTTCTAATCTAATAAGAACCTCCCCCGACATCTGTTTATGTTTTTCTGTTGCAATTAACAAGGGGTGAAACTTGGAGACTTTTGTCATGGAGCCATCTATTTTGTAATGTTTTATGACAGTTCTTTGCATTTATGTGCACATCTTGGTTTCTGATTAAAAGGAAAATCAAAGACCCAAAATCTCCTCTCCAAGCATTTAGAAGCTTATCAGCCATTATTTTATTGAGAATTGCTTACAACTCTTTGGCATATTTATATTATGCTGTATTAGCATAGCCAATTTTAGTCTTCATTTTTTAATTCCCTTACCATATGGGCTGACTCTCCATGTGGTTATGTGTTTGTATAAAGTGGAAGATAGTAGAAGTCCCATGAGTCCTAAAAACTTGACATCAAGTAGGGAGAGATGGCTCCTCCTTTCCAGACTCATGGTTGATGTGTAGGTTCAGAGACTTTAGGACAGAGGCTGTGCTAATAATGAGGACATATACTTATGGGGGAAACCTGTTTCATAGTGGTAGTGATGCAAGAGACCCATGCTTAAAACAAGTAGAAATACGCTCTTGATCTTGTGTACCCTCTCCCATTCTTTAGCTACAGACTCTTATCCTTGCCCTTTTCATCCAGAACTCCTAAAAAGACGTCTTTCAGGGACTCCTCTGGTGGTCCAGTGGTTAGGCTTCACATTCCAATGCCAGGGGCATGGGTTCAATCCCTGGTTAGGGAACTAAGAACCCTGCAAGCTATAAGGTAAGACAAGGGGGAAAAAAAGAGACATCTTCCAGTATTTCTGAATAACTGGAAGATTTGGTTTGGTTTCTCTCTTACCTTGTCCTAGTCTGGAAGCTTCTTCTACAAGAATGCCAAAAAACATTAATGACACTTTCATGGGTATCTTTTCCTCTTAAACACACTTATTATATTAAGACCCTGCTGATTATGCCTTCCTTCTTTCCTTCTTTCTTTTTTTTAAAACAAAACTTTATGAACTATTTTTTACTTAAAATACCACAGATGTTCACTGTAGTTTCACTATAAGTGAAATAATGCAAAGACTTTCCTAATTGAAAATTGGACTTTTTAAATTAATAGTAATGCAAATATTAAAGCTATTGATTTTTATTTTGAAACATCCTGTTTTACACAGGTTTTCATAAGAAGTGTTCTCTTTTTTACTTCTGTCTAAATAATTTGTGATTCTGGTGGAGAAACCCTTCTAGGCCTAAGAATCATTTTTAGTTTGCTCTTCAGTATAATTTGATTAGTTTATTACTAAAGCATGTCATTCGTTAAATGGATGCCTTTGGGAATTTATCAGCATTTTTCAAGATAGTCAAATATTTGGTTAATTAATATAATTAATAACATTAAGAATATACTGATTGGATTACCCAAGTCCTTGTGTTGATTATTTTTTACTTTTCTTCAAATTATAAAAGTGTTCATTAAAATCACTATTATTGTGTTTTCATTTATGTTTTTATTTTCCATCATTTTCTCTTTTTTGAAATTGTTTTCTGTGATATATAGTTTTTGGTTCTCTCTTGAACTTTCCCGACTAAAGATTTTCTACCATAATGGGATGTATATGCTTCAATACTATATATCTACCATTTGATTATATATACCAGAATACTGAAGTCTGCAAATTATTCTCTAAAAATAGTAGTGTAGTGTAGTATTAGTCATTCAGTTGTGTCCGACCCTCTGCAACCCCATAGACTGTGGCCCACCAGACTCTGTCCATGAGATTCTCCAGGCAACAATACTGGACTGGATTGCCATTCCCTTCTCCAAAATATAGTAGAAGTTAAAGGAAAGAATAGAGTTTGGGGCACCACTCAAAACCTATATTATTTTGTAAGGAGAGCAGTAACACTATGAAAGGAATTTTAATAAAAGTACTAGTATGGTTAAAAATCACTAAAAAGAAATACTATAAACATAACCCTTACTGTAGCTTCTGCTGTCTTTATTAATCCTTCATTACTGCCTTCCTTACTGATGATTGTTATTCTTTTTCAAGATAACTTGAATTGACCACTTAATTTATTTATTATAATAATTTCTTATTGAATTTGTTTAAGATTACAGACTTTCTTCTGGGTATGGTTTTAAACTGCATTATATAGGCCATCACAGGTAATATGCTTCCTTTAAAATTTTCTAAATATTATTTTTTTGATTCTTCCTTTTCTTTAATAATTAAAGAGTATTAGAAGCATTTTAAATTTTTTACTGATGGAATATTTATTTCCTAGTTTTTCCCTTTGATTATTTGAACTATTTCTGGGAGGTGGTTGGTGTTTGGTAAGCCAACTCTTACATGATCATAATATTATCACATATTCATTATCCTGTCAGTATTCATGACTCCAAATCTCTGCATACACTTGCTTGTTAAACAGCATCTTTTGCAGATTTGTTAGAAACTTTCACAATCCACACATTCCTGTTGAAACACATTAGCTTCCTCTCTCCAATGGGCTTTTCCTCTCAAAATCTTATTTGGTCGTACCATCATCGACTCAAGAACCCTGGGGATTATTCTCCCCATTGCCATCACCAGCACACTCATACTCAAGCACTGTTAAAAGTCCTATCCATGTTGACAGTCTTTTCCGAAGGTATTATTTCCTCCATGTTACTGCTGCCAAAGCTTAACTTGGGCTTTCATCATCTCTCATCAGGCCTCTCCCCATAGTTTCCTAACTCCTTTTCTTCCTTTGTGTCTCTCCTCTCACCTCAGACACGTATTACCTGTCAACTCCATTATCCATACGATGACTACCAGACTGATCTGTTTCTAAAACCCTAATCAGATGGTACCACTTCCTTATTAAAGTATTTGTGTTTTATGCAAGATTAGGTTTCAGCTCCTTACCACAGCACATGAAGCCTGTCATAGTATATCCAAACTCAAACTTTCTATTTGAGGGACATTAAACTGCTTGGAATTTTGCCCATTCTATTCCCTGCTTATTAAGTGCTCTTCCACCAGTTTCTTGGTGAGTGGCTTCCTTTTTATATTTCACTTCCCATTGTCAGCTATAACTCTTCTGATTTGATCTTCCTAAATTGTTTCTCTTTCCCGCATTCTCAGACTACTTACTTTCTTCTTGATATCATTTGTGTCCTAATACATTTAAATCATTTGAGAAAATGTAAATGTTTAGCTGTATGGCATTTTTAATACAAATGGAATTGAGGGCTATCTGCACACTGTCCTGGCATATTTCTGATCTAACTGAAGCTCTTTGATGCCCTCAGAATGAAGTGTCATGTCCTTGCAGTCACACTGAATTGCTCGAAGTACCCTTGAATGTATGGGCTTCCCAGGTGGCTCAGTGGTGAAGAACCTGCCTACCAATGTAGGAGACGTGGGTTCAATCCCTGGGTAGGGAAGATCCAGTGGAGGAGGAAATGGCAACCCCACTCCAGTATTCTTGTCTGGAGAGTCCCATGGACAGAGGAGTCTGGTGGGCTACAGTCCCTGTGGTTGCAAAAGATGCTGACACAACTGAGCAGCTAAACAACAGCACCACAACTCTTGAGCACATCTAGACTCTCTACTTGGAACAGGCTTCCTATCCTTCCTCTGAGTAGCAGTTCCTCATTCTTACGGTCTCAGTGTAGGAGTCACTTCTTTCAGGGCTTCCTCTGTCTCAGCACTAGTTCTACCTGAATTCCCAGTGCCTTCACCTACGTTATAATTTCTTGTTTCTAGTTGTTCTTCTTAGAGGACTCTAGACTTTGTGACCACAGACACTATATCTTATCTTGTTCATTGTATCCCACAATCTAATGCAGTGTCTGGACCAACAAACATATGCATGTGTTGAATGAATTAATGACTGTGGAGACATCATTGAAGACCATGAAGGACTGAGTGAGTGAAAGTTGGTCAGTCGTGTCCAACTCTTTGCGACCCCATGGACTAATACAGTCCTTAGAATTCTCTAGGCCAGAATATTAGAGTGGGTAGCCTTTCCCTTCTCCAGGGGTTCTTCCCAACCCAGGGATCAAACCCAGGTCTCCCACATTGCAGGAGGATTCTTTACCAGCTGAGCCATAAGGGAAACCCATTGAAGTCCATAACATTTGGGAAAACTATCAAAAGAATAAATGTACTTTCACATACAGTAGAGTTCATATTCAGTTTATTGTTTTTACTCGCTTTAGGTTAAATTATTTCAGCAGTTCTGCCCTTCAGTATAGGAATAGTTATCTATTTGCTTTTGTTGTAAGCATTGTAATGTTTTGTTTAGCTGTATTTATCTAACCCTCCATGATCGAATAAACCCTTTCAGCAGAATTATATTTCCTTGGGCTTCCCTGGTAGCTCATTGGTAAAAAGTCTGCCTTCCAATGCAGGAGGCATAGGTTCGATCCCTAAGTCAGGTAGGTCCCTTGGAAATGGCAAACCATTTTCCAGTGCCTGGGAAATCCCGCGGACAGAGGAGCCTGGCGGGCAGCAGTCCATGGGGCCACAAAGAGGTAGATACAACTTAGTGAGTGAGCACTCAAGGTAGTCTTCCTTATTTGTTCCCTTAGCATTCTGTATATAAAATACCTCATTCTGCATTTTAAATATTGGTAAGGGAGCATTTTAATGAAAAAATTGGAAGCAAAAATGAGAAACTGTCTGGAACCTTCAGCTGTAGACACTGACACTGTACCACTCTCTGTAGACGGCGGGAGTCGAGGCATCTCCACCTCTTCATGCCTGCGGTGATGGGATTTGTTGCTACCACCACATCCATAGTATATTATCATAATATTGAAACATCAAATTTTCCTAAGTTACTTTTAGGTGAGTATGGTCAAGTGCTGTTGTTGTTTTTTCCTAAACAACTATTTGGTTTTCTTTTTCCTCAGAGTAAATGCTCTCAGCCCCGGTTGGACTGGAAGGCATGGGAAAACCATAATAATTAATTCTCTGTAGTCTCCCATTCAATGTGGAGATGAAGTCAGTTGTTTATTACTCTAGGCTGTGAAAACTCCATCCCCTCAGGACATCTAAAGAGCAAGTCACCTCAGCTATTTCTGCATATTTCTGACTCTGGCTTGGGAGTCTTGAGGCATTTCCAAAGACCCAGGTCTTTCATAATGGAGAGTGGGCATGTCACACTCTTCTTAGGACTTCTGTCGAGACAGATATAGGGACACGGGGGAGGCTCTTTGCAGCAGAGTGTGCTCCACTGTATGCTAACAGCAATACTGTCCTGAGCAACAGCTGCCCCCAGAGCACAGCCCCTCACTTTGGCATCCTGCTTAGCATTATTTTTTCTAAGCCTCTCTTGCCTTCTTGTCCTGTGGAAATCAGAGACTGTCTAAAGTTTTCCCAATTTTATATTCTGCTTTATGCTGAAATGATTGAACTCATCCCAAATAGTTACAAATACAATACTCTGATCCATCCTTGCATTCCTTAATGGACACTTTCATACAGAAAGCTGAGATGAAGATTACAGAACATGGATTATGCATGGGCTGCAGGGGCCTCTGTGTCCTCTAAAATGGTAGGCAAGATTATATGTGTTTGTGTGAATGTCTAGTTTTCTAAGGTTTATGGATTTGGTTTGATTGCTATTTGATGAAAATGACATCGACTACTGCAATTAGGAAAAGGAATAATTAAACCATGCAAATATTTTATTTGCATATCCAGCAGGCATCAAAATTTGAAGTGAATAAGTGATAAGCGCTATTTATTTAATTCTGTGTTGCATCACATTATATGATTTGGTAAAGGTAATCAAACAAAGACAAGTTGTCAGAATTAAATATTAATGTAAAAGGCTTGTCTAAATCCTAATTATCTTAATTGAAAGCTGTTTGGTTCAACATGGTAGGCAGACATTATCAGAGAAATCTTTTGATGTAGATGCCCAGAAAGGCAACACCAAAAATAAATGTAACATTGAGAATTCAATACTCTAGACCATGTTTCTGAAAAACTGATGAGGATATAAGAGTTATAAGATGTGATTAGACAGGAGATGTGCATTTTAATAATATTTTGAGAGAAATGCAGTCAGAATCCTGCTCTAAATTTTTATGTAGATACAAGGCAGAGGGCATAATCTGATCATATTTCTGAAAGGACTTATAGAATTAAAAGCTCATCTAACTTTTTCCTTACTTTCAGTTGAGTTCAGTCGCTTAGTCATGTCCGACTCTGCGACCCCTGTATCGCAGCACGCCAGGCCTCCCTGTCCATCACCAACTCCTGGAGTTCACTCAAACTCATGTCCATCGAGTCGGTGATGCCATCCAGCCATCTCATCCTCTGTTGTCCCCTTCTCCTCCTGCCCCCAATCCCTCCCAGCATTAGGGTCTTTTCCAATGAGTCAACTCTTTGCATGAGGGAGGAATAATTGGATCTAGAAGAGTCACACATTTTTAGAACACAGAACAAGTAATTTTGTCCCAACATTACATTATAAACATCACCAAACATACAGAAAATTGAAAGAATTATATGAATACTCATTTTCCTAATCTAAAGTCTTCTATTATTTTCTTCTATTTATTTTATCAAATATCTGCTTTCCTCTATTCATTTATCAATTCATCCTAATTTTTTGATGCATTTTAAAGTATGTTGCAGGAATTGATATTTATCACCCTAATTATTTCAGCATGCACATTATTAGCTAAAGTTAAATATTTGCAGTTCTTTTTGTGAGATAAAATTTATATACCAAAGTATAGAAATCTTAATCTACTAAATGCACATACCTGTATAACTCTGTAATGATCTAAAGTGTTGCCATCATTCTTGAAAATTTTCTTGTGCCCCTTACTAATCAGTCCTTTTTTCATCTCTATAGCAGAACATCTAATCTGATTTTTTCTCACTGTAGATTAGATTTGCCTGTTGTAGAACTTCACGTAGATTGAATCATACAGTATAAACTCTTCTAAGATTGCTTTCTCTCAGCAGAATTTTTGGAGGTTCATCTATAATGTAGTTTCAGTTGTATTTTGTTCTTGTGATTTTGGGGTCATATTCCATTATATACCACAAATATACCATAAATATACTACAGTTTTTCCATTCTCTTGTTAACAGTCTCCTGGACTGTCTCCAGATTTTGACTATCATGAAAAAAAACAAGCTGCTATAAACATTCATGTGCAAGGGGTTTTTTTGTTTGTGTTTGTGTGTGAATATATGTTTTATTTCTCTTGGGTAAATACCTAGGAGTGGAACTGCCGGGTCAGAGGGTAAGTACATAAATGTTTATATTTGTGAGAAACTACTAGATCATTTCTCAGTGGTTTATTTTACACACACTAACAGCGTCCGGGAATTCCAGTGGTTTCACATCCATTTGAAGATCTTGATTTTCTAATTTAGCCATGCTGGTGTTTACTGATAACACATTGTGGTTTTAATCTGCATTTCCCTGCTGACTAATGATCTTGAGCACTTTTGATGAGTTTATTGGCCATTTGTTATCTTTGTGAAGTGCCTGTTCATATCTCCTGCCACTTTTTATGGGATTGCATTTTTATTGTTCAGCTGTAGCAGTATTTTGTGTCATTAGACACATGTTTTAGGAATATTTTCCTCCCAGTCTGTGGCTTGCAAGCTCATTTACTTAATAGGGTCTTTTGATGAGCAGAAGATTTTCATTTTAATTTGGTATAATTTATTATCTTTTCATGTAAAATTACTGCTCTCTTAAGAAATCTTTGCCTTCCCTCAAAATATATTTCCCACATATATCCTTGTTTAGTTTTTTTTTTAGACTCTTTATAGTTTCAGTTTTTATTTTTAGGACTGTGACCCATTTGAAGTTATTTGTGTGGATGGTATATAAGGTTGGTGGCAAGTTACTTTTTTTCCAAATGTACATTTATGTGTTTGAGCACCATCTGCATACTAGACTTTCCATTTCTCATTGGATTGCTTTGGGACCTTTGTAAAAGATTAAATATAATCTATTTAAATATAACCTATTTCTTGCCTTTATATTTTCCATTCCTTTAATCCATTCATGGACTCTTATGTCATCACTATTCTGTCTTGATTACCATAACTTTGGAGGTCTTGAAGTCATGTGTTATGATTATATAGCTTGTTTTCTTTGTTTTTCTCCCAAGACTACTTTAGATAGTTTAATTCTTTTTCATTACCATGTGCAGGTTAGAATCAGGTTATCAGTTTCTACTGAAAAAAAAAATTCCTGGTGGGGTTTTGGTAGGGATTGCACTGAATGAACAGAACAATTTGGGGGACAAAATGACATCTTAAAAATGTTGAGTCTTGCAGTTTATTATCTACTTTTATAGATCTTTCATTTCTTGTAGCAATATTTTTTAAATTTTAATGTAAAGGTCTTTTATGTCTCGCTAAGAATTATTACTAGGTTTTTTGTTTTACCATTGCTATTATAAATGGAATTGTATTAAAAATTTTATTTCCCAATTGTTCTGCCTTTGTATAAATGCAATTGGGTTTGTATGTTGACCTTGCATCTTGCTACCTTGGAAATTCAATTAAAAATAATTAAAATTACTTCAACTTATTTCTCTATAAGTTTTTTGGGATTTTCTACATAAATAAACATGCCATCTGAAAATAGAGGCAGTTATATTTGTTTCTTTTCAAACTTTATGCTTTCTTTTTTATTTTTCTTGCTGTATTGCACTAGGGAGAATCTCTAGTAAAATGCAGAATAAATGTGGTGAGAGGAAATCCTTATCTAGCTCCTAATTTTAGGGGAAAAGTAATATTTTGTACTTAATTACAGAATTGATATAGACTTTTTATATAAGACTTTATCAAGTGAGTAAGTTTGCTGCTATGCAAAGCTTTGCTTTGTCAGAGGTTTCTTTTTTAAAAAATCATGAGTAGCTATTGTATTTTATTGACAGGCTTTTTTCTGCATCAGTTGTAACTGTTATATTTCTGATAAGGTGCTTCTGCTGATGTTCACTGATTTTTCAAATGATTAAGTAACCATGCATGTTGGGCTAAGCCACACATGGTCATGGTTTGTTATCCATGCTATATGTTGCTAGAGTTTATTTGTTAGGGTTTTTACATCAATCATGAAGGATATTGGTTGGGTTTTTTTTCTTTTCTCAAAATAGTTTTGCCAAGAATATTTTAGAAATATGTTGGGATACATAAATGAATTGGAAAATATTCGCTATTTCTCTTTAATGGAGGGCATTGTGTGAGATTAATTTTATTTCTTAAAAATTAAGTAAAATTCATCAGTGAAGTTATCTGGGCCTGGAGTTTTAACTAAGGAGGGATTTTAAATTATAAATTTATTTCTTTATTATAGACTCTTCAGAGTATCTGTTTCTATTTATGTCAGTTTTGATAATTACAGTTTTTGAGAAAATTTCTGTTTCATCTAAATTTTTTTGATTTATTGTCATAAAGTTGTTCAAGATACTCCCTGATTATCCATTTTAAGTACATAGGAGATATAGGGATAATTTTTCCTATATCCCTAATAGTGGTCATTTGTGTTGTTTTCTTGATCAGTCTAGCTGGGGACTTATCAGTTTTCTTGATCTTTTTAAAAAAGTCAGCCTTATTGGTTTATTTTCTCAATTATTCTTTTTCTGTTTTATTGCTTTTTACTATTATCTCTCATTTTTTTCATTTTGTTCATTGTTTTTTCCCTACCTTTTTAAGGTGGAAACTTTAGGTCATTGATTTTGGATCTGTCTTTTTTTTTTTCTTTCTAAAATAAATACCTACAGCTATAAATTTTCATCTCAGTATTGTTTAAGTTACAATTCCTAAAATTTTAATCTGCAGTATTTTCATTATAATTTAGTTAAAATATTTTCTAACTTCCCTGGTAATTTCTTTTTTAACATATGGTTAATTAGAAATGTATTGTTTAGTTTCCAAATGTTTGGAGATGTCTAGACATCTTAGGATGTGAAAATACCCCTTCCATTATCTCTGATTGGTGTTCGTACTATATAATCATCTCTCCTTGAGTGTAAGTGGACCTGTGACTTCCTTCTAGCCAATAAGGTTTGGCAGTGATGAAGATATCACATCTGTTGGGATTGCAGCCTTTGTTCATATCTGGATTAATTCAAACAAAATTATCTGACAATGGAATATCTTAAATTGTCTTTGTTATTAAAAAATATTGTATTTATATTGAGATTTCAGTAAAATCTTTAAAAATAGCAGTGACAGTTTGTATCTTTTCTTTTTCTGTTTAACTTTCCAGCCTTATTCCTGTATTGGGTAATGGCCTTTATCACAAAAACCATAAAGCTGGTCAAGTATTGGCAGTCCGGTTGGGGAATATCAAACCTGCGTTTCTGCATCACAGGCATAATGGTCATTTTGAATGGACTCTTGATGGCTGTGGAGATCAACGTCATTCGGGTCAGAGTGGGTATCTGATAATTTTTGTCTAGTTACTGGAGTTCAGAAGCAAATATTAAAGATCATGGTCAGCTTGGCATCATTAACATTCAAGAGCCTATACAATGATATATCATTTATGTGTACAAATATAAAGTTGACCAGTTACTAGGTTCAGACCATTAATTTTCCAGAAATCTCAATATAACCCTGGAATCTATCAATTCATTTGCAAATATTGATTGAGTGCCTAGGATGTGCCAAACAATTACGCTTAGTCCATATTATAGATTAAACTGTTTTCATCAGGAAGTTCCACCACCTGTAATTGGTCCAAAGCAAACCTGGCTCAATAAAACCAGAGTATTCTCAGAAATGTCAAGCTGATAAGAAGATAACTTAATCCACTTTCTTCATTTCATTGATGAAGAAACTTCTGTAGACAGAACTCTATCTTTATAAACAAAGTAACATGATCAAATCTCGTACCAGGTCTGTCATTACAAACCTGTTCATGTAACACTGCCTGTTACATGGTGTGACATACCAGTGACCTGTTTTTCAATGTTCATTTTCTGTCAGAGCACTCTGAATTTGCTATGAATAGCAAGATACATGTTGCAATGGATAGTGGAAACAGCAAATATCAGCCAGACCACAAATTAATAGAGAGTGACTCAACAATGTTGTTGATAAAACATTTAAGCAATCTGCACAGTGTAAAAATCTTCATTTAGTTGACTAAGTATCATGAAATATCAGGAAAGGATATCATGAAAGGCTGATTTTTAGTGATAACTCTTTTAAAGAAATAATTGATATTTTAACATTCACCTAAGTGTATTAAATATGAAATTCTGGAATTTAACTAGAATCTAGTCACAATAAAAAGGAATTTTTTTCTCAAAAGAATATTTCAGAAAGGGATGGAAAGAAGTATGAAAATATAAAGATTAGCCTCATGAAATGAAATTTGTAAAAATGGTTAAAAATTTATTTTTAATATGTGGAAAAAGAATTAGGTTAATTGTTACTCTGGAATTTTTCTTATCACAGAGATACGTGTTCTTCGTGAATCCGCAGAAAGTAAAGCCCCCTGAAGACCTCCAGGATCTGGGTGTGAGGTTTCTCCAACCGTTCGTGAATTTATTGTCAAAAGCAACCTACTGGTGGATGAACACGCTCATCATATCCGCTCATAAAAAGCCTATTGATCTGAAGGCAATTGGGAAATTACCAATAGCAATGAGAGCAGTAACAAACTATGTTTGTTTGAAAGATGCATATGAAGAACAAAAGGTAAGTCAGAAACCGTTTTTCATGTCCGTGATTGTAGAGAATGGGCCTCTTAATACAAAGGCACTAAGCTTAAATAATGTTAAGCTTTTGTTGTGTAATTGCTCAGTCATGTCTGACTTTGTGATCCCATGGACTGTAGCCTGCCAGGCTCCCCTCTCCATGGGATCTCCCAGGCAGAGAATACTGGAGTGGGTTGCCATTTCTTTTCTCCAGGGGATCTTCCTGACCCAAGGATCAAAGCCCTCTCCTGCATTGCCAGTGGTTCTCTTAAGTAATTGTAAATAATATTTAGGGAGAGCAGATTTTCTCCATCTGTCTTTCCCAGTAGTTTTGAGTCATGTTAACTGGGCTGCTGGAAATATACTGGAAAAGCCAATGAAATATGTTACATTAGTTGCCCAGTCACTACATGAGGAGGGACAGAGAGTGCTTAATATTAATAATCCACAATTTTTCATTGTTTTGTTTCAAGTATCTTGACAATTTTATTATTTAAAGGAAAAATAGATCATATCCATGAATAACTTTTGAGAAATGAAAATCCTTAAATTAAATATTAATTAAAACTTGGACTCTGCATTTCAGAATTGGGAAACTAAATTAAATAAAGGGGCATCATCTGCCTATTCCATGTATCACTCTATATGTCTGGCAAAATTGATTTCTGCTGGTATTTTCTGTGGGTATTTATAACTGTCTTTGAAGATTTAAATATGAGACTCTGGATATTTTCAATTTGTCTTTTTATCATTCTCAGTAGTCTTGTGTGCTGTTCACAGTGGTAGATGTATTTTATATTGCTGTCACCTACAAATATTATTGTAATTAAAATATGAATATTTATACCAACATTGGAAGGAAATACTGTATGGTGGATCAGTTAGAGTTTTTGGCTCTTCTAAATCTAGATCAACAAAGCATTTATGGTAAATGATGAAAATGACCTCTGTTTTGTGTCAAAAATGTGTGTTATGAAATTAGTAATCCAGGAAATGGTTACTACAGATGAACCTGAGTCATCTCTCTGGTTTCACCTCTGGGAAAAGTATTGCATAGTTTTTTAACAACTTCTAAATAAAGATTAATAATATAGTCTAAGCATAGCTTTAGTTTTCTGAATGCTCTTTGTAACACAGATTTGCTTAAATATCAGTAAGCTTTAAAATTATTCATCTCACAAGGAGTTGAATATGAAACACAATTGAACTCCACTGCATTGAGTTAGCTTCTTTGCCAAGACATAATTTTGATTGTTCAAGTCTTGAAATCTTTTCAGCAAATGATTAAAGAAGTGTGAAGCCACAAGTTGGCATAAGTAGATATAGCATTCTTCATTTTGCATCTCTTTAAGTAATAACTAGGAGGCACAAGTCTAACGTAACTTTAAAAAGTATTGACCCCATTTAATGGAGACAGGAAATACCTGGAGAAGAAACAGTTTGAAGCTAGGATTGATCTCAGAGGGAGAGCCTGAAGAGACATGGGCGGTCCTGAAGGGTGGGCTTCCCTGCCTGGTTTAAACCTGGGTAACCTGGATGAAAACCAAAAGTCCTAGCCACTAGACCACCAGGAGCTAGAGGCAGAAGCGTAGTGGCCCCAGCTCTTGCCCCTATTTAAAGCAAGAATGTTTCAAGGAGGGAAAAACGGTAATAACAGGTACAAAGTTTATTGTTAGAGACATAGCACAATGCGTGGGAAAACAGTTTGTTTATCTAACTCAGAACCAGGGCAGAGATACACACCCAGAGGAAAAGGGTATGGGCATCCTCTCTAGTTAGGAGGAGGGCAGTATGTCAGAAGCTAGGCAGAGAGACACACGCGGAGAGGAGTTGGAGCATCCTGAGTGAGGAGGAGCTCAGTACAGAGGTGATATAAATCACTTATATAAAACAGTCTCTCTGGGACTTTGTTTACTTTGGCCAATTACTTTGTTTCTTTCTTCACCCTTGACTGGTCCATGGACCCTCCCCAAGATGTGTGAGCAACTTTTCTCTAGGGTGGATCCCACCGCAGAGGTCTATGGTGCATGTCCACACTTATGGGGTGGGTTCTCCTCCCTTTTCAACCCGCAAGAAGCCTTCTGGCACATGTGCAAACAGGAAGCCTTCGTTGACCTCAAGAGCGGGTACTTTATCTCTTTGCTTTAGCAGAGCTCAGCTTTTGCCACTAGCTTTGTCTTTGGAGCGTCTGGGTGAGAACAAAAGCTCAGTTTTACTCCACCTGACAAACACCAGGTGTCTGGCCCAGAGGCACCTTGTCTCCTACCTCAGGATGATCTCTTTTGTTTAGCTTGTAATAATTTGATAAGTTAATCTCTTGTGACCTAATGTCTTAGATCTTAACTAAACTTCAGAAATCTTAACAAGACTGTCAATAACCTGTACTTTGTATTTCACTGTTTTCCATGCAGCATCATTTGATAATATTCATAACTGATATATTCATTTTCTAAATCAAAGGGAATTAAGCTTAATTTGGACTTTGGAAATTTGGGGTCATCCTTTGACAACTAAAAATAATACAAAATGTTTGAAAAATTTGCCTAGTTACTCTTCATTCTCTTTCTTTCATTAAAATGCATTCAGTAATGCATATGTATGGAATCTAGAAAAATGGTGATGAACCTGTTGGCAAGAGCAAAAATAGAGATGCAGACATAGAGAATGGATTTGTGGACAGAGTAGAGAAAGGAGAGGATGGGATGAATTGATAAAGTAACATTAAAATATATACATTACCATGTGGGAAATAGAAAGCTAGTGGGAAGTTGCTATATAACATAGGGAGTTCAGTCTGGTGCTCTATGATAACTTAGGGGGGTGGGATGGGGGTGGATGAGAGGCAGGCTGAAGAGGCAGGGGATGTATGTATACTTACATACATTCTGCTGACGTTGTACAGCAGAAACCAACACATTGTTAAGGCACTAAGAACTAAATATATATATTACATACATATAAACTTTTGGAATGTGTTCAAAATTAAAATAATTAGCTAAATAAATGGAAATATATACTTAAAAATTAATTACCTATTGGTTGCAAGGATGCAAGAATACCAAACTATATGTAGTATATTGAAAGTGACTCAGTAACATTTATTTTTATCTTTTAAAATATCAGAAATACTAGAAGAGATTTCCATAGTGCCTAAGATTAATTGCCACTTTACCATTTTATTTTGGTTCATCAAATTTTTTTTTTTTATTTCAGAAAAAAGTGGCAGATGACCCAAATCGGACTCCATCTATATGGCTGGCAATGTACAGAGCTTTCGGGCGACCAATTCTACTTAGTAGCACATTTCGTTATCTTGCTGACTTACTGGGTTTTGCCGGACCTCTCTGTATTTCTGGAATAGTTCAGCGTGTAAATGAAACCCAGAATGAAACAAATAACCCAACAAGAGTAAGTTTGTGGTGCCTTTGAATGGAAATATATTATTGGCAAATTTCTTTTAATCGTTACTTTTTTAAAATGCGATTTTATGAGAAGTGCAGACAATCTTATTAACAGAGAATTGAATGCTTTTTAAAAGAATGAAAACTGTAATTTTCCTTGTAGAGAAAAACATTACTGTATGTATTCATTGAATGGATTTTGCCAACAAAATTATTTCTCAGATTCAGAGGCTATAAACATTTAATAGCATTTACTGTGTTCTGCAAATGATGCTCAGAAATTTCACATTGGTTATTTTATTAGATCTTTTTAGCAATCCTGTAAAGAATTTTCATGCATGAGTCCTTGGGGCTGAGTCACTTTTTCCCCCCTAATGGCTCAGATGGTAAAGAGTCTGTCTGCAATGTGGGAGACCCGGGTTCCATCTCTGGGTTAGGAAGACCCCCTGGAGAAGGAAATAGCACCCCACTCCAGTACCCTTGCCTGGAAAATCCCATGGACAGAGGAGCCTGGTAGGCTACAGTCCATGGGGTCACAAAGAGTCGGACACGACTGAGTGACTTCACTTTCAGTGGCCAGCGAATTGGGCAATGTGACTTGATTTGGTTTCCTATCTAGTGAAAGCCATCGCCTTGTTTCATAATGATCAGGTCAAGTCACATTATATTTTTATTAGACATTATGTTACTACTGGGGACTATATTGTGTAAAATATTTGCTATTATAAATTTACAACCTTATATTTTCTATTCTTAAGAAAGTCTGCATTATGAGCTTCCCAATTTCCTTCTGAAATAAGAATTGATTTCCCTAGTTTCACATGTAGAAACTCTAGTCCAGATGAATCAGTTTTCCTTTTTTATTGTCTCAATCTGATTTCCAGTCTTTTTTTACCTATTAGAATTGTATGCATTTCTAAAGCCTTCAGTAAATGCTGCCTTCTCCTTGAAGCTTTTTCTGATTGTCCTTGTTGGTGGAATTTGATTCTCCTTGGTCATTGTTCACTTCACACTGGCACTTGCCATAAATGCTATTTATAATGAGCATGTTATCTATGGATATGCTTATCTTTCTAGGTTGTGAGCTCTCTAAATAGAATGACTATGAAGTTCCCATTTTTGCCCTGAAAACCCAGTTCCTTGCATATACTAGTGCTCAGTTGTTACTAATGTGAACCAGCTACTTTACCATTGAATACATGTTTGTGATGTTTTATCCCTACTGGCCTGATCATCCACATAGTATCCAATCATCCCTGTACTTACATGTATTAACCATGTATTTTTCTGAGAAAGAAGAAAATTTACACATTTGTGTGTATCCCCCGGAAAGACAAGGAAGGGACCAGGAATATTTAGAATTTAACTGTTCGAAACCATAAAAAATTAGTGGCTCAATTGACATGTTGTGTTTATCTGAGTGTTACTTTTCCCTCATTTCTAACAAATAAGTGACCATATGCTACTGTTACAAACAAAAAGCTATCAATTTGTATATTCTTATGATGACTTCAGTTATAATCTGAATGAAATAGTTTTTAAAGTTATGCTTTGTCACTGAAATTGTCTTTTGGGCAAAATAGCCAATTTATGTTTTTTACCATTTATAATTATGTTTTCATTATATGAATTAAGATGAAGATCAGAAAAAGTCAACTGTGTAGACTTTATTATTTTAAATTAATAAGGCTATGGAAATTGTATATTTGTCCCATTGGTCTTGCTGACGTTGTACATTCTACTTTTAAATTACATACAATCTAAATTAACTTCTGTCTTGGTTTACTACTAATATTTTCCAGTTAGCCAAGGTAGACTATATCTTTGTAGAAAATGTATTAACTTTAAAAAATTTAAATGTACCTTTTTTTCTACAATCAGGCATTTCCAACAATCTTAATGATCCATTTGAAATTTTTTATGTTCAACTGGTTTGTGTTTGTATCTGTTGACATTATGAGGAAAAGCCAAAATCGCCTTGCTCTGACTCATTCTACTGCTATATTATAAAGACATTGAATTTTTATATTAAGCAATCATACATTATTTAATAAATGCAAACTATATGCTGGTATATGAATAGTTTTAATTTTATATCTTTTTTTTGTTTGTTTTGGGATAAGGCTTTAGAAACCCTCTCATCAAAGGAATTTCTTGAAAATGCTTATGTTCTAGCAGTTCTTCTGTTTTTGGCTCTTATTCTGCAAAGGACATTTTTGCAGGCTTCCTACTATGTGACCATTGAGACTGGCATTAACCTGCGTGGAGCCTTGCTGGTATGTACAAGCTCTGAAGGATCCTGACCACAAACCATTCAGTGATAGGAATAGTTGAGAATTCAGTTTTGTTTTTCTCCTTCCATTTTCAGTTTGATATTATGACATCAATACTTTTAGGATCTACTTAATTAAAAAAAAACCCATAAAGTTGATTAATAAACCCACTGAATTAAAAATACTTCTAATAATGTATTACCAATACAGTATACTAACGCATATATATGGAATTTAGAAAGATGGGGATGATGACCCTGTATGCGAGATAACATATTTTGAAATCTTGCATTTATTTACTTCTGTTACTGTTTGTTCCAGAGATTATGTTTAAATTTGAATATATGTTGAGATTATATCATCAGGAAAAATAAGTTTGTATTTAGTTGAGGATTAAAAGTAACAATGCTGAAATAAAAATAATAGCTGACTTAAGATGGCATTATAGGGTTTTCTCCTTTTTTAAGAAAATTTAAAGATCTTAGTTTTTTAATGCAAATAAATAAGCATAGTGTTGATTTTTAAAATTTGAACTTCAAATATGTTTTTTTCCCTTTTTTGCAGGCCATGATATATAATAAAATCCTTCGGCTTTCTACATCTAATTTATCCATGGGTGAGATGACCCTGGGTCAGATCAATAACTTGGTCGCCATTGAAACCAATCAGCTCATGTGGTTCTTGTTCCTGTGTCCCAATCTATGGGCCATGCCTGTTCAGGTAGATCAATATGAATAAGATTCTTATTTGCTGAGGAAATAATAAGAAATTATCAGTTTTTAAATTTGTTTGCTTTTTCATTTGAAAAGCTATTATAATTCCAAGAAAATATGGAATGCTGATTTATGGTGGATGACAATGTTTTCCAGAAAAAGTTTGTGTCCTTTTAAAAGTTTGATGACTGTTTCTGGTCAAAAGCATCTTGGGACTCCTCTGCAACTTCATGTAGTAAATTGGTTTGACACCAGTTGTACACATCATGTTGCTAAAAATAAATTCCTACTACTTAGCCTTCCCCAGATAAATCATCATGAAATCCTACAGTCACAGCTGAGTTGACTTCCAAATAAACTTAATAGTTGTTCAGTTGCTAAGTCGTGTCCAGCTCTTTGCGACCCCATGGACAGCAGCACACCAGGCTCCCCTGTCCTTCACTGTCTCTCAGAGCGTGCTCAAATTTTTAAACTTAATAATTAAGAAATACTACAATTTCACTAAAAAATATTTCCTTTTATGCAGTGGTCCCTACATGCCTGTTCTTTCACCCTTTGCCTTGTGTTTTCCTTTAGATCATCATGGGAGTGATCCTGCTCTACAATTTGCTTGGGTCCAGCGCTTTGGTTGGTGCTGCAGTCATTGTGCTCCTCGCGCCAATTCAGTACTTCATTGCTACAAAGTTGGCAGAAGCTCAGAAGAGCACTCTTGTAAGTAACATCTCTTGGAAACCTTATTAGGAAAATCTAGTAATGTGGTTTCATTTTTAAATATATAGGAAATTAATACCACTCAGGGTTCTTTGGAAATCATTATATTGAAATGAAATACCAATATTTCTTTTCTGTTCTTGGGCAGTGAATGTGCATTTTCTGGGTTGCACAACAGTTTTTAAAAGTGGATTTGACATCTAAGATTTAATGACCTTAAACCCTAAATACCACCACAAAGCCTGATGTTTTTACAAGTCATGATGTGATGATGAGGCTTTAGCTCTTGTAGATCACTTACTTACACTTAGCATATACTAGAGAATCCACTTACTTGTGCATTTGATTACATACATATTGGATGTCAATTACTGACGTGGGACAAATGGATCAAGGAATAAATAAACAGTCAGATTTAGTGCTTCTGAAATTAAATGTTCTGAGGGTTGAGTCAGACCACGTGATGAATATGGAGTTACACTGAAATGTTTCCTTAGCAGCTGCTCTGCCTGAGTATGTTCATGGTCAACTTGGCAAGTAAGAAAAAGCTCAGTTATTGACCCTTTCTGGCTTCAGTTGGGCTTCCCAGGTGGCACAGTGGTAAAGAATCTGCCTGCCAAAGCAGGAGATGCAAAAGATGATCCCTGGGTCAGGAAGATCCCCTGGAGTAGGAAATGGCAACCCACTCTAGTGTTCTTGCCTGGAAAATTCCATGGACAGAGGAGCCTAGTGGGCTGCAGTCCATGAGGTCGCAAAGAGTTGGACACAACTGAGCATACACACACACACACACACTCTGGCTTCAGTTTGCCATGAAATCATTTTATTTGAGCAAGAATTGCCTTCTTTTAAAGAAGTATTTACAAATAATAAAATTATTGACATCATGTTTAGAAATAAAGTTTGATTAAATATGAGCAAGTTTGTCTACAAATCAGGCATGAAATGTAGAGATGCTGCCACTGGTGGACCGTTTTCCAACCTGGTGTTTCCACTGTGACAGGCAAGTCCCTTGTCACGCAAACGGTTTTTATCACTTGTTTTTTCTGCTGCTTCTGGTGAGATTCCTCCTTACTCTAGGACATGAATACAGAAAGGTGTGGAAGAGAAACTCAAAGAGGGACATGACAATCTAGCATCTGATTCTCATTTAGCCATTCATACTATAGTCATTCACTTACCAGCAATCATGGATAGGCAGTTAAGAGCCGCAAGAGACAAAAAGATGAATAAAATCAGATCATTTGCTAATACCATTTGCAGCAAGAGGGATGTGATGAGATTATCATCATGCTAAATGAAGTAAGTCAAAAAGAGAAAGAAAAATATTATATGACAACACTTATGTGTGGAATTCAAAATATGACACAAATGAACCTGTCTATGAAACAGAAACAGAATCGGGGACACAGAGAACACAGGCGGTTTGCAAAGAGAAGGGCTTGGGAGAGGGATGGAATGGGAGGCTGCGGTTAGCAGATACAAGGTTTTATATACAAAACGGATAAGGAACAAGGTCCTCCTGTATCGCACAGGGAACTGTATTCAATATCCTATGATAAACCATAATGGAAAAGAACATTTAAAAAATAATGTGTATGTGTGTATGTGTGTGTGTGTGTGTGTGTGTGTGTGTATAATTGAGTCACTTTGTTGTACGGCAGTAATTAACACAATACTAAAACTCAACTGTACTTCAAAAAAATCAGATCATTCGGTGCTTTGCTTCTTCCTATCTACCTTTTGCCACTCTGCAGCTCCTTTTAAGAGTTCACAGGTGATACTGTACTTTCCTAGTAAATCTGACCTAATTTGGAGGAAGCTGATAGAGTTGACTAAAGAGAGGCTTTTGTATCAGCCATGTCTCTACAGTTAATCCAAGTTGTTAGCAATCAGTAAATCTAATTTAGCAATATGTGAGACCAGGTTTGATCCCTGGGTCAGGAAGATCCCCTGGAAAAGGGAATGGCAACCCATTCCAGTAGTCTTGCTTGGAGAATCCCATGGACAGAGGAGCCTGGTGGGCTACAGTCCATGGGGTTGCAAAGAATTGGACGCAACTGAGCAACTAACACAACACAATAACAACAAAATCTAATTTAGGCTCCGTGACAGAGCTTATGAAGAAGGAGGCAGGAATCTCTTGAAGTTAAAGATTATAGGCTTGGTTTCACTAAGTGTCTTATGAAGACTCACTGAGAATACACGCAACAGTGTACACTCACATTCCCAAATCAATAGTGACCTAACTTTTTTTACATTCATTGTTTCTCATCTCCTAAGCATGAGTAATGGAGCTGAGGGGAGAATTAAATGATTTAGGTATGAGAAGACACCCTTGGAAGTCTCTTTATCAACTCCTTACATGTCTGTATGTGTTTTCTGCAGACATCATTCAAGGAAATCGTATGAAACTTAAGACACTGCTTTTATTTAAACCAAAGCAAAAGAGGCATGAACAGTTTGTAGGTGGAAAGAAATTGGAGGCTGTCTCATTCAACTCTTCATTTTCACGTTGGAGGCAGAGCACAGAGTTTCACTATTTCTCCTAGGAATCTCACAGCCATCATTAGAGGCCAAGCCAGGCAGAAATCAAGTTCTTGTCAATCCATATCCAGTAATGGCCTTGCCTCTCCAATTCACTTGGATGCAGCTTGCATTGTTTTTTATTCCTTCCTTTTATAGGATTATTCCACTGAGAGACTGAAGAAAACAAATGAAATACTGAAAGGCATCAAACTTCTAAAGCTGTACGCCTGGGAGCACATCTTTTGCAAGAGTGTGGAAGAGACAAGAATGAAAGAACTTTCCAGTCTCAAAACTTTTGCTCTTTATACATCACTCTCCAGTAAGTTCCTATCGCTCTGAGGACCACCAAAAACATGTGGTCTATTTGGTATAACTTACGATCATTGAGACATTCTAGACATCAGAGGAAGTACATTTATTTTCTCTATTTGTGAGGTCCTGTAGCCACTAGCTAAAACAAGTTTATTTAAATTTAATTTTTTTTTTTGATGTGGACCATTTTTAAAGTCTTTTTGAATTTGTTACAGTATGGCTTCTGTTTTACGTTTTGATTTTTTGGCTATGAGACGTGGGATTTTAGCTCCCAGACCAGGGGTCAAACCCACATCTTCTGCATTGAAAGGTGAAGTCTTAGTGACTGGACAGCCAGGGAAGTTCCTATTTAAATTTAAATTAAAGAGCAAAGTCAGGATAAGCTTAAAGTCAAGTAGAATTGAATTTGACTCCTTGCAAGTTTGTATCTTTGCCATGTTTCTTGACATCTGAAATCCTTGGTTTCTTCATCTGTAAACTGGGGATGGTCTGACCATTGAAAGCCTCGTTTCAGTTGCAGTTGGGATGCATAGTGGGTTTTCAGTAAAAATTTGCTTATGGATAATAGACTTGTGGACCCAGGAGGAGGAAGGAGAGGGTGGAACAAATTGAGAGGATAGCATGGAAACATATGCATTACTATATGTAAACTTAGGTAGCAGTGGAAATTTGCCGTATGACACAAGGAGCTCAAATCCAGTACTCTGTGACAATCTAGAGCAGTGAGATCGTCACTCTAGAGGAAGGTGGAAGGTGGGAGGGTGGTTCAAGAGGGAGGGGACGTATGTATACATATGGACGATCCATGTTGCTATAAGGCAGAAACCAACACAGTATTGTAAAGCAATTATCCTCCAATTTTTAAAAAATGTAAATTAAAAAATATCCATTGTAAAAATATAAATAAATAAACTGATTTGGCTATATTACTATTGATCTTATCCCCTAAAATCCTTAAAAATTATCTGCGATTGTCTTCCCTGTGTCTTGGGGAGCTTATGATATTATATTTTCTTGAAGATTGCACTTGAAATGCCAGTTTTGGAAACTGAGGAGGAAAAAAGTCAACATTTCCAGGTGGAAAAAAGCCAAACTGCATTTACATAAAACCCTCTTTTTCCAGTACATGCTGAAGACTTTTTAAATACAAAGCTTTTCCTCCACAACTCTAATTTTAAAAACATGTTTGTTTCAAAAATATTGTTGTTGTTTTCCTCAAAGGGTGACACTGAGTACTTGTAAGAATGAGTTCATATTAGTAGAATTCTTATGAACTTAGCCAAACTACTCCCACCAATGTTTGATTTAGTTTGTATGTCAGTTTTGCTCCTTTCTATTGTTCTCAGGATTTTCAACAGCTTTAAGTTTGGAGATTTATAGATGGTTTCCTCTTGAATTCTGAACTACTTGAGTCCTTAGAGATTATAAACACTTCTTTTGTGAAATGGATGTAAGGAAAGTGTTTGGTAATATAGCTCATTTATTTTAGCCCTAGTGCTGGATACATTAGAAAGGAAATGGGAAGAAGAATTATATTCCAGCTCTGCACCACGACTCATACAGTGTCAAAATGCTAGAAGATGAAATGATTGATATCTACTTGCTTATACGATAGATCTGTAAGCTGCTGGCTCCTAAAATCTATTTCTGTCTGCAGTATACTAAAGTTCTCATGGGGTAGATGGACGTGGCCCAAAATGGTGATGATGATAGTAATAGTAATTATGATAATAATAACAAAAACATTTTGAGATACTCAGCCAATTTTGCCATAAGTGACTTTACATATTTCGTCCTATTTAGTCCTCACAGTAGCCCAGTGATTTTGATTTCATTATTGACTTCATTTTGCAAATTAGAAGACTGAGGTTAGAGCTTAAATAACTTGAATTTCCCCAACTCATCCAGCAGCTAAATAATAGAGGTGGGTTGTTGAACTCAACCCAATTACATAAGATTTGGGTTAGTTCTTGAAAGCCAGAGACAAAGGAGGAGAGGACAGAGGAGACCATACTAGAAACAAAAACCAAAGAAACCATGAAGGTCAAAGAGCACAGTCACATTTTTATGATGATACGCAGCAGGAATTCCTGATGCAATGATGTCAAGTTCCACTTACACCATGTCCAAGTTTTATCATCTGATTACTTAGAGTGTTGGTGGTAGTGAAGCGCTTCCACTATGTGAGTTGAATACAACTGGTTGTAAATCTCACCTCTGCCACTTCATACCAGGTTGGCTTTGACCAAATCACTACTTCTGTTCTCCAAGCCCCAATTTTTTCATCCGTAACACTGGACAATAAAAATCTCTATCATGTAGCATTGTGGTAAAGATGATAATAGATTAAAGATGCTGCAGGTGTTGACTGACTTGTTGGTTGCCCTATTCCAGGCAGTATGTCAAGTGCTTTGTCCTCATTGTGTATAAAGCGCCTGGCAAGTGGGCTAGTGTTCAGTAACCTCACTCCCTCAGTTTCCTCCCCTAAAAATTGGTATAATAAAAATAATGCCTTTCTCAGGCCTTCCCTGGTGGTCCAGTGTTTTAAGACTTCACCTTCCAATGCAGAGGGTGCAGGTTCAACCCCTGGTCAGGGAGCTAAGATCCCACATGCCTCACAGCCAAAAAACCAAAACATAAAACAGAAGCAGTGTTCTAACAAATTCAGTAAAATACTTCAAAGATGGTTCACATCAAAAAATCTTTTTAAAAAAAAGGAGAGAGAGGATACCTTCTCACAGGTCTAGTGTGAGAACCAAATGAGACAGTGAATGTGGCACTGTTCTGTAACTGTTAAAATATTTTGTAAATGGTATTTGCAGAAAACCATAAGGAAAAAAAAAATGAAAGAAGAAAGTCAGCCATACAACATAGTGGTTATCGTTGGGTCTTGGAGTGCAAGATGACCTGAAATGAAATCCTGCCTCAGTGCCTTATCCACTCTGCAGCCTTGGTCAGCGTTTGGTGGCATCTCGGTTTCCTCATCAGGAAGTTGGGCTGTATTAAGCATACCTGGGGGAATTAAGTAAGATAATGCACATAAAAATGCTCAATCCATGGTATTGGAAAATATTGAAAAATAAAGTTAAACGGGACAAATGCTAATAGAACAGAAGATCCATCTCTATGAATCAATGTTCTTGCCACTGGAGATGATATCTGGGGGCAAAAGAAATTCGGTTGAATCATTTCCTGATCTCCACTTCCAAATGGATATGTGCTGTTTACGGATTTAATTTATTGGCAGAAAAAAGAATGAACGGCACTTTTATTTTTTCTCTCTTCACTTTGATAGAGTTTTACATGAAGAAGTGGGAAGAACATGAAGCTTTTGACCAGAAAAGTGTGGGTTTTAATCCAGGCTGTGTCATCTCTTAGCTTAGAATCTTGCCTGTTACTCATCCTTGCTGTTTTCTTTATTGCACGGGGGTTGTTGTAATCATTAAATAGGAGAATGCACATGAAGGTACTCCTATCATATGTGAGTAATGTGAGTTGCTGGGTAGTGGCAGAGTGAAGTGGTGGTGAGCACGGTCTGAGAAGCCCAGCTGTGTGGCCTCGTGCGTCTCATTCTCATCTTTATGCTGAGGTAGAAATGGTCCCGCTTCTTCCGTTGGGTGCAGAGTGCCAGATAAGTAGTTTTTAATAAAACAGCAGCTGTTCTTGCTCTCCCTTATCAAGAGATTACTTATTTAAAGATATTTAGAATGAGTTATTGGAGAAGGAAATGGCAACCCAGTCCAGTATTCTTGCCTGGAGAATCCCAGGGATGGAGGAACCTTGTGGGCTTCCATCTATGGGGTCGCACAGAGTCGGACACGACTGAAGCGACTTAGCAGCAGCAGCAGAATGAGTTATAAATAATGATATGGAGGAAAAGAAAGAAATACACTTAGAAAAAAATAAGGTAACACTAGCCAGAAAAAGATCATGGAAACATGGCTCTTTGTCTGTACTATTATGACTCTCAGAGTTGTGTTTGGATTGCTGGTACCGTACAAGAATTCAGATTTGGTAGCTAAGCTTCTTCTGGACCTTTAAAAGCACAGGCTGAGTCCGTACGTGGTGGTAAAGACAGTTCATGAAAGCAGATCATGAGAGCTGGTGGTGACTTTGGATGGATTCTCTTTGTTATTAATTAATTTTCATTGGAGTGTAGTTGCTTTACAGTGCTGTGTTAGTTTCCGCTGTACAGCAGACAGTGAGTCAGCCATGTATACATACATATGTCCCCTCCTTTTTGTGTTTCCCTCCTGTTTAGGACAACAAGGTACGAGAAGCCAAGTTCCCTGTGCTATACCATAGGTTCCTGTTAATTATCTACTTTACACATAATATCAGTAGTGTATATGTATCAATCCCAATTTCCCAGTTCCTCCCACCCCACACCTTTCTCCCTTGGTATCTATATATTTGTTCTCTACATCTGTGTCTCTTTTTCTGGTTTGCAAATTAAGTCTTCTATACCATTTTTCTAGATTCCACATATATGCATTAATATACTATATTTGTTTTACTTTTTCTGACTTCACTCTGTATAGATGGACTCTTCTGAGTGTTGAGAAAATTAGATTCTAGTTCTTACCCTGCTGTTGCCTGGCTCTGTTACCAACAATGCAGTTGCTTTTTGGTCCTCTGTCCCTAAAACTCTATGTTTTATGACAAAATAACTACAAATCATCAACTTGGCTTTTGATTTTTTTCCCTATTACTTCCAAATGCAAGTATTTCAGCCTAAATCTGAGTTTTTCTTATTTCAGTTCTGTGTATCGTGCTTAGTCCTGGAGAGAGATTTAAACAAGCAGAGGGCCCAGGATATGGAGTTATTTTATCAAACAAAAGGTCTCTAAGTGAAAATTAATATCACTTCGGGAAGGAGATTTTTCACATAATGTCAAATTCTTGCTTTTTGTCTGTGTGTGAAAATGAAAGTGTTAACTTCTCAGTTGTGTCTCTTTGCAAACTCATGGACTGCAGCCCACCAGGCTCCTCTGTCCATGGGATTCTCCGGACAAGAATACTGGAGTGGATTGCCATTCCCTTCTTCAAGGGATCTTCCTGACCCAGGAATCAAACCCAGGTCTCCTGCATTGCAGGCGGATTCTTCACATTCTGAGCCACCAGGGAAGCCCCCTTTATCTGTGTAAATCCCAGTTTTCATATTTTTCAGTTAGTTTAGTGGGAAAAAAATGTAGACTGTAAATACTCTGAAGAATGTGTATTTTCTAAGTTCTAATAACTTAAGTCATTAAAGGATTATTTTATTTAAATTTTGCTCTTTGTAATGTTTCATAAAAATTTAGTTTGGGGGGACTTCCCTGGTGGTCCAGTGCTTAAGACTCCACACTTCCAATGCATTCCAATGCAGGGTTCTTTGCTGGGGAACTAAGATCCAGCTTGCTGTGTGGCTCAGCCAAAAAAAGAAATTGATGCTCAAAAATAATTTTTCAATAAACTAGAACACTTTCTGGTTAAGACTCATGTGTGGGAGTTCACAACTGTGAACCAAGAAATACCAACTGGGAAATGTTTGTGGACTCAAAGATAAAATGTTATTTAATGCACTCAGTCCTTGATATCTTCAAGGAAAGTTAAAATAATAATGAATAATTAAAGTTCCTGAAGAGGTTTCACAGTTCAATGACACTAATGTCTTTGCTTTCTTTCCACAGTCTTCATGAACGCGGCAATTCCCATAGCAGCTGTTCTTGCTGTAAGACATGTTTTCTTACCTTTAGAAATGGAACCAAATCAGTGTTTAGAAATGACTTAGGAATAAGCTTGTGTGGGTGGTAACATGTATTACCACCTTTTTGCTGTCTCCAGTTTTCTCTTTGCTGTCTCCACTGTGATGGTTCTAATCTGGGGTTTCTCAACCACGGCACTGTGGAACTTTGGGCTCAATAATTAATTCTTTGTGTGCTCTGCATTAGGATGTCTAGCAGCATCTCTGGCTTTCACTTATTAAATGCCATTAGTAGCATCAAAAATATCCTTAGACACTGTCAAATGTACCCAGAAAGCAAAATTAACAGAGGCTGAAAACTTACTGTTCTAACATCCATGACCTGGTTCCTGGACATTCTTATAACAGGATAGTACTAGATCAACACCCAAAAATGTTAAATGATTACATTTCAAAAGAAAAGGACAAACCCAGGAACTGGTATTACATTTAGAAATGTAAGTTTGCCTTGGATACCAGTGTTGGCGATTTTAAGAAAGAGCCATGATAGAGAACCCCCCAAACAATGGAATTTTCTTTTTACTTTCTCAAAAAATTTAGTACCGGTTAGAAAGAGCCTGACTAGGTGTTAAGAACTCTAGATTCTCTCATAGTTATTCCCCCTTTTCAGTAATTTGACAGAAGTCAGTTTTCTGATCTTTAGAATCTGTTTTGCCCTTTTCACAAGTTTACTGCTAGAACTAATGTAGACCATTAAGTTCTTTAGTATTTTAGTACTTAAGTACTCACGTGTTGTTTTTCTTAGGGAGTAATTTGGATAAAGTAATAGTATTTTTCAGAGTTGCAGTGGGCATGCTGACATAGAAGAAGGTGTTCAGCTTGTAAAGTTTAATGTAAGTATCTGTGAAACTTTCTCCAGCTTTCTCTAAAGCCCTTTCTTTGCACAGACGTTTGTGACCCATGCATATGCCAGCGGGAACAACCTCAAACCTGCAGAGGCCTTTGCTTCGCTGTCACTCTTCCACATCCTGGTCACCCCTCTCTTCCTGCTCTCCACCGTGGTCAGGTTTGCAGTCAAAGCCATCGTCAGGTATGTGCTGCAAAGTCTCGTGTTTTTTGCTTGATTATAGAAATACTACTTGCTCATGTTGGGACTGGTTTAGGCATTTCTGTTGTGTCCAACTCTTTGCGACCCCACAGACTGTAGCCCGGCAGGCTTCTTTGACTGTAGGATTCTCTGGGCAAGAATATTGAAGTGGGTTGCCATGCCTTCCTCCTGGGAGTCTTCCCGACCCAGGGATTGAACCTGCATCTCTTACGTCTCCTGCATTAGTAGGCAGGTTCTTTACAACTAGCAACACCTTGAAAGCCCACATGCTCGTGATAGTAAGTTAGAAAATGTATAAAAAGAACATCTTAATCACTGCCCAGAGATCACTTGGTATCAGAGATAACTTGTTAAAACTTTGCTATGAGACCTTTCAGTCCCTTATTTCATGTAAAAATAATTATTCTAAAATAAAAATCTTGAATTTTTTGGTTATTTTTTCCCTCATTAAAACCATATGCATGATATTTACTGGCTACATGATATTCCATTGTTTGGAAGTATTTGAATTTACTTAATGGTTACCACTTTATTGGACATTT
This sequence comes from Redunca redunca, assembly GCA_006410935.1. NCBI lineage: Eukaryota > Metazoa > Chordata > Mammalia > Artiodactyla > Bovidae > Redunca > Redunca redunca. The sequence goes on from SJYQ01003336.1 coordinate 593,695, forward strand.
AGAATATTTGTTTTCACCCTAACATAAATAATGTCTGAGAGAAGCATCTCTTTATCTTCAAACTTTTCTCTGATTATTTTCTAAAGTCAGATTTCTAGAAGTGCCAACATTCATTCTGATAAGTGTGCATCTTCTTAAGGCCCTTAATGAGTATGGCCATATGGTTTTCCATTAAAGGAGATATAGGTCAAAAGGTGTAACAAGTTTTTAAGATTTTTTTTTAATGAGGATAGCCATAATGTTTTCCAGCAAAGCTGGGCCAGTTTATATTTTTACCGACAGTGATAATGTTCACATCAACACATATTTTCTGTTTTGTTTTAGTTTAGTTTGGCAAAGAAAAAATAAATAAAATTCCAGACTCACAGTCTCTGCAAATGGGAAGACTTTGCAGAACTGAGTGCAGTGTTTTGTTCACTTTATGTATATTTTTATAGTGTTTCTAATCAGTGTGGACCTCACCTTCGACTCACAATGTCCCATAGTACACAGCTATAAAAAGACGTGATCTGATAGTAATCATTTCCCCACTATTTTGACTTGTACTATATAATACATATGATAGAAAACTATATTATACTGCACCATATGTGCTTTAGTCTACTATCTTTGATAGGTATTCTTAAGATAGTATTTTGCTTTTTGCTATGAAGTTTTATAAGCCTTATAAAACCTCAGCATGTTTCATAAACAGTATTTATCATATTTATATCTGGCCTTCGGGAAAAAAAACCAAGATGTTGCAATACAGAAAGAAAACTGGAAAACTGAAGCCTTAACTATACTAAGCGTAGTGTTGCCATTGCTAATAGTGTGGAGCATCTATCATAAGACCTTTAAAAATGAGGTAACTTTCCCAATGTTTATGTATTATTGAAAAAACTGGTATCTAATATTCAAAATAACAGAAGCTCCAGTTTTAGGCAATAGTATATAGTGACTTCATGACTTAACACAAACTATCATTATGATGTGTATAACTTGTGTTAGTTGCTCAGCCATGTCTGACTCTTTGTGACCCCATGGACTGTAGCCTGCCAGACTCCTCTGTCCATACTGTTCATGGAATGCTCCACATAAGAATACTGGAGTAGATAGCCATTCCCTTCTCCAGGGAATTCTCCTGACCCAGGGATCGAACCCAGGTCTCCTGTATTGCAGACAGATTCTTTTACCATCTGAGCCGCTAGGAAGCCCCAAAGGTTAGCTCACTGCATTGATCAAGAAATGAACCCAGGTCAACTGCTTGGGTAGATGGGTGAATTTAACTAAGATGACCATTATATCTACTACTGTGAGCAAGAATTCCTTTGAAAATGGAGTAGCCATCGTAGTCAACAAAAGAGTCCAAAATGCAGTTCTTGGAGGCAATCTCAAAAACGACAGAATGATCTCTGTTTGTTTCCAATGCAAGCCATTCAATATCACAGTAATCAAAGTCTATGCCCCAACCAGTAATGCTGAAGAAGCTGAAGTTGAACGGTTCTAAGAAGATCTACAAGACCTTCTAGAACTAAACACAGAAAAGATGTCCTTTTCATTATAGGGGACTAGAATGCAAAAGTAGGAAGTCAAGAAATACCTGGAGTAACAGGCAAATTTGGCCTTGGAGTAAAGAATGAAGTAGAGCAAAGGCTACCAGAGTTTTGCCAAGAAAATGCACTGGTCATAGCAAACACCCTCTTCCAACAACACAAGAGAAGACTACACTTGGACATCACCAGATAGACAATACCAAAATCAGATTGATTATATTCTTTGCAGCCAAAGATGGAGAAGCTCTATACAGTCAGCAAAAACAAGACTGGGAGCTGACTGTGGCTCAGATCATGAACCCCTTATTTCCAAATCCAGACCTATATTGAAGAAAGTAGGGAAAACCACTAGACCATTCAGGTATGACCTAAATCAAATCCCTTATGATTATACAATGGAAGTGAGAAATAGATTCAAGGGATTAGATCTGATAGACAGAGTGCCTGATGAACTATGGATGGAGGTTCATGACATTGTACAGGAGACAGGGATCAAGACCATCCCCAATGAAAAGATCAGAAGGAGGCCTTACAAATAGCTTAGAAAAGAAGAGAAGCAAAAAGCAAGGGAGAAAGGAAAGATATACCCATTTGAATGCAGAGTTCCAAAGAATGGCAAGAAGATATAAGAAAGCCTTCTTAAGTGATCAGTGCAAAGAAATAGAGGAAAATAATAGAATGGGAAAGACTAGAGATCTCTTCAAGAAAATTAGAGATACCAAGGGAACATTTCATGCAAAGATGGGCACAATAAAGGACAGAAATGGTATGGATGTAACAGAAGCAGAAGATATTAAGAAGAGCTGGCAAGAATACACAGAACTATACAAAAAAGATCTTCACAACTCAGATAAACACGATGGTATGATCACTCACCTAGAGCCAGACATCTGGAATGCAAAGTCAAGTGGGCCTTAGGAAGCATCACTACAAACAAAGCAAGTGGAGTTGATGGAATTCCAGTTGAGCTCTTTCAAATCCTAAAGGATGATGCTGTGAAAGTGTTGTACTCAATATGCCAGCAAATTTGGAAAACTCAGCAGTGGCCACAGGACTGGGAAAGGTCAGTTTTCATTCCAACCCCTGAGAAAGGCAATGCCAAAGAATGCTCAAACTACTGAACAATTGTACTCATCTTACACACTAGCAAAGTAACGCTCAAAATTCTCCAAGCCAGGTTTCAAAAGTACGTGAACCATGAACTTCCAGATATTCAAGCTGGATTTAGAAAAGGCAGAGGAACCAGAGATCAAATTGCCAACGTCCACTGGATCATCGAAAAAGCAAGAGTTCCAGAAAAACATCTATTTCTGCTTTATTGACTATGCCGAAGCCTTTGACTTTGTGGATCACAATAAACTGTGGAAAATTCTGAAAGAGATGGGAATACCAGACCACCTGACCTGCCTCTTGAGAAATTTGTATGCAGGTTGGGAAGCAGTTAGAACTGGACACAGAACAACAGACTGGTTCCAAATAGGGAAAGGAGTATGTCAAGGCTGTATATTGTCACCCTACTTATTTAACTTATATGCAGAGTACATCTTGAGAAACGCTGGGATGGAGGAAGCACAAGTTGGAATCAAGATTGCTGGGAGAAATATCAATAACCTCAGATACACAGATGACATCACTCTTATGGCAGAAAGTGAAGAAGAACTAAAGAGCCTCTTGATGAAAGTGAAAGAGGAGAGTGAAAAAGTTGGCTTAAAGCTCAACATTCAGAAAACGAAGATCATGGCCAGTCCCATCACTTCATGGCAAATATATGGGAAAACAGTGGAAACAGTGACAGACTTTATTTTTGGGGGCTCCAAAATCACTGCAGATGGTGACCACAGCCATGAAATTAAAAGATACTTGCTCCTTGAAAGAAAAGTTATGACCAACCAAGACAGCATATTAGAAAGCAGAGACGTTACTTTGCCAACAACGGTCTGTCTAGTCAAGGCTACGTTTTTTCCTGTGGTCATCTATGGATGTGAGAGTTGCACTATAAAGAAAGCTGAGCACTGAAGAATTGATGCTTTTGAACTGTGGTGTTGGAGAAGTCCCTTGGACTGCAAGGAGATCCAACCAGTCCACTGTAAAGCAAATCAGTCCTGAATATTCACTGGAGGGACTGATGCTGAAGCTGAAACTCCAATACTTTGGCCACCTCATGTGAAGAACTGACTCATTGGAAAAGATCTGGATGCTGAGAAAGATTGAAGGAAGGAGAAAAGGATGACAGAGGATGAGATGGTTGGATGGCATCACCGACTTGATTGACATGAGTTTGAGTAAAGTCCAGGAGTTGATATTGGAAAAGGGGGCCTGGTGTGCTGTAGTCCATGGNAGAAGAGGCCAGTGCTTTTTCCCACTGTGTGCTGGTTCTTGGAAACTAAATGAGCATTTTTCCCAGTGTGGACTGGGCTCGGCATTTTCCTCTGCGCCTGAGATCCCATGACCAGTCTTGAATGCCAGTTGGCCCACAGCGAGTTGAAGCAGCCTGTTTATAATTGGAGACTTTGGTTAGCTGATTTTGAAACTGCTTCTCAGGACTGTAGAAGTGCAAGTTATTTTCTACATTCAGATGCATTCTGAAATTTGGTGGGTTAGAATGGGGTGCAACATATACCCCAACGTGTGCTACATGTGCATGTAAGAGATGTGTGAACTTCTCTGCTATAGGGAAGTTCTGTGCCATGGGAAATGTGTTGCCTCAAGAGAATTCTATGCTTTCTTTTAAAAATGTTTAGCTTGTTAGATACAATTGGTTGTGGTGCTCAGTGGGTGGGACCTTATACATACATAATAAAATGGAAGAAAGAGGCAATTAAAGATTTAGGTTATCACTTCTTAACTCCAGCATTCCACATCATTTGAGTTCTTTCGACCTTTTACGATGATATGTTCCACTCTGGATTTGCAAAACGGAAGGAAAGAAGTGAGGAAAAAGTAGGAAAGTCACTAATTTCTTAAATATTAAAATACTTGAATAAAAGTAGTCTTTTTCTGGATGCTTGCCTTTCTTGTCCTCTTTAGTTTCTTTGTAAGAAAATAGTTAATGTAAATTGCTTTTCTGGAGGAAAATGTCAGTTGCTATGTTGTATCCTTTATAAATAATTTGAGTTTAGGTTTCTGGTATTTGAAGTATAATGCAGTATCTATGTCCAAAGATGTCATTTGCCAAGGAAAAAATGTGTAAAACGAATCCCTTGCTTTGTTGGAAGATACTTTTGTGTCCTTTCTCTCATGTACCTCCCAGAGGAAAGTATATTTGGCCAGTCTACTATGATTACCTTCAATCAAATAAATTGTTACTGATATTTATCATAGAGCCTGCTCACAGGTTGACCTGGTCTGCATTTACAAAACTTTCATAGTTCTCACAAGAAAAACACATAACTGCCAGTAAAAAAAATCAGTTATTCCCCCAAAACATAGTACCTGTCCGAGATACCCATGTGTGTGTATGCTCAGTCATGTCTGACTCCGTGACCTCCCAGACTGTAGTCCAAAATCCTCTGTCCATGGGATTTCCCAGACAAGAATACTGGAGTGGGTTGCCATTTTCTCCTCCAGGGGACTGAACCCACATCTCTTGAGTTTCTTGCATTGGCAGGTGGATTCTTTACCAGGAGTGCCACCTGGGAAGCCCCAAGGTACTTAAACTGTATCTAACCACCCAAATTTGAAAAGTGAAAAAATACCATGGGTAACATAAATTTAAATACTGGGACTTCCCTGGTGGTCCAGTGGTTAAGACTTCACCTTCCAGTGTAACTAACGGTTGGAAATTAAATCCGTGGTTGGAGAGCTAAGATCCCACATGCCAAGTGGCCAAACAACAGAAGCAATATTGTAGCAAATTCAGTAAAGACTTTAGAAATGATTCATATCAAAAAAATATTTTTAAAACCTTAAATACTTTTATGAATTACCTAGTCAAATGTGAAATTAGTAAAACGCTGAACAATAAAGGTGATGGAGGCAGGATAGGAAATTGGTTGGGATCAAATGTACCCACTTGCAATATCTGCATAGCAACTGTTCAACCGCAAGCACTGTTCAACTACAGACATGTTATTTGGTGCCTCTATGGGTCAGTTTCCTCACTTATCAGATGAGCATCATAAGGCCTCCGGCTTATGGAAGTTGGGAGAATTAAATGAGAGGATACATGAAAAATGTCCAGCACATTGCCTAAATATATTAAATATTGAACAAATCTCCATTTTATTAATGCACCACTATTTTACTAAATTCCATTCCATGCTTCAGAGAAGTGTCTTTCTGTGGGTCCATATTCAGTTATTAAGTGGTTCAGGTGTCTTGCTAAACACTGGGGATGGCAGCGATGAAAGATGGAGTGAGGTCCACAGGAGTGTGCAGTCTAGCTGGAGAAACTGGGCAGGGAAGCTAGTTATACCACGGTGCACAGTGCTGTGACAGAGCACTGCGCAGAACGCCAGGGCCGTGTGTAAGGCCCACTGAAGCTTATCGAGAAAGGAGGGAGAGTCTACTCAGTATCTTCTAGGGACTAAACTTAATTGCATGTAGTGGGAGAAAGGTCCTGATGTGGCAAGCAATAGGGGATCAAGCTGGAGAGTGAGCAGACAGAGGATGCCAACGATGCTGAAAAGTGCAGGGTGGCCATTTGTCATTTTAAGGCGAGGAATGTTTGAACAGAGTTGCATTGTAAAAATATGACCCTGGCAGCATGGTGGCAGTTACTTCAGCCTTGGTCAGGATTCATGCATTTTCCATAATTGTTTTGCCTCTGTGAGTTCTAAGAGACCCTCGTATGAACAGGAAATGCTTTTTGTATTACCTATTTATTCATTCAGCAGACATTTCTTGAGGAATTGCTATGTTATATTTTTGGCACTGGGCTAGATTCTGAAGATGAAAATATTGTTTTAAAGACTTCGCAGTCTAGTGGGAGAGATAGACAGTAACAAAACAAATAAAATAGCAGTTCAGGGGACCCTAAGCCAGAGAGCCTGGAATAATGGGGACAAGGGAGGAGAAATGGAGGGGGAGGTTCAGAAAAGTGCTAGTATTGGGTCCTCTGAGGTTCACTAATTGGAGATCCAAAGTGGGATCTTATGAAAAGGAAAGAAAGTTCCACCCATGCTCCAGTCACAATGGAGCATTGCTTCCTTATGTTCAGCAAGAATTGTTGTTGTTTAGTCTATAAGTCATGTCCGACTCTTTCACTACCCCATGGACTGTAGCCTGCCAGGTTCTTCTGTCCATGGGATTTCCCAGGCAAGAATACTGGAGTGGATTGTCATTTCCTTCTCCAGGGGATCTTCCCAATCCAGAGATCCAACCCCTGTCTCCTGCATTGGAGGCAGACTACCACTCAGCCACCTGCAAAGACCTTCAGCCAGAATGAGGATCGTTAATTTCATAAAAGCTTCAGTAAGATTTGTATGTGTGCTAGAAATGGAAAATTGAGTCAACTAAGCTTACTTGAATGTCTGAATCATTGGTTTATACCTCTTTGACTGATTCAACAAGCATTCATTGAGTAATGTGTGCCAGGGGCTCCTGGACTTAGAGCTCCAAAGAGACATGAACACAGCCGTGTACTTTGTATACAGAGACATAGTGTGAGGTTGTTTAAAAGGTATTCTTTTGATTGATAAAGCCGTGCTCTTTAAAATCCAGTCTCTTCAAGACATTAGAACAGAATGACAATGTCTACGAAAGTAAAGAAAGGAATGCCATTTCATAAGGTATTTCTACACAGTCTTTCAAGTCTGTATATCAGGCTTTGCTGTCAAAGACTTAAAGAGAGTGCAAAACCCAAAACTCTCTTTTTTTTCTTTTTTTGGTTCTGAAATTATTTTTAAAATATCAGTAATATATATACAACATACAGTTTATCATTTAAACCACTTTAAGTGTACAGTTCAGTGGCTTTCAGTACTGTCCTGTAAACATTACCACAGTCCATCTCCAGAACTTTTTCATTTTCTCAAATTGAAACTCTATAATCACTAAACAGTAACTCCCCTTGTACCTCTCTTCCCAGGCCCTGGTGACCACCACTGACTTTCTGCCTCTATGAATCTGTGTATTCTAGCTACCTCATATAAGTGGAATTAAGCAGTTTTTGTTCTTTTGTGTGTGTGCCTGGCTTATCTTATTTAGCATAATGTTTTCAAGGTTTATTATCCATGTTGTCATAATTCAAATATATTTGAGTCAGGAATTCCAGAACCATGGAAAAAAAGTATGGCAGATGCTCAAAAAATTAAACAGAATTACCATATGATCTAGCAATTCCAGTTTTGGGTGTATACCCAAAAGAATTGAAAGCAGGGACTTGAATACATGTCTGTACACTCATCTTCATGGCAGCATTAATCACAACAGCCAAAAAGTGAAACAACCCAAATGTCCATCAACAGATGAATAAACTAAATACAGCATATACATACAATGGAATATTATTCAGTCAAAGCTTTCCTTAAACATTTCTTTTTAGTGAAATCTAAAAAATATTGGGTTGGCCAAAACATTAGTTCAAGTTTTTCCTCAAGATGTTCTGGAAAAGCCTGAACAAATGTTTTGGACAACCCAATACAACACACTCATGAATATAACAAAAAAGAAATTCACAGAGATATAGAGAACTAGTGGTTCTCTTTCGTACTGAAATTACCATTGGGGAAAGGGAAGGAGGGAGGTGCTACAAAGGCACAGGGCATTAAGAGGTCTAAACTCTTGTGTATAAAACAAGCTACAAAAGATATATTGTATAACACAGGTAATATAGCCAGTGTTTCGTAACTATAAATGGATTATAACCTTTAAAAACTGTGAGCCACTTTACTGTACACCTATAACTTATATAATATTGTATCAACTAAACTTCAATTAAAAATTATTTCTCATATGAAATTAACATATACACACCACTACTGATATATATAAAATAGATATACTACTGTATAGCACAGGGAACTATACATAATATTTTGTAGTAAACTACAAGGGAAAAGAATCTAAAAAGAAGTGTATGTGTATATATAGATAGATTCAAATATATATATATATATATATATCTCGATTCCTGTGCTGTACACCTGACACTAACACGATGTTGTAAGTCAACTATTGTTGTTGTTTAGTTGCTAAGTTGTGTCCCACTCTTTTGCAACCCCATGGACTATAGCCTGCCAGGCTCCTCCGTCCTGGGATTTCCCAGGCAAGAATACGGGAGTGGGTTGCTGTTTCCTTCTCCAGGGGATCTTCCAGACCCAGAATTAAATCCAGGTCTCCCACATTGCAGATGGATTCTTTACTGTCTGAGCCGCCAGGGAAGCACAAGAATACTGGAGTGGGTAGCCTATCCCTTCTCCAGGGGATCTTCCCTACCCAGGAATTGAACCAAGGTCTCCTGCATTTCAAGCAGATTCTTAACCAGCTGAGCTACCAGGGAAGCCCCTACTTCAGTTAAAAAAAAAAAAAATTAATGATTTGTTTTCTGTAAATGAAATTTAGAAGTTAATAGATAGACTGCCCTGGTGGGTTTTATTTGCCTTCATGTTTCAGAAGAAAGTAAGCAGTTTCTATGGAATACAAGGCTATAAGGCTTAAAGTTCATGGGCAACAAACTGAATTAAATTTACTTTTCTTCTCGTTTTTATTATCTGTCTTTCTAAATTTTGTATTATATTGTCTTTTTAAATTTTGTATTGTCTCTTGTGTCTCCTGCATTGCAGGCAGATTCTTTTATCATCTGAGCCACCAGGGCATCACCCTTTAATAACTGCCGTACAGCAAAGTAATTCAGTTATAGGTACAGATACTTTTCCTCATTTTATTAGTCTGTCACAAAAACAAACTACTGAGACCTACCTGGGAGCACTTGACTACCAGCTCAAATGAAAAATAGAAAAGAAATCTTTCGTTTCAAGTATATATTTTCTAGTTTCCTACCAATGGCAGTTTTTCCTCTATAGGTGATGCTGCCTGTACCAAACCAGTTTGTCTACTATTAGCATCCTAGTGTGTTAAAAGGAGCATTTCTCATCTTTCAAGTTCACCGACTTTTCTTTAGTATATCATTTTATTGATGGAGGGGTGTTTTCAAGTCATGTTATTGTTTTCTTTGATTCTTTCTTTTTACTCTGATGCTGTGTTGCTGGTTTGAGAAATTTAGAGTGGGTGGGGTTGATGGGGCAAGGGGTCTTGTGTCCAGCCTTTGGAGAACACAGTAAAGGATGTTTGTGAACTCCTCTTCTAGAGCAGGGCTTCTTAAACTGTATCATGCTTATGAAGCATCTCCGGATCCAATTAAAATACAAATTTTGCTTCAGGGGGTCTTGGGGGGTGGGGGGCTGAGATTCTCTGTTTTGAGGAAGCTCCCAGATGATGTTGCCACCACTGATCTTGGCCGACATTTTGAGGAGAGGGCCCTCTCTATGCAGGTTGTTGAAATATGGGCAACATATAAGTAGTGCTTATGCAAGGTTGTATAGTGAGTGTGGACCCTTGATCTCTGTGTTATATGCTACATGCTTTTACTTACTTCTCTGTACCTTTTTTCCCCTCACTTTTAAAATTAGAATAATGATGCTTCCTTTGTTAGTATTATTATTTTTAACCACCTTGTTTCAGGTTCCTCTGCAATTCTGTTGTCTTTGACAAGAAATACAGTTGCAAAAAAAAAAAAAAAGTGCAAGAGTGATTTGGTTGAATTTAGGTTCTAGTTTTTCTAAGATTCTTCCATTTTAAGCACTGAAAGGCTCAAGTCCCACGAGGCCATCGGTCCCTGGCATTCCCTAGCTGAATTCCCAATTGGTCTTGAAAAATGATTCTTAGAGCTGACTTGATTACCATGGAAATGGTTGGGGGAAAAGTTTGTTTACTTAGGTAGAACTTCTTTGGTGGTGGCTTTATTTTTAACCCTTATCCTGTGCTTGTTTGCCTTTTGTAGTGTTCAAAAGCTGAATGAATTTCTCCTGAGTGATGAGATTGGTGAGGACAGCTGGCGGACGGGTGAAAGTTCTCTTCCATTTGAATCCTGTAAGAAGCACACTGGAGTCGTAAGTGCTTTGCTTGTTATGGGAGCTGAGAATCAGGGACCGTCCTGAGGATGGGTCAGTTAAAATGGGTGCAATTAGAAGAAATTGTCAGCTTTACTTGTAACCTACGTGAAGAAAAGAGGCTTTCCAGGTGGCACTGTGGTAAAGAACACACCTGTCAGTGCAGGAGACTTGAGACGTGGGTGCACTCCCAGAATTGGGAAGATTCCCTAGAGGAGGGCGTGGCAACCCACTCCAGTATTCTTGCCTGGGTAATCCCACGGACAGAAGAGCCCAGTGGGCTACCGTCCGGGGGTTCGCAAAGGGTCAGACATGACTGAGCGAGCACATACATGAAGAAAAATGACTGCCTGCTTCTACAACAAACCTTATAAGTTTAGAATCAATAAAGAAATGTATAAGGCTTATCTTTATAAATCATCAAAAGATTATCCCAAGGACAGCTCATGTTCAATTCAAAAGGAAACAGAGAGGTTGTCTACCCCAAGCTTTATATAAAAATAATATAAAATAAAACTCACGTATCATATTCTTATAAGACCTTTAACTGTACTATACTTTTTAGTTTAAAACTTGCTCTTTGATGCATTATGTCTTTTGATTTACTTACTATATTACATTACCTGCATTATTTTCTAGATGAATAGTTTTATTTGCATGTTGCTTTAGAGTCATAAGATTGGTGAGTGACAGAGCCAGAATTGGGTCTTCCCTGGTGCCTTGGTGGTAAAGGATCCACCTGCAATGCAGGAGATGTGGGTTTGATCCCTGGGTCAGGCTGATCCCCTGGAAAAGGAAATGGCAACCCACTCTTATATTCTTGCCTAGGAAATTCCATGGGCAGAGGAGCCTGGTGTGCTATAGTCCATGGGGTTGCAAAAGAGTTGGACACAACTTAGTGACTAAACAATAGTCAGAATTAAAACCTGAGTCTGTGACTCCTGAACCAGTTTGTTCATCCATTACACAAATATTTACTCATATCTCTGTAAAGCCTGGAAACACTGTTGATATTATTTTTCATGTTTTACATGGAATGTTACAAGTATTATATATTAGCTTGTGTTTCCAGACTTAGAAACTGCCCTATGCATTTTGTCAAGACCTGTTGATGTAGCTCTGAGCAAGGCCGGCATGGTCTTGTCACAGAGTTTGCTTTTTTGAGGCAGGAGTCAGATGATAAAAAGTAGAAAGGTGAGATCATTTCCCTGTGGGAAGAAAATTAAAGAAGGTGTTAGAGAGTGACTGGTGTCCTCAGAGCAGGGTAGTCATTCTCCAGAAGGTCCCTCTGAAGAGCTGGCATTGGAGCTGAGGCCTAAATGAAGAGCTGGTGCCTCTTCTGCAGAGGCCTAGGAAAGGGACCAGATCATTTCTGGGGGAGAACTAGCAGATGGTGTGACACTGAAGTGGGAATTAATTTGGTATGTTCAAAGAACAGAAGGGCACTATGGCTGATGCCTGGTAAGGAAGAGAGAGATAAATTGAACTAGAAGCAAGGATTAAGTGCTAAAAGTTGCTTTGGTTGTGTCTGACTCCCTGCAACCCTATGGACTGTAACCTGCCAGGCTGCTCTATCCATCGGATTCTCCAGGCAAGAATACCGGAGGGGGTTGCCATTTCCTCCTCCAGGGAATCTTCCCAGTCCAAGGACCGAACCTGCATCTCTTACATCTCCTGCATTGGCAGGTGGGTAAAGAACAAGGATCGCAGGTCCTTGAAACCAGGGAGAGAGTCTGGATTCTATTGACAAGCAGTAGGAAACCATTGGAGAGTTTAAAGTAGGGACACATATAATTATGTTTATATGTTTAAAGGCTCACTCTAACTACTGAGGGGAGAGTTGTCACTGGGGACAAGAGTAGAACAGATGGGTCAATAAAGAGGCATTATAATGGCACAGCAAGAAATGGGCATGGTTAGAATGTGTTTTGGTTGCAGTGGACCTTGTGAGAAGTTATCAAATTCAACATACATTTTTTTTGGTGGAGCTGATGGAGGCTTGCTGATGGATTGAATGGAGATTAGAAGGGAGAAAGAAGACTCAAGGATGAATCCTAGGCTATTGGCTTGACTACTGAGTAGATGGCAGAGTCAATAACTGAAACAGGGAAGCTGAGAAACAAGTAGATTGCTGTTGAGGTGGAATCAAGAGGTATATTTTGCACATGATAATTTTGAGATATTTATTGACATCCAAGAAGAGAAGTCACCCTTGGAGATGTAAATTTAAGAGCCATTGGTCATTAAATAATACTTAAAATAATGGGACTAGATTACACCACTTTCTTGAAATCTGTGTCTGAAAAATTCTGAAGAAAGTCTTTAAAATTAATATGCCTGTTTCATAAGAGTAATGTAGAAAGGAGTTTGTCTAAAATTAGTTACAAGTTAATAATTATTCATTTACTATTAGAGAATATATGAATATATCTACCATTTTTGTAACCAAACAAAAATGGACATGCAGTCTCCTGACAGGAAGGAGTTGAGGCTTGGAAAGCCTTCACAGGAAGTCATTCTGCATTAAATTTTACTTCACAGTGTGTTTAAAACTGCTAAAAATACTTATGACAAGCACTGGGCTGTCTTAGACTTGTTGATTCCTTCTGCTTTCCTGGAGTTATTTTTTTACTCTGTTGAGTTATTTTGTTAAGCAGGTGTGATTTTTTTTTTTCGGTCTGAGAAGGAACTGCCACTCATGCTTGTAGATACTGGAGTGACAAAGTCCGAGATGCTTGTGTGCTGTTGTGTGGACATGGACACCAAGATGGGAACACGTCACAGAGCGTCTACACTTTGAGGCAGTAGGAAACTCAGGCAGTTGATGAGAACCAACCTTGTCACCTTTTGGGTGATAGGTTCCCAAAGAAATTATTAGATCATCTTTCAGAGACATGGGGATGAGTGCAGGCAGATGACCTCAGGAGAAGGGACAGAGGAGGTCAAGTGTGCAGAGTGAGGGGATTCTGAAGAATCTTTTGCATGAGAGGAGGGATGCATGAAAACTTGAACTAGTGAAGGTTGGATGGAAAAAAGAATCCCCTTTAGATGCCTCCAATATCTTTGGGGTTATTGAAACCAGACTGGACTTCTGATGTCTTTTGGGGCCATTCATCAACTGCCGATGCGCCAAACCACAAATGACAAACTTTTAGAAATGGAGAGAAAAAACTATGTGTTTGAAAAGAACGCGAATGGAAACTCCTTCTTGAGAGTGCTTAAGAAGCTATGTATTCTGTAAAAGCTTAGAGCTAAGTGGTTTTGGCTGCTGAATCTCCATGGAGAATTAGTGACTTTCTAGTGCCAGAGCCTCTTCAAATTACATCTGTGAGATTCGGACTCAAATCTCTGTCAACACGTCTCCTCCTCCCACCCCTCTCCTTAGGTTTGTGAAGAACATGAAGTCATCCCTTTGGACCTCTGGGGACGATACTACTATAGAAGTTAAGACTCTAGAAGACAGCGAATATATGTACAGATGTAGACAGGTCTAGTGTGGGGAGAATACTCGGCTGAAGGATAGTTAGTGACTCTCCACTCCATCCCCTGTGAGGTTATCTGCGAGGACTCTGAGAAGAAAAACAAAACTAAAAATGTCGTGAACATTCTCCGTTTTTCTCTCTTTCTTTTTTAAGTTTAAAATGCATTCAACAGTTTCTGTGTGACAGAACCGTTGCTAGTTCTTCTCAGTGGCTTTTTAATCTGTATATTGATTGGCATGTAGCCTAGCATGTGTTATTTAATTAGTTTGATTACAGTCTGAGCCACCAGTGAAACCCTAAAGTGTAAGTGTTCATCACTCAGTCATGTCCAACTCTTTGCAACCCTGTGGACCGTAGCCCTCCAGGCTCCTCTGTCCATAGGATTCTCCAGGCAAAAATACTGGAGTGAGTAGCCATCCCCTTCTCCAGGGGATCTTTCTGACCCAGAGATTGAACCCATGTCTCCTGCATTGCAGTCAGATTCTTTACTATCTGAGCTACCAGGGTAATGCGGTTGATACATTAATGGATGTAAACTGGACAGCATTATCTTGTTGGGATTAAACTGCTGATTATTTGAGGTCATGCATGATTCTCATAATAGAACTCGACAGATTTTTCAGAAAAGCTAAGCTTAACGTTCCAAAGCCAAAAAAATAGTTTTTCAAATATAGAATCTTTTGTTTTATAGGTTATTTGATAGTTTTGAAGTGTATTACTATTTAGCTTTGATAGTCTCCATAAGTACTACAGATAGTTATTTATGTTAAAATAGTTGCTTACAAGATTTCTGGGACAAATTTTGAGCTTACATAATTTATGACTTAGAGGTTAACAGAGGTGAATTTCCTAGCTTCGCTTCAACCATTTGCCTCTATCTGTGTGAAATTAAATTCAAAATGAGAAAATAACAAAAGCTTCTAGTCGTGACCTAATTTGAGTTTAAGAGTAGGAAGATTGTCTAGCCTTAGCTGACATCCTCCATATTATGGATGCTTTAGTACTTTGGCTCAGAACAATAATGCTATAATATTTGAGAAAGACTAGATCATTCTGTCGGAGAAGGCAATGGCACCCCACTCCAGTACTCTTGCCTGGAAAATCCCATGGACAGAGGAACCTGGCAGGCTGCAGTCCATGGGGTCACTAAGAGTTGGACAGGACTGAGCTACTTCACTTTCACTTTTCACTTTCATGCATTGGAGAAGGCAACGGCAACCCACTCCAGTACTCTTGCCTGGAGAATCCCAGGGATGAGGGAGCCTGGTGGGCTGCCGTCTATGGGGTTGCACAGATTCGGACACAACTGAAGCAACGCAGCAGCAGCAGATCATTCTATAGTGCTTATAGATCTACTTATGAAATAATATGGGCTTCCCAGGTGGTGCAGTGGTAAAGAATCTGCCTGCCAGTGCAAGCGGGTGCAGCTCAGACGTAGAGTACATACTTCACATGTACAAGGCCCTGGGTTCACCCCCAGCTCCTCCATCTGTGTCTTTCAGGCTTCCCTGATGGCTCATATGGGAAAGAATCTGGAATGTGGGAGACCTGGGTTCAGTCCCTGGGTTGAAAAGATACCCTGGAGGAGGGCATGGCAACCCACTCCAGTATTCTTGCCTGGAGAATCCCCATGGACAGAGGAGCCTGATGGACTATAGTCCATGAGGTCCCAAAGAGTCAGTCATGACTGAGCAACTAGGCATAGCACAACCAGTGCAAGAGATGAAAGTGACATGGGTGCAATCCCTGAATCGGGGAGGTCCCCTGGAGGAGGAAATGGCACCCCACTCCAGTATTCTTGCCTGGAGAATCCCATGGACAGAGGAGCCTGTTGGGTAACAGCCCATGGAGTGGCAAAGAGTTGGACATGACTGAGTGGCTGAGCACACATGAAATAATATACATGTTTGAGCAAAGAAATCCTAGCTCTTTATGCTTCTTCTCATTCCACCAAGGATCTTCGGGTGACATGTAGACTCGTCTGATTTATGTGGGTGTATCAGACTCAAAATCCTCGTAATTCAGAGGGTGACCAAAAATGTACTGTTGGAACATTTACAAGCCTGATGGCCTAACAAGTAGACTCTAGTTTAACCTAAATTAGCCGGCTTGTCTTTTGCCATGACACACATTTTTTTTAATCGCCTGGGTCTATTCATCCAGAAAAGTAGAGAATGACTAGCCAGAGCCTAGTTTGGTGCTCAGCATTTTAACTTCCATCATTTACAAATATCACATCTTCATATTTTCATTTTTCTTAAAAACTTTGTGAATTAGGTTTAAAATAAGTGAGTAACACTTTTTGATTATTGTTTGCTTTGGGGGGGGAGTGGGGGGATGCCATAGAAATAATTAAAATATGACATTTTCTTTACTTCTTTTTCTTAGACTCTAAATGCAGCAGCAACCTTGTGAGTTAATGTTCAGTAAAACCTCAGGTTTTTTTTCTTAGTGCTTCATCTTGTGTTCTTTTCCATTTGGAATGCAGCAGCCAAAAACTATAAACAGGAAGCAGCCTGGAAGATATCACCTGGACAACTATGAGCAATCAACACGACGTCTGCGTCCCATGGAGACGGAAGATATTGCAATAAAGGTCATTTTATTTCCTGAATTTTTATATGAATAGAAACGTTGGTGTTACCATTTTATGGTGAAGTTCTGCCAAGTGCCCCATGTCATGTCTTTAAAGTCTCTCTAGAGTGGTCACTCATGCTCATAACATTTTCAGAAAATATTCTGCTGAGTTTATGATTCCCAATGCTGCCTAGCCTCCCAACCACAGCTTTGCTCTGGGAGTATGTTTAAATAACTGGAAGATGAATCTTTCTTCTGAATCTGTGGAACACAGGATACACCTAGTATCCAGTGTATTTCCTCTCGTGCTCTTACTTCATCTACTTTGTGTTCATCTTCATAAATTAATTTATAAAGAATGCTGATATTATAGTCCAGTTTTTAAGGAAGTAGATCGCATAGCAATTATCTTCAACCAGGAAAGCCTTAGACCAGGGCTGTGTGTATCCACTCAGCTTCCCAATATGGCCTTTGACTCATCTCAAACTCAAACTTTAAAAAAAAAAATTATTTTATCAAGATATATAGTTAATTTAGGCTTCCCAGGTGGATCTAGTGGTAAAGAACTCACCTGCCAATGCAGGATGTAGATTCGATCCCTGGGTTGGGAATATCCCCTGGAGGAGGGCTTGGCAACCCACTCCAGTATTCTTGCCTGTAGAATCCCATGGACAGAGAAACCTGGTAGGCTACTGTCCATGGGGTCACACAGAGTCGGACACAACTGAAGCAATTTAGCATGCACGCACACCCATGGTAGATTTATAAAGTTGTATTGATTTTTGCTGTACAGCAAAATGATTCCGTTTTATACAAACACACACATGTATTCACATTCTTTTTCACATTCTTTTCCACTATAGTTTGTTACAGAATATTGAACTCAGTTCCCTGTGCTATATAGCTCTATATTGCCCAGTGCAGGCAGAGTGAGAGATGCTCAGGGAGGTGTACAGTTAAGCCAAGAGCCACACAGAATTCTTCTGTCTCTCCTCATTGCCTGATGCCATACCTGTCCCACAATAGGCACTTAACAATTGGAGTAAATGTGTTATCGGATGGAATAAGCTAATGCTGGCTTTCACTCTGTCATTAATTTGATGTGACTTTTGGGCAAAGTGCTTGTCTAAGCCATGGTTTGCCCCGTTGAGGTGGAGATGCCATACCTACCTCAAGTATGATTACTTTGAGGATAAAATACATCACCTGTGAATTTCAAAGAGCTATAGTGATTCTTAACCTTAGCTGTATGTTAGAAACACCTAGAAGTCTTTATATATGTAAAACCTGGGCATCATTTTTGAAAACAGCTCTAGTCGTACCCTAGACAATTATAATTTACCAATAGAATTTGAACTAAACTATGAAAAAGTAAGTAATGAGAGACTAGAAAGGATCCTCTATGCTGCCAATTCACAAATATGCCCAGAAAACTACTTATATTAGTAACTAAAAAATCATTTTTTAATTGACATTTTCTATGCAATATTGTGGGAACCTAAAATATACATATTTTTCCATGTGCCTTATTCAGTTTATTTTTGTTTTGAATGGGAAAAAAAGGAAGCTATCATGATTTTTTTCCTGCAGAATTGACCCTCATGCACCAACTCTAAAAAACCAAAAAATACCTGCATATCAATGGCCTAGAGTCCCCCGAATGGGCACAATAATTTCAACCTTGAATTCATTGTTTATTCATGGTAGAAATAGCTAAATGGTAATTAACTCATTTGTCTTTTTGAATCTTTTTTGTTGCAAAATACAAAAGTAAATATAACGTGTATGTACTGTTAAATGAAAAAGTAAACATTTGTGCAACTATCACCAAGTAAAGAACATCACCAACTTCCTCCAAAGACCCTCCAACACACCTTGAACTTCACTCTCTTTAAGCCTCAAAATATAATTACCACTTTGACTTTTATGGTCATCATTTCCTTAAACATTTTTGCTATGTATGCCTCCAGTATTCTTGGGCTTCCCTGGTGGCTCTGACAGTAAAGAATCCGCTTGCAATGCTGGAGACCTGGGTTCCATCCCTGGATTGGGAAGATCCCCTGGAGGAAGGCATGGCAACCCACTCAAGTATTTGTGCCTGGAGAATCCCCATGGACAGAGGAGCCTGGCGGGCTACAGTCCATGTGTTCAAAAAGAGCCAGATAAGACTGAGCAACTAATCACAGCACAAGCACATGCCTCCCTAAAGACATACTTCACCTTTTTTCAAGTTTGAATATATGCATGTATATGTGTGTGTTTTTCTTCTGCTGCTCATTATGTGGATATAATTCATCCATTTTACTGTGTGAAGCTGTAATTCATTTATTCTCATCATTGTGTATGAATATCCCAGAATTTATTGATCCATTCTACTTTTGATGGGCTCTTGGTTAATTTTTATTTTGAAGCCATTGTGAAGAATTGCTGAGTCATAGGATCTGTACATCCTCAACTTTCCTTCATAATGACCGACTTGTCTCCAAAGTGATTGTGCCAATTTACACTTCCGTTAACAGTGACTGAGAATTCCAGCTGGTCTCCATCTTCCCCAGTGCTTCCAATATTTTGTGAAAATGCATATTTTGTATTGGGAGGTAGTGCTATTGTATCTTGTTGTGGTTTTTATATGCATTTTTCTGATTTCTAATGAGGTTGAGCACCTTTTCCAATGTATATATTGGCCATTTGTGTTTGGAGCTTCTTGTGTTTCTCTTTTTTAAAAAAATTCTGAGTACTGTTAATACTTCTTTGGCAGTTGTATATGTTGCAAAATTCTTTTCCCACTTTGCAACTTGGCTTTCCACTCTATGGTATTAGAAATTCTTAATTTTAATGTAGTCTAGTTTAGAGAGTTTATAGAGCTTTTCCTTTATGGCTAATGCTTTGCTTTTTGCCTCTTTTAAGAAAACTTTCTCTACCAAAAGTTATAAAGATGTTCTATATTGGTTCTTAAAAAATCTTTGAAGCTCTACCTTTTGCTTGTATTACTTTAATTGATTTGAAAGTGAAAGTGAAGTGAAGTCACTCAGTTGTGTCTGACTCTGCAACCCGTGGACTGTGGCCCACCAAGCTCCTCCGTCTCTGGAATTCTCCAGACAAGAATACTGGAGTGGGTTGCCATTTGCCATTTCCTTCTCCAGGGGATCTTATCTTCCCAACCCAGGGATTGAACCCAGGTCTCCAATATTGCAGGCAGACGCTTTAACCTCTATACCACCAGGGAAGCCCTTAAATACAAGAATCCAAGTACTAACATCAAAGATTTCAAGGGAGGAAAGGAAGCCAGGTTGAAAGAAGAAGGGGGAGGAGGCGGGACAGGGAGGGTGAAAGGGGTGGCCTTACAGACGTCTCCTGCCACCTACAGATACCCAGGCATTATGGGACTTTTCTCTGGGCCTCCAGAGAAGGGAGGACCGGAACTCGGCCCTACCAGAATTCAGACCAGAATTCGAGTTCTCTGCCAAGAGGAGGTGATCAGTCTCTAATCCTCAGCTCAGGCTGGGGGCCCTTCTACCAGATTCCTGTGTCCAGGACTGGGGGACTAGAAAAACAGGGAAGGATAGGAAGGATTAAGGAGAGGAAAGAGAGAGGGAAGGGAAGAGAGGTCAATAATATATTGAGTTTTGTGTTGGTAAGAAATCAGGTTGAGATTTAGCAGGGAAATCAGTAAGAAGTAAATTTAGCCATAAGTTTAGCAGTAGTAAACTTCCTGGTAGTAATTTTACTATACTCAGTAGTAAGTCAATAAGGTCAAACTTCATTTTTTATGTGATGTTGAGTTGTCCTGTATCAATGTATCATATATCAATGATACCATGTATCAATCACTGTCCCCACTGACTTTTAGTACCATCTTGTCACATACATTTCCTTGTTTATTTTTCTCTGATTTATGTGTCTGTTCAATATTCCACTGCTGTGATTATTACAGCTTTCTAATAAATATTGACATTTTTTAGGACAAGTTCTTACACCTTATCTTTTTTCTTCTAAAATGTCTTAGCCCATTCTTGGCCCTTTTGAGGGGAAAGAAACTTAGCTCCTCCAGAGCTTATATTTCTTTTTGTACTTCTCTTAATGCTTTCACTAGACATTTCCTTACTCCTTGATTTAATGAGATTCTTTTACAAACTATTTTATTCAGGATTTTTGCTTCTTTTCAGTGGGAGGAAATGGAAATGGTGTATGTAAGGTTCCACCTTTAAATTTTTAAACAATTATTTCATATTCAATATCCTGTAAATAAAACCATAAGAATATTGAAAGGAATATCAGAAAGAATATGCATATGAATATATATAACTGAATGATTTTGCTAATACAGCAGAAACTAGCACATCATTGTAAATCAATTATACTTCAAAAAGAAAACAATTATTTCAACTGAGGTGAAATTCACATAGCATTAAATTAACCATTTTCAAGTTACCAATCCAATTGCATTTAGATTTAGAGTGCTGTGCACCCATCCCCTCTATTTGGTTACAAAATATTTTATCACCTCAAGAGGAAACTCCATAGCTATTAATCAGTCATTCCCCACATCCCCCTCTCTTGTGCCCCTGCTGCTGCTGCTGCTGCTAAGTCGCTTTAGTCGTGTCCGACTCTGTGCAGCCCCATAGACGGCAGCCCACCAGGCTCCCCCGTCCCTGGGATTCTCCAGGCAAGAACACCTTGTGCCCCTACCAACCTCCAATCTGCTTTCTGTCTCTACAGAGTTACCTATTCTCGATATTTCATATAAATGGAATCATAGAGTAGGTGACTTGGTGACTTTTTGTGTTGTATTTGTTTCTATCTTTACATTTTTTTTCTTTTTTTTAAATTTTGTTGTGGTGCCTGGACTTTCTCTAGTTACAATGAGTGGGCGTCTCTTGCAGCACACAGGCTTAGTTGCCCTGGGGCATGTGGGATCTTACTTCCCCTACATGGCATCAAACCCATGTCCCCTGCCTTGGAAGGTGGATTCTTAGCACTGGACCACCAGGGGGTTCCTGCCTTTACATTTTAATTCATTCTTTCCCTTTATCCTGTTCCTCATGCCTGTATCCTTTCATCCCTCCTAACACTATGGTGCCAGCATAATGTGCTCTATATATGCACTTAAATATACTTACATCTTTGTAAAATACATAGTATTGTCATGAGCATTTATCCTTTCAGTTTCCTGAAATTGTTTGCTCCTTCTAGCTCCACCACTGCATTCTGCTGTACACATTCCTGCCATTCATTTGTCCCCTAATGATGGCTGCTGGGCAGGAGATGACACTGTATTCTTCTGATTCTTCCCTGCTGTTTTCCAACCATGTCTTTCCTCTGTCACACTCCTGTGAAGGGATAGTGGGTTCTACCTTTCTCATGTCTATGAGTAGAGGACTTAATCACTCCCCCAACCTTCACTGAAGATTTGGGTGCTTGTTCCTGAGTCCATCTTTCTGCCTTAATAAATGCCACACCTGGATGTGATTTAAACTTCCAGATTCACAACCCATCTATTAATAGTATGTGTTTGTGCTCAGTCATGTCCAACTCTTTGCCACCCTGTGGGCTGTAGCCTGCCAGGCTCCCCTGCCCCTCACTATCTCCCAGAGTTTGCTCAAATTGTTGTTGTCGCTCAGTGATGTCCGATTCTGCACTCGCATGGATGGTAGCCCATCAGGCTCCTCTGTCCATGGAATTTTCCACGCAAGAATACTAGAGTGGGTTGCCGTTTCCTTCTCCAGAAGATCTTCCTGACCCGGGGGTCAAACCTATGTCTCCTGCCCTGGCAGGCAGGAGCTTTACCTCTGAGCCACCTGGGAAGCTCCCTGCATTTAGTATCCCTGCCCCCAAATCCCTTAATTCACCATCACTCCTTTTCCACAACCTCACCTGTGTTCACACTTGGCCACCACTTGGACGCACAGCCTCTGTGGGATCTTTTAACCTTTGTTATACCAGCAGTCACTGGCAGCACAATCCTATCCTCCAGCTCTCCCAGACCTTCTCTCCTTCACTGGCGTTGGCTTTTAAGCTCCTTGAAACCTACAGTAATTTGAGCCCTGCCTTTTCTCCCGCACTTTCACATCCTCCCGGAACTATCCAACTTTGTGTCTTCTGTGCTTCTATACCCAGGCTGCTGTGCTCTGTGGAGAAAGTGACTCAATGGTACAAATTGGCATGGCCACAGCCTCATTACCTCCACCCTCGGCTGACCTGCTGTGGTCCTTGGCAGTCCTTTCCCATGCCTTCCCACAGTGAGTCTCCATCTGCTACAGTAGGTCTTCGTCTGTCACCAGTCTCCTCTCGTCTCCTTCTCTCTCCTCCCGCCTCCTCTTTCTGAAGATAACTTCCTCCCAATCCACTGAAGACATAAAAGCTGTCATGGAGGGCCTCTCAGTTCCATGCTGGCCCTCTCACCAGCTAGTCTGTTTTTGCACCATGTTTAGGCCACTTTCGACTCTCCCCGAGAAAGAGGGATTCTCAGCTTTGGAAAACATAGATTTTCTTTAAGCATCCTTTGTCACTTAGTCACACCTAGTGGGCTACAGTCCATAGGTCTGCCAAGAGTCAGACATGACCGAAGCAACCTGGTATACGTGCACACTGTATCTTAAACCTCTGCCCCAGCCAGATCTATTCATTATTTCCCACAACATATTTTATGGTTTTCTGATCACGGGCCTATTCTCATTGAGCTCTTTACCTGTGTTGAATTTCAGCACGTTTTCTAAAATTAGCTAAGTGACCTTCTTTTCCAAAATGTTTCCTTTTTTAAATCTCCAATGTCAGTGATTTTCATTATGAACTGCTATTATACTTTTGTCTGTTCATTCATGTTAATTGCTCAGTCGTGTCCAGCTCTTTGCAACCCCATGGACTGTTGTAGCCTGCCAGATTCTTTTGTCCATGGATGTCTTCCAGGCAGAAATACTGGAGTGGGTAACCATTCCTTTCTCCAGGGGATCTTAATGACCCAGAGATCAAACCTGTTTCTCCTGCACTGCAGGCAGATTCTTTACTGTCTGAGCCATGAGAGAATCCCCAAAGAACCTGTTCTTAGCTGAGGATGATTATGATCCATCGAGCCCTGAATTATGGCCCCAGCATGCTCCCACAGCATGCCTCTCTATTCGTTACTTAGCCCATATTCTCATGTCTTGGTTTAACTAAGCAATTGACTATAAGGTCCAGAAAAGCAGGGAGAATACATTATACCTTCTTTGTAGCCCACATCAGTCCTAATGCAGAGCTTCGCATAGACTGAGTGCTCAGCAGATATTTATAGTGATCAATAATTCAGTCCTTCCAGGCTATGCACCTTCCAGGACTAATTTCATGTGTATTTATGTAGATATTAATTTAATATTACTAACATTATTATTAAGATATAGATTATATATTATTAAATGCCATACATTTTCCAAGCTAAAGAAAACATACATCTTTTCAGGTAACTTTTGCACTCTTAGGTTGTTCATTTTAAGAGCTTTTAAAGGATCTTTTAGTTATAATTTAGACATTACCAATTTATTCTGAAAAATTCCTAAACAAAGATGTGCTTAGAAATTTCATTCCTTGGGGCTTGGAGACAAAATATTAATTTATGAGCAAAGTGTAGCCTTACTGTAGTTTCCTCTAATTTTTCAGGCACACTCTTTTCTCTCATCTGTCACTATTAACTTTTCCAGTTCTTGGGTTCTGTTATACTTCTTTTGTTTCCCATTTTTGTAACTAATAAAACTGTCAAGTTTTCTTGATGCTTATTAAAACAATTGACTGCTTCAGTTCAGTTCAGTCACTCAGTCGTGTCCGACTCTTTGCAACCCCATGAATCGCAGCATGCCAGGCCTCCCTGTCCATCACCAACTCTCGGAGTTCACTCGGACTCATGTCCATCAAGTCGGTGATGCCATCCAGCCATCTCTTCCTCTGTCGTCCTCTTTTCCTCCTGCCTCCAATTCCTCCCAGCATCAGAGACTTTTCCAATGAGTCAGCTCTTCACATGAGGTGGCCAAAGTACTGGAGTTTCAGCTTTAGCATCAGTCCTTCCAAAGAACACCCAGGACTGATCTTTAGAATAGACTGGTTGGGTCTCCTTGCAGTCCAAGGGACTCTCAAGAGTCTTCTCCAACACCACACTTCAAAAGCATCAATTCTTCGGTGCTCAGCCTTCTTCACAGTCCAACTCTCACATCCATACATGACCACTGGAAAAACCATAGCCTTGACTAGACAGACCTTTGTTGGCAAAGTAATGTCTCTGCTTTTCAATATGCTATCTAGGTTGGTCATAACTTTTCTTTCAAGGAGTAAGCGTCTTTTAATTTCATGGCTGTAGTCACCATCTGCAGTAATTTTGGAGCCCCCACCCCCAAAAATCTGACACTGTTTCCCCTGTTTCCCCATCTATTTCCCATGAAGTGATGGGACCAGATGCCATGATCTTTGATTTCTGAATGTTGAGCTTTAAGCCAACTTTTTCACTCTTCTCTTTCACTTTCACCAAGAGGCTTTTTAGTTCCTCTTCACTTTCTGCCGTAAGGGTGGTGTCATCTGCATATCTGAGGTTCTTGATATTTCTCCTGGCAGTCTTGATTCCAGCTTGTGCTTCATCCAGCCCAGTGTTTCTCATGATGTACTCTGCATATAAGTTCAATAAGTAAGGTGACAGTATATAGCCTTGACATACTCCTTTTCCTATTTGGAACCAGTCTGTTCCATGTCCAGTTCTAACTGTTACTTCCTGACCTGCATATCGGTTTCTCAAGAGGCAGATCAGGTGGTCCGGTATTCCCATCTCTTTCAGAATTTTCCACAGTTTATTGTGATCCACACAGTCAAAGGCTTTGGCACAGTCAATAAAGCAGAAATAGATGTTTTTCTGGAACTCTCTTGCTTTTTTGATGATCTAGCAGATGTTGGCAATTTGACCTCTGGTTCCTCTGCCTTTTCTAAAACCAGCTTGAACATCTGGAAGTTCACGGTTCACGTATTGCTGAAGCTTGGCTTGGAGAATTTTGACTGCTTAGGATGACTCTAAGATCTTTTTCTTTGCTGTCTTACTGATTGTTGAGGTGTACTCCTAACTGCCAAATTGAAGCTTAAATTGAAGAAAGTAGGGAAAACCACTAGACCATTCAGGTATGACCTAAATCAAATCCCTTGCAATTATATAGTGGAAGTGGCAAAAAGATTCAAGGAATTAGATCTGATAGACAGAGTGTCTGAAGAACTATGGATGGAGGTTCATGACATTGTATAGGAGGCAGTAATCAAAACTGTCTCCAAGAAAATGAAATACAAAAGGGTTGTCTGAGGAGGCCTTACAAATAGCTGAGAAAAGAAGAGAAGCTAAAGGCAAAGGAGGAAAGGAAAGATAACTCCATCTGAATGCAGAGTTCCAAAGAATAGCAAGGAGAGATAAGAACGCCTTCCTCTATGATCAGTGCAAAGAAATCAAGGAAAACAATAGAATGGGAAAGACTAGAGATCTCAAGAAAATGAGAGATACCAAGGGACTATTTCATGTAAAGATGGGCACAATAAAGGACAGAAATGGTATGGCCCTAACAGAAGCAGAAGATATTAAGAAGAGGCAGCAAGAATACACAGAAGAACTGTACAAAAAAGAGCTTCATGACCCAGATAACCACGATGGTGTGACCACTCACCCACAGCCAGACATCCTGGAATGTGAAGTCAAGTGGGCCTTAGGAAGCATCACTACGAACAAAGCAAGTGGAGGCGATGGAATTCCAGTTGAGCTATTTCAAATCCTGAAAGATGATGCTATGACAGTGCTACACTCAATATGCCAGCAAATTTGGAAAACTCAGCAGCGGCCACAGGACTGGTAAAGTTCAGTTTTCATTCCAGTACCAAAGAAGAGCAAAGCCAAAGAATGCTCAAAGTACCGCACAATTGCATTCATTTCAAAGACTTCCGCAGTGGCTCAGAGGGTAGAGCATCTGCCTGCAATGTGGGAGACCTGAGTTCAATCCCTGGATTGGGAAGATCCCGTGGAGAAGGAAGTGGCAACCCACTCCAGTACTCTTGCCTGGAAAATTCCACGGACGGAGAAGCCTGATAGGGTACAGTCCATGGGGTCACAAAGAGTCGGACATGACTGAGCACTTCACTTTCACAGGCTAGCAAAGTAATGCTCAAAATTCTCCAATTCAGGCTTCAAAAGTACATGAACTATGAACTTCCAGACATTCAAACTGAATTTAGAAAAGGCAGGGGAACCAAAGATCAAACTGCCAACACCTGTTGGATCATGGAAAAAACAAGCGAATTCCAGAAAAAAACATCTACTTCTGCTTTATTGATTATACCAAAGCCTTTGACTGTGTAGATCACAACAAACTGTGGACAATTCTTCAAGAGATGGGAATACCAAACTACCTTACCTGCCTCTTAAGAAATCTGTATGCAGGTCAGGAGGCAATAGTTAGATCTGGACATGGAACAACAAACTAGTTCCAAATCAGGAAAAGATTACGTCAAGGCTGTATATTGTCATCCTGCTTATTTAACTTATATGCAGAGTACATCATGAGAAACGCTGGGTTGGATGAAGCACAAGTTGGCATCAAGATTGCTGGGAGAAATATCAATAACCTCAGATACGAATATGATACCACCTTTATGGCAGAAAGTGAAGAGGAACTAAATAGCCTCTTGATGAAGGTGAAAGAAGAGAGTGCAAAAAAACTGGCTTAAAACTCAACATTCAAAAAACTAAGATCATGGCATCAGGTCCCATCACTTCATGGCAAATAGATGGGGAAGCAATGGAAACAGTGACAGACTTTATTTTCATGGGCTCCAAAATCACTGCAGATAGTGTCTGCAGCCATGAAATTAAAAGATGCTTGCTCCTTGGGAAAAAAGCTATGACGAACATAGACAGCAGATTAAAAAGCAGAGACATTACTTTGCCAACAAAGGTCCATTTAGTCGAAGCTATGGTTTTTCAGTAGTCATGTATGAATGTGAGAGTTGTACTATAAAGAAAGTTGAATGCCAAAGAATTGATGCTTCTGAACTGTGGTGTTGGAGAAGACTCTTGAGAGTCCCTTGGACTGCAAGGAGATCCAACCAGTCCATTGTAAAGGAAATCAATCCTGAATATTCATTGGAAGGACTGATGCTGAAGCTGAAACTCCAATTCTTTGGCCACCTGATGGTAAGAACTGACTCATTTGAAAAGACCCTCATGCTGGGAAAGATTGAAGGTGGGAGGAGAAGGGGACAACAGAGGTTGAGATGGTTGGATGGCATCAGTGACTCAATGGACATGAGTTTGAGCTACTTCTGGGAGTTGGTGATAGACAGAGAGGCCTGGCGTGCAGCAGTGCATGGGGTTGCAAAGAGTCAGACACAACTGAGGGACTGAACTGAACTGAACTGAACCACCAAGTACTGTTGCTTCATTTCTGTACTTTTTTCCTTCCTCTCCTCTCCTCCTTCAAGATCAATGAATAGCAGTAAGTCCACATAGTTCAGGAAATTCATTTGTTACAAAGCCTTCATCATTAGCTAACAAGCCATTTGTTGCAATAATTTATAGTTATTTCTCTTCTTGACTTTACATCACCAGGTTTCTGGCAATTGCAGCCGTGAGAGAATAGTCCATGTCAGAGTTACATTGGATAATATTTGAGTGATTGCTTTTTTTAAAAAAAAAAATTTACTTTATTTTACTTTACAATACTGTATTGGTTTTGCCATACATCAACATGAATCTGCCATGGGTGTACATGACTTCCCTAGTGGCTCAGACAGTAAAGCATCTGCCTACAACGCGGGAGACCCAGGTTCTATCGCTGGGTCGGGAAGATCTCCTGGAGAAGGAAATGAGTGATTGCTTTTTAAAGAATGTTCACAATATAAATGATCCAGTTATTGCACACTTTCAGGGAAAATTATTGTAATTCTTAGCATTCTTCATAATATCACTGATTTAAAGAACTTCTCCTTTCCATTCTTTTTTGTTTTTCATCTATGCCTCTAAATAGTCATAACCCTAAATTAGAATTTTACCGCTGTGTATTCTATTGTGTTGAAAGTCTTCCAGTGCTTTGTAAAGAAAATTTATTTTAATTGGACTTATCCTGTGGCACCACATATTTATGTAGTGTTATAATTAAATTTCTGTACTCTTATTTTCTAGGTCACAAATGGGTACTTTTCATGGGGCAGTGGTTTAGCAACCTTATCCAATATTGATATTCGAATTCCAACAGGTAAGAATCATTTATTACTAGTTTGTAACTGTTTTTTTTTTTTTTAAGGAACAAATTTATTTTTGTGAATTCAGGGGGAAAACATTTGTCACCTCCAAAACATTAATTCTTTCATTTGAATAATTCATCATGAAATAATATAAAGCCACATTGTGAACTAGCATCACGTTTGTATGGTTTTCCAAGATAACTGAGCCTAACAAAAGGAAAGACTTTTTAAAGACAAACATTACTGATATTTACCTGTTTGCCCTGTGGAGCTCATGAATCCCTGTATCTCTGAGAGAATGACTGGGAGTTATAAGACCTGCCTATCACTACAGAGTGGGGACCTTGAACAAAGTATTTATCATCCAAATGAACTGTTTTTAGTTTATTTGCTGATTTGTGGCATTTAAATAATGGAGTAGTTGATTTCTCATTTTGTTCAAGAAAGATTTTAAAGAAATAGTGTTTGAGAAAATAGTTTTCTATCCCCAAAGAAAACTGATGAAGTTTTCAAATATTTAAGACTCAAATACCCTATAGTTTTTACTAAAATGTTTGGATAATTGAATATAAATATTTTTGACTTGGCCTCATGGTCAATAACTTGTAATTTTTCCATTAAACATGCAATTCAAAGTAAGAACTGATTAAAGTGATTAATCACTTTAATCTTAACTATCTGTTTTAGTCAAAATTACCTTTTTTTTCCAGAATGAATTGAATAATAAAGATAATACTAATCTAGGTGACTTAGGCAAGTATTTCACTGCTGCTTTTACTGGCATCAGTTATTTTCATAATTTAAAAATAGTACATCAAGGGACTTCTCTGGTGGTCCAATGGCTAAGACTTCAAGGGCTGAGTTTGATCCCTGGTCAGGGAACTAAATCCCCCATACCACAGCTAAGACCCGGAACAGCCAAATAAATAAATATTTTTAAAAATAGCGTATCAAGACCTATAGATTTTAATTTTCCTTCCCTTTTCCAGAAACTTTATGTATCAGGAAAAGGAGCTGTTTAGAATACTGTTGCTGGGGACCAAAACTGGGCCATAGATTGTGAAACATCAGCCTTTTCTAACTGTGTTTTGATTTTATTTTATAAGTGAATTCCTTCTCATCCTGTTATTATCCTTTGTTTCTTTTCTCTAGGTCAGTTAACCATGATTGTGGGCCAAGTGGGATGTGGGAAGTCCTCTCTTCTCCTTGCCATCCTTGGAGAGATGCAGACCTTGGAAGGAAAAGTTCACTGGAGCAAGTATGTGTATTTTAATCAGTTTCTGTTGGTGTCGCACATCCGATGATCTCCCAAGGGAAGGAATGAGAACAGTAGATTCCCATGTTCAAGGTCTGAGGGGCCCCTGGAAAAAGCACAGCTTTTAAAAAACAAATTAGTGGAAACTTTAACTGTTATAAATTAAAAATGATAAAACAATTCACGATAGAGGTTTATATTATGTATAAACTAATATATTGCTTTCAGCAAGATTGGGATTGTAAAGGTAAATTTTGAAAGTTAAATGGACAACACAGATAAATAAAGTTTAAAAATTTATCCTATAATCAAAGAAAATTTGCATTATTTATAAAGTTTAAATGCACACAGAGCTTAAGTGGTCCAGTGTTCAGAGAAGAAATATCAAATAATCTTTTTGAAACTCTTCCTAAGAGACTGAGAAATCATCCATTTCTCTTCACATCCAACTTAAACTAGACACTTGAAGTGTCTAGTTAGGGATGTGGCTATGTCAGACTAGTGTGCTGTGCATCCACAAAGACGTTGTGCATCTTCTGAATGTTTCAATGGTTGTTTCGGGTTCTTAAAAAAATATTGTAGTAATAAGGTGACTCAGGAACATACTATTATATAATTGTGTAATAATGAATAAGTCATATTTATTTATTTAGTTTGATCTACCTGGTAGACAGGCTTCCCAGGTGGTGCTAGTGATAAAGGACCCGCCTGCCAGTGCAAGAGACAAAAGAGACTTGGGTTCGATCCCTGGATCAGGAAGTTCCCTGGAGGAGAGCATGGCAACCCACTCCAGTATTGTTGCCTAGAGAATCCCATGGACAGAGGAGCATGGTGGGCCACAGTCCATGGGGTCACAAAGGGGAGGACATGACTGAGCGACTTAACATGCACACACACACACCTAGTAGACCATCCCAACCCCCACAGTCATTATGGAGAAATTGCTAACAGCTTATCTATGATATTGGACTGTAGACTTTGAGTCCATTCACTGCAGTGATTTTCATCCAGGTTATCCCCAGAGAACACTGGACAGTGTCTAGAAAGATCTTTTGGTTGTCATGCTAAGGGAGTTGGCCTGCTTACTGATCTAGCTGGTGGTGGCCAGTTCAGTTCAGTTCAGTTGCCCAGGCATGTCCGACTCTTTGCAACCCCATGAAACACAGCATGCCAGGCCTCCCTGTCTATCACCAACTCCCAGAGTCCACCCAAACCCATGTCCCTTGAGTCGGTGATGCCATCCAACTATCTCATCCTCTGTTGTCCCCTTCTCCTCCTGCCCCCAGTCCCTCCCAGCATCAGGGTCTTTTCCAATGAGTCAGCTCTTCACATCACGTGGCCAAAGTATTGGAGTTTCAGCTTCAATATCAGTCCTTCCAATGAACACCCAGGACTGATCTCCTTTAGGATGGACTGGTTGGATCTCCTTGCAGTCCAAGGGACTCTCAAGAGTCTTCTCCAATTCCAAGTTCAAAAACACCAGTTCTTCGGCACTCAGCCTTCTTTATAGTGGCCAGAAATGCTACTATATATCCTCCAACACAGGACAGCCCTCCACAAGAATCTGCCTGCAATGCAGGAGACCTGGGTTCTATCCCTGGTTGGAAAGATTCCCTGGAGAAGGAATTGGCAATCCACTCCAGTATTCTTGTCTGGACTTCCTTGGTGGCTCAGACGGTAAAGCATCTGTCTACAATGCGGGAGACCTGGGTTCGATCCCTAGGTCAGGAAGATCCCCTGGAGAAGGAAATGGCAATCCACTCCAGTACTATTGCCTGGAAAATCCCATGG
This sequence comes from Redunca redunca, assembly GCA_006410935.1. Classification (NCBI taxonomy): domain Eukaryota; kingdom Metazoa; phylum Chordata; class Mammalia; order Artiodactyla; family Bovidae; genus Redunca; species Redunca redunca. The sequence continues at coordinate 625,610 of SJYQ01003336.1, forward strand.
ACAGAGGAGCTTGGTAGGCTACAGTCCACGGGGTCGCAAAGAGTCGGACACGACTGAGCGACTTCACTCACTCACTCACTCACTCATTCTTGTCTGGAGAATTCCATGGACAGAGGAACCTGGCAAGCTACACTCCATGGGGTCGCAAAGAGTTAGGCACAACTGAGCAACTAACATACACATCCTCCAACACACAAGACAGCCCTCCACATCTGGGAATTATCTGGCTCCAAATGTTAGTTGTGCTGGGGAGACCTTGCCCTAGATTTGCACAAGTCCACTTACTTCTTATTGTAAGTTCCGCTGTGGCCTAATCTACTGTTAACATACACAGACATCTCTTCAGAATGAGTCAAAACTATTTACAGGCATTTTGAGAATAGGTTCTATTTTAAACTCCAATTAAGAGACGGAAATGCTTGGATGTGAAATTTGAGCTGGAAACAGCTGAACTGTAAATCCTATTTTTGGTATCATTGGTGAAAGAAGAAAGCTGAGAAATGTGGAGGGTACAGTTTATTCCTGTTGCAATTGTAGACATGAAACTGTTTAGTGTGTATCCAGCAGTGAGCTTGGTGAATAACTGCCCCTTGCAGTTTCATTCACGAGGGGGTCCTGTTGATTGCTAAAGCCAGATGCTATGTGACGTGTGCCCTACCACCATCACCTTCCATCTTGGATGGATGCAGGTTTTGAGGAGCAGGTTTTACTGAATTAAATTACGTCATGTAACATGTATGGTCATAATGAAGTTATTTGGGTTTTGTTTTTACCTGGTTTTATTAACATTAAAACAGAAAGAATTAGAGACCATGACAGAAAAAGCTTGAGATTTTATTTTCATACCTCTAGAATGTTCTTATGATCTAGTCTTCTCTAGTATTACTCCTCTGGGCCAAATTCACTCCCCGTATTATCATTAAGAATTATTATCATTTTGTTAATAGATAAATAAATGATTTTGGAATTAGGAAAGCATTTTACATAGTCTGATTATTTATTGAGTTTTCTAAACAAGCTATATACATGTATATAAGTATACATATATATATTTTAGACAAATTTATACCATTTATAGCCTGATTTCTTAAAGGTTGTAAAGTGTTTTATTTAATAAAACATATATAATAAAGCTTGAAAAAAGATATCAAGAAAGAAAATAAGGTTTAAATAATAATATGAGCAATTAATAGGTAGAAATGCATGTATTGGAGTCCTGCATATTTATAAAACATAGGCCACAAATTCTATTCTGAGTTCCATGGAAGCTAGTCAAAGAGAGAAGTATGAGATAAAAGCAGACATACATTTAATAAAGGTTAAGATTTTTTTAAGAAATAAAAAAGAAAAATCTCCCATAATCCTAATTTTAAAAAAGGTAAGAAAAGGTTATATCTTAGAGTCAATAAAATGAAAATATGAGAAAGGATTTAAGAAAATTCTAAGTATTTATAAAATCACTATAATTTAAAAATCATCTCTTTATGAATACTTGCCTTAAGAATATCCCATCTCTTCATAGCAGAAAGGGCTAAACTTTTCTTCAAAAAATATTTGGGTTGGCTCTGACACACACACAATAAAAACTAACTCCTAAAAGATTGGATAAGCTAATAAAAAAATTCTATTTTTCTTTATTTACAAGAACTGCTTAATTTTTTTCCATGAAATCCATGATTATCTGATAAAATATATTTTCAAATCAAGAATGCTTAGAGGATGCTGACCTTTTTTAAAGAGTTATTTGCAATAACTCTTTATTCTGGGAAAAATAACTGTTGCACCTATTCCAATAAGGAAAGTTGTATAAATGTTATTAGAATAAAGCTAATTTAGAGATTATCCATATTGATAGGTTGACTTTGTGTAAATGCTGAGAAGTACTTTACCTTGGACTGAATTGTTTGCTGTTTTTTAAAGCTCAAGACAAAATGAAGTGAAACAGTATATGGTATGGTAAAGTACCAAGCACCTTGCTGTCATTCTTTCATCATGGCCTGTGTCTCTGGTTGCATGAATTTTATTTTTAAATGTGCCCTCATGGTTGGCAGGAACAAAGTGCTGTAAAGTACTCTGTCCTATTGCAGGAAGAAATATTTACTTTGGACGGGAGAGAAGGCACTGGTCCTCATGCAGGACAGACCTACATGGGTAGAACTTGGTACATAAAATTCATCTAAATATAGATGCCTCCTCGGCAATTGCTACCTTTAGTGTAGTCTGACATGCAGTAGCCCTAGAAGAGAAAGAAGAGAGAGATGAGGGAGGGACTGAAAAGTTCTCCAAGCTTGTCAGAAGGCCAGGGTTCTTGCTCCTGCATCTGGTGTGCTCTGTATTTGCTGAAAAGCAAATGTTCTGCCTGATTGAAGTTGTCCTTTCCTAGTTGTCATAATAAATAATAATTCCTACTGATATCCCAGGAACTAGAACTAAATAAAACGCTTCACCTGTTGGATGGTCCAGGGAGGGAGTCCAGAATATGTAATAATCCCAGTAATTATATAAGACATAACCATCATTTATCTCTGGCTTCCCTTACTTTTTCTTCCACCTTGCCCATGCCATCAGCCATCCTGTCAGACCCCATCTGTTGTGATGGTCTATTTTCTAATGTCTTAGTGTAACTGCCTTTATAGCAGTGGCTCAATTACTCTTAAGACTTTGCCAGGCATGAAGGGATAATAACACAATGAGTCAGCTTTCCTGGATCAGACATAACATAGCATGTTTGTGCCCACATCTAGCTTCCCTCTTCCAAATACTGTTCTGGATTTCAGCCTGCAGAAGTCACTCTTTCCCATTCCATAAGATAGCAACCATGAGCTTGGAGGCTGGTAGAATACCAAGTTTTAACTTTTACTGTTGAAGGAAAATACACACAAATCTTGCATGCAAAAGTGAAATTGGATGCTATTTTCCAGGAGGGGATTTTCCACCTGACGTGTTTTAAATTCAGGTGTTTCAGAAATGATGGAGTTCACCTAAAATATTAAAATTTAGAATAATAAAATCAATAAGTCCTTAGGTGTATTTTTCCCCTTGCTATAGGTATAACTAAATTTAATTAGTCAACTGCCTCATTTTACATTAATCATATAAATCAGTAATTAATTATACCCAAATGTTACAATGTGACCTATATGCAGGTCTGTCTTTCTTTCCAGTTCCTTAAGGGCCAGGCTGTGTCTCAACCCTTCAAGTTTAGAGTATAAAAAGTATTTCTTCCTCTCTTGCCTTAGGGTAACTAATAAGGAGTTTAAATAGATTAAACAAATTCTAATATAGACTAGGAAAATATTCCATAAAGTTTATCCAAACTAATACAGCTAGTTGGAGCAAAGTTGGGGCTAGAATATGGCTATTGTGTGAACCCAAATTTTGTATGAAGGAGAACAGTGCTATCTTTTGGAAGCTTAATTATTTCCTAGTTGATGAGGATGTAAAAGATGACTGTCATTTATCTGGTTTGTCTTTGCGATTAGTATCAACAACCATTTGAAAGTGTAGCTATTTAATGTATACAGTGTTTATCTCTTACCTGATATGTACACACATTCATCTTATATTTATATTTCATAATTAATGAACATTGTTTGCCATACTTGCAGTGTAAATGAATCTGAACCTTCTTTTGAAGCGACCAGAAGGTATTATTTCTATTTTAATCTACGTTTAATAAGAATAACTACCTTCCTCAGACTTTTCTTGATATTCCATTTCTTACTCTTAATCATTTTATTCATTCTGATAATGTAAAAAGTTGTTTATTAAAATGGACTAGTAAATTTCTGATCGCAGTAGTTCCCAACATCTGGAAGCTGCTAAAAGAATTAATTTGCTGAACTAAATGGCCCAACATGTCAATTGTTGTCTTCTTCAGGAGTTACACAGATCTAAACTTTGACTAAAACTCAGTAGTTCTTAGCAAATTGGATTTGGAATTTCATAAAATAAAGATGAGGGAATTATTATGTATATTATTTATGAGTTAAACAGTGATGAAATCTGCCTGTAAGCTAGAACTAGAGAACCAAGTACTTCATCTATTTAAAAAAGAAAAAAAAAAACTTTAAAGAATGGGGGTGGGAGCAGAAGGGGAGCAGACATGCCAGAGGTTGGGAACCACTGTTTTAATGCACAGATGGTTATCTAAGAGACTACCAGCACACTATATATATTATCACACCCTCTAAACTCCTAAGACGTTATGTTTCAGGATGATCACTGGACACTTCTAACTACCTTTTTTATACACTTTACTCTCTTTTAACCTTAATTCCTAAATTAGTACTTACAGACCATAACTAACTATGAACGTGTGAATTTTAAGCTGACCCCTTCCCTACCCCAAGCTCATCATCCTCTTTATCTTCAACTCACATGCATTTTCCTAATTACTGCAAATTAAAATATGATGTATGGACATCTGGTAGAGTTTGCAAGCCAAAAAGTCGGGCACAGGGAGGAGGCTATCATTTTTTTAAAAATAAACTGTTTCAATATGTATTGAAATACATGGTTTTTAAATGTGTAGCTATTTCATTGTTGAAATGGACTCCTCAAAATTATTCTTTGCTTGAAATAGTTACATTATCTATTACCTTAAAATGTGTTCATGTGAGTAAACCACAAACACATAATTACAGTATCAGTTCACATCATTTTTAAAGGTATTCCTGTAAAATTCATAGTTAATGTAAAGTGCTTTTAATATGGAGTAAAATAACTGTGGTTATTAAAGTTAATTGTTATTTAAATTATTGTAAAAATTGTAGTCATTTTAGAAAATAAAATTTTAATTAAGAGTTCATACCTCAAAATATTTCTTTAGCATAGCAAATCAAATTTGCACGTTGTGTGCTGTTTCAATTAAGTTTCAATCCCTTTAATTTAGTGTACTATTTAACTACTAATTAATACGGTTGATGGTCATTAAAATATTCTTTTAGAAATTCTTCATTTCTGTCTTTGAGATATTTTATCAACTTTCATTTTTCTTAGTTATACAAAAGTATAGGCACAGCACAGCACTCTTGGGTAATTTTGGTATTTTGTTTTTCTTTCCCATTTTCCAGTAGGAACAGGTATTCTGTGGCTTATGCAGCTCAAAAGCCTTGGCTGTTAAATGCTACAGTAGAAGAAAATATTACCTTTGGAAGTCCTTTCAACAAGCAGAGGTAATTTTGAATGTATAAAATTTAGAACTAAAAAGAACAACTATTTCTAATCCCTATGTTTGGTTCACAGTTTCTGGAGTCTTTACTAAAAAAAATTTATTGGAGTATAGTTGATTTAAGGTGTTATGTTAGTTTCAGGTGTACAGCAAAGTGAACCAGTTTTAGTATACATATAGCCACTTTTTTAAAGATTCCTTTCCCGTATAGGCCATTACAGAGTATTGAGTAGAGTTCACTGTGCTATATAGCAGATGCTTCATATCTATTTTATGTATAGTAGTACATATATATCAATCCCAACATCCCAGTTTATCCTTCCTCCCACCCATCCCCTGGTTCTGAAATCTTTATATCAGGACTTCCTCTCTTCTCTGTTTGACCTGCTTCTTTCCCTCATCACCAGGTCTATTAAGTCAACTTTTGTAAGAGAAGCCTCACTGGGATTCAGCCCATCATACGCACTTACTGAAAACAATTTGTACAGCAAAAATAAACAGCTGAAACAGAAGTTGTGTGTGTATGGGGGGTAGGGGGTGCAGGGTGAGGGTGGTGCTGAGGTTGTTGGTAAACAGAAGAAAAATCCCAGTAAGGTGCAGAAGGAGGGTCAACCATGGAAAAAGAAGAGAAGGAATATGGGATCTGAGGGGTCTGATTACTCAGAGCAGCCAGAGTATGTCTTCTTTCAGTCTTCTTCTAAACACCCATTGGAGAAGGGAATGACTACCCATTCAAGTATTCCTGCCTGGAGAATTCCATGGACAGAGGAGCTTGGTGGGCTACAGTCCATGGGTCTTCCAAACATCCACTGGAGTGTACAAAGGCAAGACCCTTTCCTGAAGCCACCTTCATGAGGGGTAGGACGTGTCCTAAGACTCAAAGCAGGGTCCTGAGAGTTACGGAGAATTAGATCTGGGGAGAGGCATGAGGAAGGGGGAGGGGAGAGGAAAGTGTGGGAGGAAAAATCAAATTACATGGGATTGTCTGGGGCCTGGAAGTAAACCAGACAGAGATCTGTGTACATTGACGGTGGCAAACTCCATTGTGAAGGAAGGCTGAGATGGGCAGTAAAGTGCTTTAAAAGCCAACCAATATAAATCTGAATTTTCTGGAGGCCCAGCAATGTGTTAGAAAGAGGACTCACAAAGTAAATGTAATCTGCCCATATCATGACAGATTTATATAAGATGAATCTGAATTAGGAGCAAAAAGACATTTAGAAGGTTGTTGGGCAAATGATCTGGGCATGCTGTGTTTGTTGTCTATACTTGGCAGTGACTGTAGAAAAGGAAGAAAAAGAGATGGTTGACAGAGCATTCTGGAATAAGAATGGAAGAAGAAAATGGAAGAGTCACATGGAATCTAGAAGAGTACGGATGAACCTATTTGCAGGGCAGGAATAGAGACTCAGATTTAGAGAACAGATGTGTGGACACATGGCGGGGAGCTGGGGGATGAATTGAAAGAGTAGCAGTGACATATATACACTACCATGCGTAGAACAGATAGCTAATGGGAGGCTGCTGTATAGCTCAGGAAGCTCAGCTTGGTGCTCTGTGATGACCTAGATGGGTAGGATGGAGGTGGGACGGGATGCAGGACCAAGAGGGTGAAGATACATGCCTACACATAGCTGGTTCACTTTGTAGTACAGCAGAAATTAACACAGCCTTGTACAGCACCTATACCCTAATTTAAAAACAAAATCACTCAAATATTTTAAGACCAGGTGATTGAGAAAATGAAACCATTGATATTTTCCCTAGAACTCCCAGTCTCCATGCTTCCTTGAATTTCCAGTCAACCCCAGTTTCCAGATCCAGCCTTAGGTCAATTTTATGTCAGTCCTTATCGATTTCTGTTTTCTTCTCTCTTCAGCATCATGACTGTGGACACAGATTCCTCTCCCCTGTCCCCACTTCCCCCTGCTCCATAACCCACGCTCTAGCCCCAGTGAGGCCTCTCTTATCCTTCACACATACCATGAACTTGTCCACTGTCGTACAGTTCCTTTCTCTCTCCCCTCATAGTCATTCCTGGCAAGTTACAGTTCATCTTTCTGCAGCCACCTCACAAATCACCTCCTCTGCAAAGATGTCACTGATTTCTCAGTCATTCCTTTCTGCATATTCTAGGAACACTTTGTAACTACCCATCTATGGTACCTAACAAGGTACATTTGTATCATATGTTTCTGTGTAAATTTTCTGCCTCATTTAATAAGCTGTTTTTAATTTTTAACCATTTTTCATTGAAGTATAATTAATTAACAATGTCATGTTAGTTTCAAGTGTACAGCAAAGTGACTTGGTTGTATGTATATCTATTCTTTTTCAGATTATTTTCCATGATAGGTTATTACAAGAAATTGGATATAGTTCCCTGTGCTATACAATAATTTTACAAGAGTGGGAACCAATATCTATTTGTCTTTGTATCTACAAGCCTAATATAGAGGCTAGAATATGCTAAATTCTTCAATAAGTGTTTTATTTCAGCTTCTGAGACATTGAACCTGGGACTTGGTTTATGGGCAGTATATTAACTGTGATTTAAAAACTCAAAACCACCTCTCCCACAGGTACAAAGCCGTCACAGATGCCTGTTCTCTTCAACCAGATATCGACTTATTACCATTTGGAGACCAAACTGAAATTGGAGAGAGGGTGAGCTATGTATAGTGTAATTACACAATGAACACAAATCCAGAAAAGTCTTCCAGTTATCTTTAACCTTTAATGGAAAAATTTGAAAGTCTGAGAGCACTGGAATTATGTTTTCCTAGTGACAAGTTCTAGAAACAGAAGCATAGAAATTCTTGATGCCACTCTCTTAAGGATGTGTTGAGTAACTAGCATGAACTTCACATTTTGCTAGCCACTCAGGAGTTCTCAAGGGAAAGGAACCAGACCCTGCCTTTGATCAAATGCATTTTTACTTAACTTGGAGTTTACTTTAAATTGGTTTGGAAACCGAGATTGCTTCCGACAACTTTTTCCACTCTTGTCAACATCCATTTATTCTTGTTAAATTGTTCTTTTTGCTTTGTATAAACAGGTTTTACATTGGCGTCATACTGTTCCAACTAGCCAAAATATTTATACCTGTATATAATCTTTATAAACAATGTTGGCTAAAGTGTTTGACTCTTATGGGGTCAAGTACTAAGCAAAAGACTTTATATGCATTATTTGCTTTTATAACAAGCCTGTTACATAGGTGTTTTGTTATCTGCATATTGCAGCTGAGAAAACCAGGGTGGAGAAAGGTTAAAGAACTGCCTGGTCAGAGTCACTGGAGCAGTTGAGATTGACTCTGTCATCTGTGTTATTCACTGCTGTTTTTTATTGCAGCATGGTATAGTGTTTAAGAACATGACCTGAACTTCTCTAAGCCTTAGTTTCCATGTGGAGAGCAATACATTGAAATTGCTATGATAAGAGAAATAAGGAATGGAAAGCCATACACAGCAGCCTGACACATTTTACTAAAGTGTTATTGCTCAGTCATGTCTAACTCTTTGCAACTCCATGGACTGTAGCTCATCTGTGCAAGGAATTCTCCAGGCAAGAATACTGGAGTGGGTAGCCATTGCCTTCTCCAGGGGATCTTCCCGACCCAGGATTGAACCCGGGTCTCCCACATAGCAGGCAGATTCTTTACCATCTGAGCCACCAGGGAAGCTTGTCACATACTAAGTGCTCAGTAAATAGCAGTTTTTCACATTTGTATAATTAACACTTGATTATAAAAGCATACTACTGTATAGTTCACTTCAACACAACTTGTAATATTGAATTTAGGAGACATGTATTAAGCATACTACAGACACAATACATGAAACGAAACAATTTTGAGATTACTTCCAGTCTTCAGCACTCATTTTGGTTTTTTGTTATTAATATTTTTGTACAGCAGAGCCCTCTATCAGACTGAAAAGAAGATTAATGTTACCAGTCAAGTATGATCTTAATATAATTCAAGTGCTGACCACTAAAAAGCTTGCATTTTTATCTTCCTGATGTTATCACCATTTAATTAATAAACTACCATTAATTTAAGGTTTTTAAAGAGAAGTTTGTATTTTAGGGAATTTTTTTTTTTTTTACCAGCGGATTATTTACTACTGTAAATGGTGGATGTTACTGGGTATTTCTTCTCTAGGGCATCAACCTGAGTGGAGGTCAGAGGCAAAGAATCTGTGTGGCCCGAGCTCTCTATCAAAATACCAACATTGTCTTCTTGGTAAGAATAGTCTTCCCTTTCTTTCTACTTCATCTTTCTCTCTGGACAAATGAGTCTTTAAGGAGATAAGTAACTCAAGGAAAGATGGTTTAACTAGTGAAATCACAGAGAATTAAGGCAAAACAAATCCTCAGAGTACAAATCAGATCAACATGTAAGATGTGAGTGAAGGACCCCAGGGACTGAGGTTCCGAAATGATTGCTTATATGAGTTCTTGAACCATGAGGATCGCTGATGAAAGGGTGTGGATGGTGCTGGATGAACTGTACAGGATTATAAGTCTTCTCATTTATATTTGCTGGTAGAAAGAGGGGCTGGAAAATATACTCTTGGTGGGCATAAGGGTTAGTAAGGATGCAACTCAGGCTGTGGTTAAAGTTTATCTGTAAAGTTTCCTGAAATTATTCTTAGAAATATTGATACCAGCCTAGATCTACTAAATCATAACCTATAAAGGCATAGTCTAGAATCTGTATCTTAAAAAAGCTCTGTAGATGATTTTCTAGTATATCCTTAGTTGGTAACCTATGGATAACAAATAAAAACAGATGATTATATTGATTATGAATTTGCTCTAGTTTTATTCCTCCAGCAGATTGTAGCAAAAATCACTTAGCATACAACTAGACAGTGCCTAGAGACCAGCAGGCTATGTAATTCCATCCTTCCCCTGCCTTCTTCCTTCTGTGCATGTATTCAGTTCAGTTGAGTTGCTCAGTCGTGTCCGACTCTTTGCGACCCCGTGAATCGCAGCACGCCAGGCCTCCCTGTCCATCTCACCAACTCCCGAAGTTCACTCAGATTCACGTCCATCGAGTCAGTGATGCCATCCAGCCATCTCATCCTCTGTTGTCCCCTTCTCTTCCTGCCCCCAATCCCTCCCAGCATCAGAGTCTTTTCCAGTAAGTCGGCTCTTCGCATGAGGTGGTCAAAGTACTGGAGTTTCAGCTTTAGCATCATTCCTTCCAAAGAAATCCCAGGGCTGATCTCCTTTAGAATGGACTGGTAGGATCTCCTTGCAGTCCAAGGGACTCTCAAGAGTCTTCTCCAACACCACAGTTCAACAGCATCAATTCTTCGGCACTCAGCTTTCTTCACAGACTAACTCCCACATCCATACATGACCACTGGAAAAACCATAGCCTTGACTAGACGGACCTTAGTTAGCAAAGTAATGTCTTTGCTTTTGAATATGCTATCTAGGTTGGTCATAACTTTTCTTCCAAGGAGTAAGCGTCTTTTAATTTCATGGCTGCAGTCACCATCTGCAGTGATTTTGGAGCCCCAAAAAATAAAGTCTGACACTGTTCCCACTGTTTCCCCATCTATTTCCCATGAAGTGATGGGACCAGATGCCATGATCTTTGTTTTCTGAATGTTGAGCTTTAAGCCAACTTTTTCACTCTCCTCTTTCACTTTCATCAAGGGGCTTTTTAGTTCCTCTTCACTTTCTGCCATAAGGGTGGTATCATCTGCATATCTGAGGTTATTGATATTTCTCCCGGCAATCTTGATTCCAGCTTCTGTTTCCTCCAGCCCAGTGTTTCTCATGATGTACTCTGAATAAAAGTTAAATAAGCAGGGTGCCAATATACAGCCTTGACGCACCCCTTTTCCTATTTGGAACCAGTCTGTTGTTCCATGTCCAGTTCTAACTGTTGCTTCCTAACCTGCATACAGATTTCTCAAGAGGCAGGTCAGGTGGTCTGGTATTCCCATCTCTTTCAGAATTTTCCACAGTTTGTGGTGATCCACACAGTCAAAGGCTTTGGCATAGTCAATAAAGCAGAAATAGATGTTTTTCTGGAACTCTCTTGCTTTTTTGATGACCCAGCGGATGTTGGCAATTTGATCTCTGGTTCCTCTGCCTTTTCTAAAACCAGTTTGAACACCTGGAAGTTCATGGTTCACGCATTGCTGAAGCCTGTCTTGGAGAATTTTGAGCATTACTTGACTAGCATGTGAGATGAGTGCAATCGTGCGGTAGTTTGAGCATTCTTTGGCATTGCCTTTCTTTGGGATTGGAATGAAAACTGACCTTTTCCAGTCCTGTGGCCACTGCTGAGTTTTCCAAATTTGCTGGCATATTGAGTGGAGCACTTTCACAGCATCATCTTTCAGGATTTGAAACAGCTCAACTGGAATTCCATCACCTCCACTAGCTTTGTTCATAGTGATGCTTTCTAAGGCCCACTTGACTTCACATTCCAGGATGCCTGGCTCTAGATTAGTGATCACACCATCGTGATTATCCGGGTCATGAAGATCTTTTTTGTACAGTTCTTCTGTGTATTCTTGCCACCTCTTCTTAATGTTTTCTGCTTCTGTTTGGTCCATACCATTTCTGTCCTTTATGGAGCCCATCTTTGATGAAATGTTCCCTTGGTATCTCTAATTTTCTTGAAGAGATCTCTAATCTTTCACATTCTGTTGTTTTCCTCTATTTCTTTGCATTGATCACTGAGGAAGGCTTTCTTATCTCTCCTTGCTATTCTTTGGAACTCTGCATTCAGATGCTTATATCTTTCTTTTTCTCCTTTGCTTTTGCTTCTGTTCTTTTCACAACTATTTGTAAGGCCTCCCCAGACAGCTGTTTTGCTTTTTTGCATTTCTTTTTCATGGGGATGGTCTTGATCCCTGCCTCCTGTACAATGTCATGAACCTCATTCCATAGTTCATAAGGCACTCTATCTATCAGATCTAGTCCCTTAAATCTATTTCTCACTTCCACTGTATAATCATAAGTGATTTGATTTAGGTCATACCTGAATGGTCTAGTGGTTTTCCCTACTTTCTTCAACTGAAGTCTGAATTTGGCAATAAGGAGTTCATGGCCTGAGCCACAGTCAGCTCTGGTCTTGTTTTTGTTGACTGTATAGAGCTTCTCCATCTTTGGTTTCAAAGAATATAATCAATCTGATTTCAGTGTTGACCATCTGGTGATGTCCATGTGTAGAGTCTTCTCTTGTGTTGTTGGAAGAGGGTGTTTGCTATGACAAGTGCATTTTCTTGGCAAAACTCTATTAGTCTTTGCTCTGCTTCATTCTGCATTCCAAGGCCAACTTTGCCTGTTACTCCAGGTGTTTCTTGACTTCCTACTTTTGCATTCCAGTCTACTATAATGAAAAGGACATCTTTTTTGGGTGTTAGTTCTAAAAGGTCTTGTAGGTCTTCATAGAACTGTTCAACTTCAGCTTCTTCAGTGTTACTGTTTGGGGCATAGACTTGGATTACCGTGATATTGAATGGTTTGCCTTGGAAACGAACAGAGATCATTCTGTCGTTTTGAGATTGCATCCAAGTACTGTATTTCGGACTCTTTTGTTGACCATGATGACTACTCCATTTCTTCTGAGGGATTCCTGCCTGCAGTAGTAGATATAATGGTCATCTGAGTTAAATTCACCCATTCCAGTATAAATCTGGTTCTCAGACCTTTAAACTTTTCACTCCATCTAATGAACATCTTCAGAAAGTTGCTTGATTTTAGAGTTTCCCACTCCAAAATTTTGGATACATTACAGGGTATGAAAGTAAAATTTGGGCATAGTACTGGAAATGCACTTCAGGTTAATGTCTCTAAGAATTCCTGCCCCAAATATTCCAGAAAACAACACTATAAAAGACATAGCAGGATCTAGCAGTAACCTGTTAAAACTCAACGTTAAAAAGACTAAGATCATGGCATCCAGTTCCATCACTTCATGGCAAAGAAATGGGTAAACAATGGAAACAGTGGCAGATTTTATTTTCTTGGGCTCCAAAATCACTATGAATGGTGACTGCATCCATGAAATTAAAAGGCACTTGCTCCTTGGGGAAAAAAAAGCTATGATAAACCTAGACATCATATTAAAAAGCAGACACATTACTTTGCCAACAAAGGTCTGTCTAGTCAAAGATATGGTTTTTCCAGTAGTCATGTATGGATGTGAGAGTTGGACTGTAAAGAAGGCTGAGTGCCGAAGAAGTGATGCTTTGAACTGTGGTGTTGGAGAAGACTCTTGAGAGTCCCTTAGACTGCAAGGAGATCAAACCAGTCAATCCTGAAGAAAATCAACTCTTAATAATCATTGGAAGGACTGATGCTAAAACGGAAGCTCCAATACTTGGGCCACCTGATGCAAAAAGAAAACCTTGATATAGGGAAAGATTGAAGGCAGGAGGAGAAGGGGACAACAGAGGATGAGATGACTGGATGGCATCAATGACTCAATGGACATGAGTTTGAGCAAACTCTGGGAGATAGTGAAGGACAGGAAAGCCTGACATGCTGCAGTCCGTGGGAATGCAAATAGTTGAACACAACTTAGCAACTGAACCGCATCAACAACCAAAATGTGACACAGAGACATGAAGTGAGCAAATGTTGGAGAAATGGCGCAATAGACTTGCTGGACACAGGGTTGCCACAAACCTTCAATTTGAAAAAAAAAATGCAATTTCTGTGAAGCAAAATAAAATGAATTACAATAAAATGAGATATGCCTATATCTGCAAAATCGCATCTGCCATTCAGATATCATTGTCACAGGTTCTGGTAATTAGAACATGGGCATCTTTGGGGACCATTATTCTGCCTGCCTCAGATAGCTCTTAATATCGGAAACTTATTATGGGATTAAAATCTGCTTCTGTATATTTTCCATTAATTGGCTTCCATTCTGCTTCTGCAACAGTAAATATATTTCTTTTATATGGCCGTAACTCAATATTTTAATATTATTGTCATAACTTACCATAATTTACTTTTCTCTAGGCTGAGAAAGTTAATTTTAATTCTTCAACAGTAATGTTATCCTTATAACTTCTCTTCTGGATATAATAGTGTTTGTTAGGGTCCCTTTGAAAAAATGGGTTCTGGATGCACTCTGATCAACTCAGATAGTCTTAAAACTAATGGAGCTTATGATCTAAATATACTTTCTTCATAGCAGCCTAAAATTGAATAATGTTTTAGCAGCAACAGAATACTGTTGATCAATCAGTTCAGTTCAGTAGCTCAGTTGTGTCCGACCCTTTACAACCCCATGGATTGCAGCACACCAGGCCTCCCTGTCCGTTACCAACTCCCAGAGTTTACTCAGATTCATGTGTTTAAATAATTTCTCTTAGATAAAAATATGTTACCCTTCGATTGCTTAAAAATTCACAAAGCACTTTGAATCGCAGTATTATCTCATTTGATTCTTATGACTGTGCTGCTAGGGTAGGTGGTTTCCTCATGGAAAGAAAGGAAACTTATACGTAGAAAGGTGGAATGACTTACCTGAGAACTAAAGGCTAGTAAGTGATAGAGTATGAGCTAGAACTTCGTATCTTTTGAGTACTTTTCCTTTTTTTCTGTTTTTGTGATCAGCTAAGTTTCTTTTTTTCTTCTTTTAATTATTACTCTCAAGTTACTGTGTTGTCTTTTGCCTTCTTTTTGTCTCCCTTCCTTCTTTCCTTCCTACCTTCCTCCTTCCCTCCCTTCCTTCCTTTCCATCCACCAGTGTTTAATGAGTATCACCAGAGCCATCTTCTGTGCTGGGTACAAAGGAAACAAAGGAGAAAGAGACATTATTATTATCTATAAAGATCTTATATCTATCTTAAAAAGATCTATCTATAAAGATCGTACAAATAATTAGTTGAAAGGTTCTAGATTTTGCTGTAAACTCTAATTAAACTTTATCAAATTAGCCTTTACACCCCCATAATTTTTTCCATAGTGGCTGCAACAATTTATATTTGCAACTACAATGCAAAAATTCCTTTTTCTCCACATTCTCACCAACATTAGTTATTTCTTGTCTTTTTGATAATAGCCAATCTAACAGGTATGAAGTGATATCTCATTGTGGTTTTGATTTGTATTTCCCAGATAATTAATAATATTAATATTAATGATAATTAATGATGTTGAGTACTATTTATTGAGTTCCATTTTTTCACTTTTTTGGAAAAAATATCTATTCAGATCTTTTGACCATTTTTTAATTGGATTGTTGGATATTTTGTTATTGATTTGTATGAAGTTTTTATATTTTGAGGGCATTAACTATTTATAAGATACATGATTCGCAAACATTTCATCCCATTCCACAAGTTGCCCTTTCCTTTTGTTGATGATTTTCTTTAATGGACAGAAATGTTTTAGTTTGATGTAGTTCTGTTTATTTATTTTTGCTTTTGTTGCCTTTGTTTTTGGTATTAAAATTTTAAAAGCATTGCCAAGACCAACATCAAAGAGCTTATCCACTATGTTTTCTTCTAAGAGTTTTATGGTTTCAGATCTTAGGTTCGTGTCTTTAATCCACTTGAGTTCATTTTTGTGTATGATGTAAAATAGTGGCCCAGGTTTTTTTTTGTTTGTTTTTTGTTTTTTTTGCATACTGCTGTCTACTTTCCCCAATATCATTTATTGAAGAGACTACTCTTTCCACATTGTATCTGTACATAGAGACAGTTTAACTTCTTCTTGGATGCCATTTCTTTTTCTTGACTAATTGATCTGACATAGTACTTCCAGTGTATGTGTCACTGGACACTGGGCACATCCAGTCACTCAGTTCATTTCAGTTCATTCAGTTCAGTCTCTTAGTCATGTCTGACTCTTTGCGACCCCATGGACTGCAGCACGCCAGGCTTCCCTGTGCATCACCAGCTCCCAATGTTTGCTCAAACTCGTCCATCGAGTCAGTGATGTCATCCAACCATCTCATCCTCTGTCATCCCCTTCTCCTCCTGCCTTCAATCTTTCCTAGCATCAGGGTCTTTTCAGATGAGTCAGTTCTTCACATCAGGTGGCCAAAGTATCGGAGTTTCAGCTTCAACATCAGTCTTTCCAATGAACATTCAGGACTGATTTCCTTTAGGATGGACTGGTTGGATCTCCTTGCAGTCTAAGGGACTCTCAAGAGTCTTCTCCAACACCACAGTTCAAAAACATCAATTCTTTGGTGCTGTTTTCTTTATGGATGTCTGACTACATCCATATATGACTACTGGAAAAACCATAGCTTTGACAGATGGACCTTTGTTGGAAAAGTAATGTCCCTTTTTAATATGCTGTCTAGGCTGGTCATAGCTTTTCTTCCAAGGAGCAAGTGTCTTTTAATTTCATGACTGCAGTCACCATCTGCAGTGATATTGGAGCCCCAAAAATAGTCATCACTGTTTCCATTGTTTCCCCATCTATTTGCCATGAAGTGACAGGACCAGATGCCATGATCTTAGTTTTCTGAATGTTGAGTTTTAAGCCAACTTTTTCCACTCTCCTCTTTCACTTTCATCAAGAGGCTCTTTAGTTCTTCTTCATTTTCTGCCATAAGGGTGGCATCATCTGCATTTCTGAGGTCATTGATCTTTCTCTCGGCAATCTTGATTCCAGTTTGTGCTTCATCCAGCCTGGCATTTCGCATGATATACTCTGCACATAAGTTAAATAAGCATAGTGACAGTATACAAACTTGACGTACTCCTTTCCCTATTTGAAACCAGTCTATTGTTCCATGTTCAGTTCTAACTGTTGTTTCTTGACCTGCATACAGATTTCTCAGGAGGCAGGTAAGGTGGTCTGATATTCCCATCTCTTTACGGATTTTTCAGTTTGTTGTGATCCAGGCACTCAGTGGTGTCCAATTCTTTGGACCCTGTGGACTGTAGCCCACCAGGCTCCTTTGTCCATGGGATTTCCTAGGCAAGAATACTGGAGTGGGTTGCCATTTCTTCCTCCAGAGGATCTTCCTGACCCAGGAATCAAACCCACGTCTGCTGCACTGGCAGGCAGATTCTTTATCACTAAGCCACCTGATAAGCCCCATAGTATTAAACTTTCAGTACTGTGTTGAATAAAAGTGGTGAGACTGGGTATCCTTGTCTTATTCTTGATCCTAGGGGGAAAGCTTTCAATTTTTCACCACTGAGTGTGGTGTTAGCTATGGGCTTGTCATATATGATCTTTATTATGCTGAGGTATGTTTTTTCTATACCCATTCTATTCAAAGTTTTTATCATGATTGAATGTTGAATTTGGCAAATATATTTTGTGCTTCTATTGAGTTGATCATATGATTTTTAACCTTTATTTTATTATTGTGGTGTATCATATTGATTGATTGATTTGAAGATGTTGAACTATCCTTGCATCCCTGGAATAAATCCAACTTATTCATGGTATATGAATCTTTTAATGACTGTTGAATATGGCTTGTTAATATTTCGTCAAGGATGTTTGCATCTGTGTTCATCAGAAACACTGATCTGTAATTTTCTTTGTGTGTTTGTGTGGTGTCTTTGGTATCAGGGAATCATTGGTTTTAATATCAGGGTAATACTAGCTTTGTAAAATGTTTGGAAGTATACTTTCCTCTTCTATTTTTTGAAAAAGTTTGAGACGGATTGGTTTAAATCCCAGTTTAAATGTTTGATTGAATTCACCAGTGAAACCGTCTGGTTCTGGGCTTTTGTTTGTTGGGGTGTTTTTGATTACTAATTCAATCCCCTTACCAGTAGTTGGTCTATTCAGATTTTCTATTTTTTCATGGTTCAGTTTTTGCAAATTGTTTTTTTTCTAGGAATTTATCCATGTCTTTTAGGTGTCCAGTTTGTTGGTGCTCATAATAGTCTCATGAGACTTTGTATTTGTGTGGTCACAATAGTAATGTTGCCCCTTTCATTTATAGTTTCATTTGAATCCTCCCACTTTCTTTGGTGAATCTTATTAGTGAAAGTGGAAGTGTTAATTGCTAAGTTGTGTCTGACTCATTGTGACCCCATGGACTGTAGCCTTCTAGGCTCCTCTGTCCATGGAATTCTCCAGGCAAGAATACTGGAGTGGGTTGCCATTCCCTTCTCCAGGGGATCTTCCCAATCCAAGGATTTAACCCGAGTCTCCTGCTTTGCAGGCAGATTGTTTACCATCTGAGCCACCCTGTATCTAATGAGTCTTGCTAAGTGTTTGTATATTTTACTTACTTAGTTTCATCAATCTTCCCTATTGTCTCTTTAGTCTGTATTTTATATATTTCTGTTCTGGTCTTTGTTATTTTTTTCCTTCCATGAACTATGGGCTTAATTTGTTCTTTGTTTTTCTAAGTTTCCTGAGATGTAAAGTTAGGTTGTTTATTTGAGGTTTTTCTTTTTTCTTAATGTAGGAATTCATTGCTATAAAATTCTCTTAGAACTGGTTTTGCGGCATCCCATAAGTTTTGATGCATTGTGTCTCATTTTCATTTGTTTCAAGATATTATTTGATTTGCTCTTTCAGTTTCTCCATTGTTTGTTCAGAGCATCTTGTTTTATCTCCACGTATTTGTGAATTTTCCAGAGGTGGGGTTTATGATGAGAATGTGTCTCAACCTTTCCTACCTGTTTTGATGTATTTTTCTGTCACTTAAAATGTAGGAATCACTCAGTTTCTGGATCTCTTCCAAAGGGAATTGCTCTGTGTGCAGCTGTATATTCAGTGTGTCCATGGCAGGAGGAAAATTCAGGAGCCTCCTATGTTGTCCTCTTGGTCCAGAGTCTGTGCCTGTTTTTATTCAGGTCTAAAGTGAATCGATGTCAATTTTAACTACTATCGTATTCTTTGTTTTGGTTTACTGTTATAGGTTGTCAAGTAATGTTGGCTTTTGAACTTGGAGATTCTATATATAAGAATTCAAACCACTCCAAATATTGTTATTTACTTTTAACATTATTTTTAAGATGAAAGAGAAAATAAAATCTTCATTTTTAATTTAGTAACTTTTTGTCATTTAAAGCTATTCAGAGTCTGTTTATTATAAATTGAATTTTGTGGGACAATTTGCCTTTAGTTATGTATTTCTGTTTTCTGGAGGAATTTCATTACAAAGAAAATATGAAAATTTTTCATTATCTCTCCATTTTACTTGTTGTAGGATGATCCATTTTCTGCCTTGGACATTCACTTGAGTGATCACCTAATGCAGGAAGGAATTTTGAAATTTCTCCAAGATGACAAGAGGACACTTGTTCTTGTGACTCACAAATTACAATATCTAACACATGCTGACTGGGTAAGAGTTTAAAAGACATTAAAAGAATTTTTATACTACAGCTATATGAATGCTTCCTGAGATAAATATAATTCAGTTGACCAATTATGGATTTTTGTCATAATTCTAATATATGCTTTTCTTAGATCATAGCCATGAAAGATGGAAGTGTTCTAAGAGAAGGGACTTTGAAAGATATTCAGACCAAAGATGTAGAGCTTTATGAACACTGGAAAACGCTAATGAATCGGCAGGATCAAGAACTAGAAAAGGTAATCGCTCAGATTTAGAAGAGTTCAGAGTTCAGTTAAGAAGAGTCAGAAATACAGTGCAAAATTACTAAAAATACTTTTAAAGAAGTATTACATTTAATTTTTGATTATATAATAATCTCATCTGAAATATGAAATAATTGTA
>SJYQ01003336.1:645463-661115 GCA_006410935.1 Redunca redunca
TGATAAACTACTTTGAAACTAAGAAAATTCTAAAGATATCTTTTATTATCAGGCCTTTAGAGGATTTTTATTTGAATTGGAGGCATATTATAATTATATGTGTGTTTAAAACAGTCATATATGCGTTTAAAACTTGCTCAAGTATGCTCTTTCCTCATTTTATCTTATTTTCCCTTATGTATGTCCTACTGTACCCACCTTCAATATGAGTTTTTCATTCATCACTTACAAATGGAGGATTGTGGGCAAAGCAAAATCTGAGATGATTTTGAAAGAAAGAAGAGCTGTTAGCTGTGGGTATAGTGCAAAGTAGGCCTAGGATAGAGTTGGGGGAGGTGAAGGAAGATAATCAGAAAGAAATAATAATAAAACCTTATATTTAGATAGTTTTTAAAGTCCACAAAACCTTTTTACATGATCTCTTTTAATTGTCACAAAATAAGCAAAAAATAGGAGAAATAAGCAAAGAAAATATGATCTCACTTTTACAGATGGGAAAATTGAGGCTCAGAGAGGCTACCTAACTTGCCTAAACTTGTATAGTATATATAATATTTTGTACCAATTGGATTTAAACCCAGGTTCATACCAATGTAATGTATCTATATGATGTAAATATAATATTGAATGAAATGATAACAGAGTTGAAACCAATTGAGTGTGATGAAAGAAAAACCACTCAATGTTGACAGGTAAATTGTAAATTGAATTAGTAAATTTTCAAAATGTTTTCTCTTGAGTTGTGGGACTAGAAAGGGTCCAGAATTCAATAGTCCTGGTCAGGAATGAGCATTATAAAATGAAAATGTTTATAGCAGCAAATTTCTGAAAATGTCAAAAAGTTAAAATGTATTATTTCTTAAAGGAAAAAAAAAATCTTGTTTCAATAGCAGAAGAAAGATAAAAAGTCAGACAAACCATTGGATTGCTCTGTCTTCTGTGAGCTTGCCAAAGACATCAAAAGCCAATTACAAATGTCTCAAAATAAGGAAGACAAGCCGTATGTCAATGTCTTAGTAGAGTAGGACAAATCATAGAACCTTTGAAAGGGGGATATTCATCAAAACATTACAGTGTACAATTGGCAAGAGCTCACTTAGAAATTATGCAGTGACATGCTTGATAATAAACTTACTGGGATGACTCCAAATGACATTTTTTTTCAGTGGTCTGGGTGCCAGGGACAAAAGAATATGATGTAAGCTTAAGGAGGGGACCATTTATGGTTTACTTTGAAAAGAAAATCTGGAAAAACTGCAAGAGAGAAAGGGGGGTGCTTTTGGCTTGATTTTGAAGTAATACTGACTACTGAGCAAGCCAGGAAGAAAGTCTGTTACACTGTGTTTAGAAATGAAGTGATCACTCAAGATACCATAGCTCTATAAGTAAAGACACATCACAGGGTTATAGGGCTTCCCTGGTGGCTCAGAGAGTAAAGAATCTGCCTGCAATGTGGGAGACCAGGGTTTGATCCCTGGGTCTGGAAGATCCCTTGGAGAAGGGAATGGCTACCCAAACAGGGGAGCAAGGGCTACTGGCATCTAGTGGGTAGAGGACAGGGATGCTGTTAAACATACTACAATGTACAGAACAGCCCCCACAACAAAGGATTTTCTGACCCAAAATGTCAATAGTGCTGAGGTTGAGAAAAGCTGGCTTAGCACCAGAGCAGATCAAGCAAGTGGAGGAGGTGAAACTAAAGGGCTCACAAAACATCCCATCTTTGGTCTTTAGACAGATCAGTCAGTTTAAAGGTTCAGGGATAATGGGTAAGTATGCTAAAGAGAAGGCAATGGCACCCCACTCCAGTACTCTTGCCTGGAAAATCCCATGGATGGAGGAGCCTGGTGGGCTGCCGTCCATGGGGTCTCGAGGAGTTGGACACGACTGAGCAACTTCACTTTCACTTTTCACTTTCCTGCATTGGAGAAGGAAATGGCAACCCACTCCAGTGTTCTTGCCTGGAGAATCCCAGGGACGGGGGAGCCTGGTGGGCTGCTGTCTATGGGGTCTCACAAAGTCGGACACGACTGAAGCAACTTAGCAGCATGCTAAAGAGGATAGTAATGACAGCTTTGAGAAGAAGTTGATAATACTTTTAGCTAATTTAAATGTTAAAAATTCTGCCTTGGATGGCATCACTTATTATCTTCATAGTATTATTAAGCAAAATAAAGTAGTATTTTTGGATGTTTCTTCCCTCAGCCTTCAACCCTCACTTTGATTCAACTCTTCTCAGGCATTCAGTAAATATGTATTTGATTGTTCTTGTTGTCATTTCGTCGCTTAGTTGTGTCTGATTCTTTTGTGACCCCATGGACTGTAGCCTGCCAGGCTCCTCTGTCCATGGAATTCTCCAGGCAAGAATACTGGAGTGAGTTGCCGTTTCCTTCTCCAGAGGATCTTCTCCACCCGGGATCAAACCCACATTTCCTGCTTGGCAGGCAGCTTCCTTACCACAGAGTCACCTGTGAAGCCTTATGTATTAGATAAGTGGAACTAAATTTGTATTTACTTAATCCATATATCAAAACAATTTAAAATATTTAATCTCAGAGCTTAGTATGAGCATTTTACTCATAAGGAAAATGACTAAGATTAAAGTCCCCAAGATGATAACTCTTTTGCTCACACAGATTGGCAATTTGAAATAGAACTAAATCTTCTGTTTTCCCATGTACAGGTTTATTTCATTTTATTACACTATCCACAAAAGATCAGTTCTTTTTAAATTTTGTTTACTCTCAAAAAATACTTTACAGTGTGCAAATATTGCTTTTCATATCATTAGGCACAATTAAAAGCTAATGTGAAATTATCTCTGAAAAATGCTATTCAAGAGACACTTTTGCTTTTACTTTTTTTTTGTAAAGCAAGAACTTGGAAGCAACAGAACTTTCTAGAATAGCAGGTCTCCTAAATCTTACATTGTATGAGGCCGAACAAACAAAAACAAAACAGCACCACTATCTGGAGACTGATCATCAAAGAATTATTGGTTTATCCCTGTAACAAACAGATTTTACATATATATATTAGCCTGTACAGGAAACCCTTAAATTACTGTCAATTCCAGAAGTCAGTGGGTCAGTTATTTGGAACTCAGAATGCAGAGGTTTCCCCACAGAAGCAGAGTTACGGGTAGTTTCCCAGACTGTCCTGCGGAAGCTGATTTAACCCACAGTGTAACTGAACTGATGCTACTTGTGAAGTTCCAAAGCCAAGACGGAGGAGTGTTGGAAGCAGAGAACTGGAGAAAACAAAACGCTTTTCTGTTTCTTAGCACAGGATGAGTCTGGAGCAACCCGTAAAATTTTGCAGTTTGTATTTGACATCTTCCCTTCTATCCTTTCCCATTTACTTCAAAATAACCTGCCTTCCTTTGTTTCTATTGATGTCTCTTTCTTGAATCCCCTGAGTAAGATCTTCAGTCAGAAATTCATCTTGATTTGATAATTCATAATATTGTATGACCAATAGTGCTTTAACCAATCCAGAACTACATGCAGTTTTAAAAGAAGATGTTTGTTAACATTGATGAATTGTTAAAAAATTCAGACAGTTCAGTTCAGTTCAGTTGCTCAATTGTGTCTGACTCTTTTAGACCCCATGAACCACAGCACGCCAGGCCTCCCTGTCCATCACCAACTCCCAGAGTTTACTCAAACTCATGTCCATCAAGTCGGTGATGCCATTCAGCCATCTCATCCTCTGTCATCCCCTTTTCCTCCTGCCCCCAATCCCTCCCAGCATCAGAGTCTTTTTCAATGAGTAGTTCTTCGCATGAGGTGGCCAAAGTATTGGAGTTTCAGCTTTAGCATCAGTCCTTCCAAAGAATATTCAGGACTGATCTCCTTTAGGATGGACTGGTTGGATCTCCTTGCAGTCCAAGGGACTCTCAAGAGTCTTCTCCAACAACACAGTTCAAAAGCATCAATTCTTTGGCGCTCAGCTTTCTTTACAGTCCAACTCTCACAGACATACATGACTACTGGAAAAATCATAGCTTTGACTAAATGGACCTTTGCTGGCAAAGGAAGGTCTCTGCTTTTTAATATGCTGCCTAGTTGGTCATAACTTTTCTTCTAAGGAGCAAATGTCTTTTAGTTTCATGGCTACAGTCATCATCTGCAGGGATTTTGGAGCCCCCCCAAAATAAAGTCTGTCACTGTTTCCATTGCTTCCCTGTCTATTTGCCATGAAGTGATGGGACCAGATGCCATAATCTTAGTTTTCTAAATGTTGAGTTTTAAGCCAACTTTTTCACTGTTCTCTTTCACTTTCATCAAGAGGCTCTTTAGCTCCTTTTCAATTTCTTCCATACAGACGGTGTCATCTGAATTTCTGAGGTTATTGATATTTCTCCCGGCAATCTTGGTTCCAGCTTGTGCTTCATCCAGCTCAGTGTTTCTCATGATGTACTCTGCATATAAGTTAAATAAGCAGGGTGACAATATACAGCCTTGATGTATTCCCTTCCCTATTTGGAACCAGTCTGTTGTTCCATATCCAGTTCTAACAGTTGCTTCCTGATCTGCATACAGATTTCTCAGGAGGCAGGTCAGGTGGTCTGATATTCCCATCTCTTTCAGAATTTCACAGTTTGTGGTGATCTACACAGTCAAAGGCTTTGGCATAGTCAATAAAGCAAAAATAGATGTTTTTCTGGAACTTTCTTGCTTTTTCGATGATCCAGTGGATGTTGGCAATTTGATCTCTGGTTCCTCTGCCTTTTCTAAAACCAGCTTGAACATATGGAAGTTCATGGTTCACGTACTGTTGAAGTCTGGCTTGGAGAATTTTGAGCATTACTTTGCTAGCGTGTGAGATGAGTACAATCGTGCAGTAGTTTGAGCATTCTTTGGCATTGCCTTTCTTTGGGATTGGAATGAAAAGTGACCTTTTCCAGTCCTATGGCCACTGCTGAGTTTTCCAAATTTGCTGGCATATTGGGTGCAGCACTTTCACAGCATCATCTTTCAGGATTTGAAAGAGCTCAACTGGAATTCCATCACCTCCACTAGCTTTGTTCATAGTGATGCTTTCTAAGGCCCACTTGACTTCGCATTCCAGGATGTCTGGCTCTAGGTGAGTGATCACACCATTGTGATTATCTGGGTCGTGAAGATCTTTTTTGTATAGTTCTTCTGTATATTCTTGCCAGTTCTTAATATCTTCTGCTCCTGTTCCTGCTGCTGCTGCTGCTGCTAAGTTGCTTCAGTCATGTCCAACTCTGTGCGACCTCATAGATGGCAGCCCACCAGGCTCCACCGTCCCTGGGATTCTCCAGGCAAGAACACTGGAGTGGGTTGCCATTTCCTTCTGCAGTGCATGAAAGTGAAGAGTGAAAGTGAAGTCGCTCAGTCATGTCCGACCCTCAGCGACCCCATGGACTGCAGCCAACCAGGCTCCTCCACCCATGGGATTTTCCAGGCAAGAGTACTGGAGTGGGGTGCCATTGCCTTCTCCGCTGCTTCTGTTAGGTCCATACAATTTCTGTCCTTTATTGTGCTCATCTTTGCATGGAATGTTTTCTTGGCACCTCTGATTTTCTTGAAGTGATCTCTAGTCTTTCCTATTCTATTGTCTTCCTCAATTTCTTTGCACTGATCACTGAGGAAGTCTTTCTTATCTCTCCTTTCTATTCTTTGGAACTCTCCATTCAGATGGGTATATCTTTCCTTTTCTCCTTTGCTTTTAGCTTCTCTTCTTTTCTAAGCTATTTATAAGGCTTGCTCAGACAACCATTTTGCCTTTTTGCATTTTTTTTTTCTTGGGGATGATCTTGATCCCTGCCTCCTGTAAAATGTCACAAACCTCCATCCATAGTTCATCAGGCACTCCGTCTATCAGATCTAGTCCCTTGAATCTGTTTCTCACTTCCACTGTATAGTTGTAAGGGATTTGATTTACATCATACCTGAATGGTCTAGTGGTTTTCCCTACTTACTTCAAGTCTGAATTTGAAAATAAGGAGTTCATGATCTGAACCACAGTCAGCTCCCTGTCTTGTTTTTGCTGACTATATAGAGATTCTCCATCTTTGGGTGCAAATAATATAATCAATCTAATTTCAGTGTTGACCATCTGGTGATAACCATGTATAGTCTTCTCTTGTGTGTTTGAAAAGGGTGTTTTCTATGACCAGTGCGTTCTCTTGGCAAAACTCTGTTAGCCTTTGCCCTGCTTGATTCTATACTCCAAGGCCAAATTTGCCTATTACTCCAGGTGTTTTTTGACTTCCTACTTTTGAATTCCAGTCCCCTATAATGAAAAGGACATCGTTTGGGGTGTTAGTTCTAGAAAGTCTTGCAAGTCTTCACAGAACCGTTCAGCTTCTTTGGCATTACTGGTCAGGGTATAGACTTGGATTACCGTGATATTGAATGATTTGCCTTGGAAACAAACAGAGATCATTCTGTTGTTTTTGAGATTGCATCCAAGTACTGCATTTCAGACTCTTTTGTTGACCATGATGGCTGCTCCATTTCTTCTAAGGGATTCCTGCCCACAACAGTAGATATAATGGTCATCTGAGTTAAATTCACCCATTCCAGTCCTTAGTTTGCTGATTCCTAAAATGTTAATGTTCACTCTTGCCACTTCCAACTGTTTGACCACTTCCAATTTGCCTTGATTCATGGAACTAACATTCCAGATTCCTATGCACTGTTGCTCTTTCAAGTATCAGACTTTACTTCCATCACCAGTCACATTTACAACTGGGTATTGTTGTTGCTTTGGCTCCATCTCTTCATTCTTTCTGGAGTTATTTTTCCACTGATCTCCAGTAGCATATTGGGCACCTACCGACCTGGGCAGTTCATCTTTCAGTGTCCTATCTTTTTGCCTTTTCATACTATTCATGGAGTTGTCAAGGCAAGAATACTGAAGTGGTTTGCCATTCCCTTCTCCAGTGGACCATGTTTTCTCTACAGAAAAATTATGAGAGTATATGAAGATGACATAAAAACAAAACAAGGAGCAATGGTGAGACCAGGCTTAAGGCTAGAAGAGGTGTCTCCCTGCCCCTGGGGTCAGCTCTATCACATTGTTACTGCTTTTCCTGCTTACTGCTCTAATGCCTCTGAGCTCTGATAAGTTTCCCACAAGCCTCTAGTGTCCTTCACACCTTCTCCTATGATAGGAGTTGTCCGTATGACTGCAGTTGTCCATCCATCTTGAGCAGAGAGCTCCAGACCCAGAAAGGCAACTAACGGTTGGTATTTGCTACGTGTGGGTCACTGACTGTAAGTAGAACTTGCCTGTGGCTGTGAGCTCCTTGCATGACAGCTGCATGTTTCCTATAGGATATGGAAGCCGACCAAACAACCTTAGAGAGGAAAACACTCCGAAGAGCCATGTATTCCAGAGAGGCCAAAGCCCAACTGGAGGATGAAGACGAAGGTAGATCTTTTTAAAAAAATATTCAAGTGGGTGATAGGATATGGAAGTCTTCTTCGGCAATTGATGTGTGTTTATGTCAGTGCAAAATGACTAGCCACTTTGCAGAGCGGTGAAGGCAAAATCAAATACATGAAACTGAAAATGGACGGAATAGGAGTGAGATCAATGTGTGTATATAGATGTATATAAATAGGTGTATGTTGTCAAATGAGGCATCTTGAGGGGTTCCCCACAGTGCGTATGAGTGTTTTTGCGCTGTGTGTGAGAGAGCTGACAGGACAATGGGTCTAGACCCTTGTTCAGATAAACTGGAAAGGTCTAGTATAATGAAATGTCAGTCCTTGGGAAATAAACAATACATGGGGAATACAGCGAAAATACTGCTTTGAAAGATTCATACTTGAGTCTGTAAGTTTTTACAGGGGGTCTCATGATAATATGGCAATGAAGAATAAGAGAGTTAGAAAGCTATTTGTTGTGTTTCAATTTTCTGGATCTAATAAAATATAGTGGGTGAAAAAAGGTTTACTGGAAATTTGAGGAATAAAATAAAATAGTTACATTGCTTTGACATTTGTTGCCAAGATATTTGTAAGATAAACCATAAAAGTCCATAGAGAAGTGTACTGTACTTCAGTCTTCCTACATGGATTTTGGCCTAGGACCACATTTCCACGGGTTAATTAAGAGAAGATTATCATTTTGAGCAGAAGGACACCAAAATGGGCTATCTTTACATTTCAGATGATAATTATTCAGTGTTTCAGTAAATACTCATTGAGTAAAGGACTGAATGAATGAATGAATTTTTCACTCCCACTTCTTAGATTTTAAAATGTTTTAAAAGAATATTTGGGGACTTCCCTAGTGGTCCAGTAGTTAGTGTTTTCACTGCTGTGGCCCCAGGTTCAATCCCTGGTCAGGGAACTAAGATCCTATAAGCCCCACAGGGCAGCCAAAAAAAGAGACTGTTTGGTACTGTAAACAGATAGCCTTTAGAACTATAGTTACTCTCTCCAGTATGTCAGTCGTAAATGCAGCATTTGCAGGGCTGACTGTGTCCTGGGCTTGCTGTGTTTATTCAATTGTTCATGTGTAAAATGAGATAATGATACTTTTGTTTCAGAGTAAAAGAGGAAATGTATAAGAAAGATCCCAGTACAGTACATATTACCTGCTAGGTTGCTGGTGCTATCCTACGTCTGCTGAACCACCAGGAAGGGAAAGAAAAGTAGTTGCCCATATTGTTTCTGCTACTAACCATTGGCTAGATCATCATGTGGACAGACTAAGTTCTGAGGAAGTGAAGAAATGCTGACTTTAGCTGGGTAGCCATAGGCAAGGTAAAATTTCAATTAATTTGGAAACAGAAAATGGATATTGAGGAGAAAGGTAGCAATCTGCAAGTGTCTACCTCTTTGATCTTGCAAATTTCTAACTGTTTCACTCACAGACCCACCCTCACCAAAGGGTAGATTATCTGACACCTGTTTTTTTTTTTTTTTGTCCTTGAATATCTGAAAATGTACAGAATTCTAGGTAAAAACTGTTTCCCCTCAGACATTTGAAGGCTCTGGTGCCTTCCAGTGTTGATAGATGCCTCCTATCTGATAATAGTGATTGTATGACTCTTTGTTGATGACATGTCTTTTCTCTCTGGAAGTGTTTACAATCTTCTCTTTGTCCTTTATGCTCTGAAATCACAAAAGGATGTGCAGCTGTGGATCTTTTTCATTTCCCCTTTTCAGTTCTGGTCTTCCCTTGTGGCTCAGATGGTAAAGAATCTGCCAGCAATGTGGAAGACCTGGGTTTGATCCCTGCATTGCGAAGATCTCCTGGAGAAGGGCATGGCAACCCACTCTAGTATTCTTGCCTGGGGAATCCCCATGGACAGAGAAGCCGGGCAGGCTACCGTCTGTGGGATCCCAGAGTCGGACATGACTGAGCATCTAAGCACAGCATTTCTCAGTTCTGATGCTGAGATCTGTTCCTCTTTTGTATCTTGCTCAAAGTGAAGATCTTTGATGATAGATCAGTCTTCCCATCATACCCATACTGAGATCTCTTGTCTGATAATTTATAATCCAAATTATCTATCTTTCCTACTCACAGCCTGCTCATTCTACAGTAGTGGGGTACATACAAGATGACTACAGTGAAAACTGTCTTTGGAAAAAGAAGGGATGGGAAATACACCACAGTCATTAAACCA
Source organism: Redunca redunca (assembly GCA_006410935.1). Lineage (NCBI taxonomy): Eukaryota > Metazoa > Chordata > Mammalia > Artiodactyla > Bovidae > Redunca > Redunca redunca. Next base: position 655,083 of record SJYQ01003336.1, read on the forward strand.
TTTGTTGTTGTTTAGTTGCTAAGTTGTGTCCAGCGCTTTGTATAGCCCACCGGACTCCTCTGTCCATGGGATTCTCCAGGCAAGAATGCTGGAGTGGGTTGCCGTTTCCTTCTCCAAGGGATCTTCTGATCCAGGGATTAAACTCATGTGTCCTGCATTGCAGACAGATTCTTTACCACTGAGCCACCAGGGACGCCCTCACAAATGATCAAATTTTACTGCTCAGGAAATACCATAGTTCCCTGTTCTTGTAATGGAATATGTTCTTAAAATAGCTGTCTAGAAGTTTCCAGGTGGTTTAAACAGCTGAGAGGAGCTCCCTACCCATTGTCCTCTGACCCCTGGCTTTGCCTTCAGGAAGGTTCCATTTTGCTCATGCACCTCCATGACCACATTTAAAACGAGCCACAGAGATTATGGATTATGCCCTCTTGAGCTATGCACAAATTTCAAAACCTATTTCCTCCTGGTGCAGTCTTACAGATTCAGAAATATAAAGTTCAAAAGATTATAAATGTTTGCAAGTCTGGCATGTGGTTTTATTGGCACACATTTCCTTCAATAACGTAATAAACTTCTAGTCTGTAATTCTAGTTATTGTAATAAATTAACAAGTTTTCTCATCCAAACATATACTTTATTTTTTCATTTACTCATTCACTTATTCATTTTCACATATGTTACATTTCTTTTGTATTGAGGTGACATTGGTTTATAACATTAAGTAAGTTTCATCTGTACAATGGCATCCCATTCCAGTACTCTTGCCTGGAAAATCCCATGGATGGAGGAGCCTGGTGGGCTGCAGTCCATGGGGTCGCTAAGAGTCGGACACGACTGAGCGATTTCACTTTCACTTTTCACTTTCATGCATTGGAGAAGGAAATGGCAACCCACTCCAGTGTTCTTGCTGGAGAATCCCAGGGACGGCCGAGCCTGGTGGGCTGCTGTCTGTGGGGTCGCACAGAGTCAGACACGACTGAAGTGACTTAGCAGCAGCAGCAGCAGGACCAACAATATGCTCATCACCAAAAATGTATTTCCGGTCTGCCACTATACAGTTCAGTTCAGTTCAGTTCAGTCGCTCAGTCGTGTCCGATCCCATGAATCACAGCACGCCAGGCCTCCCTTTCCATCACCAACTCCTGGAGTTCACTCAAACTCACGTCCATCAAGTCGGTGATGCCATCCAGCCATCTCATCCTCTGTCGTCCCCTTCTCCTCCTGCCCCCAATCCCTCCAGCATCAGAGCATCCACTATACAGTAGATCCCCTTAATCCATTTCATCCTCCCCTCCACCTCTTTCCTTTTGGTAACCGCTACTCTGTTATCTGTATATCCACCTGTATTTTTATGTGGTTTGGACTGTTCACTTACTTTGTTTCTTTTTCTTTTTTTGGCGGGGGCGGGGGTTGTTTTTTAAATTACACATTTGAGTGAAATGGGACAGTATTTTGTGTTTGTTTGTCTGACTTGTTTCACTTAGCATAATGCCCTTATCAAGATCCATCCTGTTGTCGCATATGGCAAGATTTTGGTCTTTTTTATGGCTGAGTATTATTTCATTGTATATGTATACTACAGTCTCTCTATCCATTCATCTGTTAATGGGCACTCACCTATTTTTTTAATGTTTATTTATCTGTTTGACTGTGTCATCTTCGTGGTGTCACACGGATCTTCGCTGAAGCGTGCAGGGTGTTTAGATACAGCACACGCGGGCTGCTCTGTAGGCATGGCGCCTGTGCTCTGGAGCATGTGGGCTGAGTAGTGGTGGTACATGGGCTTAATTGCCCCATGGCATGTGTGATCTTAGTTCCCTGACCAGGGATTGAACCTGCATCCCCTGCATTGAAAGGCGGATCCTCAACCACTGGACCGCCAGGGAGGTCCCTCACCTGTTTTTTTTTTTTAATGATGCTTTTCTCTGCTGAAAACTTTTAAATTTCTAAGACTTGTATTTCCAAAATTTGATGAAGGAGTGTTGGTAGGTGGGAATAGTACGAATTCTATATCTACTTGTTGCCTGTCAGAAGATTAAACAAGTGCTTCTTACACAGAGGAAGAAGAGGAGGAAGAAGAGGATGATAACATGTCCACGGTAATGCGGCTGAGGACTAAAATGCCATGGAAGACCTGCTGGCGGTACCTCACTTCTGGAGGATTCTTCTTGCTCTTCCTGATGATTTTCTCTAAGCTTCTGAAACATTCCGTCATTGTAGCAATAGACTACTGGCTGGCCACATGGACCTCAGAGTATAGTATAAACAGTACTGGAAAAGCTGACCAGGTACAGTGGGTTTTGTTCTTACATTATCTAAGAATGTTGAGATTTTACCCTTATCTAGTTAGATACAGGGCTTCCCTGGTGGCTCAGAGGTTAAAGCATCTGCCTACAGTGAGGGAGACCCGGGTTTGATCCCTGAGTCAGGAAGATCCCCTGGAGAAGGAAATGGTAACCCACTCCAGTATTCTTGCCTGGAGAATCCCATGGACGGAGAAGCCTGGTAGGTAGAGTCCATGGGGTCGCAAAGAGTCAGACACGACTGAGTCACTTCACAATAGCCCAGATGTCACAAGAATTTTGTGAGTTTTTTTTGTTTGTTTTTAGTTTATTCTATTGAAGTATAGTTGATTTACAATATTGTCTTCATTTCTACTGTACAGCAAAGTGATTCAGGTATATATATCATGCATTCTCTTTCATATTCTTTTCCATTGTAGCTTATTATAGGATATTGAATATAGTTTCCTGTGCAATAGAGTAGACCTTGTTGTTTATCCATTCTTTGTATGACACTTTACAGCTGCTAATCTCAAACTCCCAATCCATCCCTACCCTACCTGGCTCCCCCTTGGCAACCACAGGTCTGTTCTCTGTGACTTGCCACAGTACCTTTGTAATGATTCAATAGGTTAATTAGGGCAAGACCTGAAATATCATAAGAAATATTTAATGCTTGGGTTTGGATTCAAAGGAGTTATATACATGATGTGTGTGTGTGTGTTTGTGTGTATGTGTGTGTAATATACACACAGGACTTTTGTTCTTGTTCTGATGGTATCTGATTTTAACTGCTATACCAATGAATTAGCTAGTCATTCTGAGATTAGGGATAGAAACAATGAACTTTATGATATAAAAAGTCAAGAATATTTCAAACCAGAAAACTAACTCTAACGTTTCATCTACCCTTTGGCAAACCCTGAAAGAGAGTGAAGGGAGCAACTGGGGACTCGGCCATGGGATTATGGTGGGGATACTGCCCTGAGTATCTCCAGGAGTATCCCCAGGAGAACTGCCCTCCTTCCACTGTGTAAATTAATGTGAGATAATAGAAATTGACAGTATTGCCAGACTTTGACATTTGGTGCCCTAGCAAGAAAAAACTCAGTTGATAATATCATCTGTGTTTTTTTGTATTGGTTGCTTTTTAGACCTACTATGTGGCTGGATTTAGCATACTTTGTGGAGCAGGTATTTTCCTCTGCCTTGTTACATCTCTCACTGTGGAATGGATGGGTCTCACAGCTGCTAAAAATCTTCACCATAATCTCCTTAATAAGATAATTCTTGGACCAATAAGGTAAAAAAAAAAGTAGTTATTTATTTTACAATATCATAAAACTATACATTTTTACATTAAAGTGAAGTGTGAAATTTTAAATAATTTATTCAGTCTTTCAGCAGATGAATAGGGATCTTCTCATTTTTGTGACACCAAGATGTCTATTAGCAGTATTTAGGCTCCAGATCATTTAGAATTATCATACATCCAATCTGTTTATTGCCTAGATTCTTTGATACCACACCTCTGGGACTGATTCTCAATCGCTTTTCAGCTGATACAAATATCATTGATCAGGTGAGTGCCTGAATTACTTCCAAGTTCAAAAATAAATTTCTCAGTATAAGCTAAACAACATTTTAAGATAAATCATGGATGGGATGGGGAGGGAGGATGGAGGGGCATTCAGAATGGGGAACACATGCACCCCCGTGGTGGATTCATGTCAATATATAGCAAAACCAATACAATATTGTAAAGTAAAATAAATAAATAAAAAGGAATTTTAAAAATAAGATAAATGATGATTCCTGTTAACAGTAGAGGATTTCTAAAAATTAAAAGCCTATTTGCATTCATACCAAATTGCATATATACATAGATTTCTAGACTATGCAATCTATGAAATATGCATAGATTTATAGAATGAAATCTTAAAGGAAATAGATAAATTCAAAATAATTTATCCACATAGAAGAGGATACTTAGAGAATCCACGTGAGACAAAGAGAAATAGAAAAGAATGAACATTAAACTTTTTTTATTGTAAAAAGAAGTGATTTTAATGTGTTGTATCTCCATTCATAGTAATGATCTTAAAGTTTAGAATTAATGCAGAGTGTCTCCCAGAAGTAAAGAATGGAATACCAAGTTGTCTTAGATGCCCTTTACTTTTATTAGGTTGAAGTGATATTAGATGATGTGATATTTTAGGAAGAGCAATATTGCATAGGAACCTGGAATGTTAGGCCCATGAAACAAGGCAAATTGGAAGTGGTCAAACAAGAGATGGCAAGGGTGAACGTTGACATTCTAGGAATCAGCAAACTAAAATGGACTGGAATGGGTGCATTTAACTCAGATGACCATTATATCTACTACTGTGGGCAGGAATCCCTTAGAAGAAATGGAGTAGCCATCATGGTCAACAAAAGAGTCCTAAATGCAGTATTTGGATGCAATCTCAAAATGATTTCTATTCATTTCCAAGGCAAACCATTCAGTTATCATGGTAATCCAATCTATGCCCCAACCAGTAATACTGAAGAAGCTGACATTGAACGGTTCTATGAAGACCTTCAAGACCTTTTAGAACTAAACCCAAAAAGATGTCCTTTTCATTATAGGGGACTGGAATTTAAAAGTAAGAAGTGAAGAAACACCTGGAGTAACAGGCAAATTTGGCCTTGGAGTACAGAATGAAGCAGGGCAAAGGCTAATAAAGTTTTACCAAGAGAATGCACTAGTCATAGCAAACACCCTCTTCCAACAACACAAGAGAAGACTCTACACATGGACATCACCAGATGGTCAACACCGAAATCAGATTGATTATTCTTTGCAGCCAAAGATGAAGAAGCTCTATACAGTCAGCAAAAAGAAGACTAGGAGCTGACTGTGGCTCAGATCATGAACTCCTTATTGCCAAATTCAGACTGAAATTGAAGAAAGTAGGGAAAACCACTAGAGCATTCAGGTATGACCTAAGTCAAATCCCTTATGATTATACAGTGGAAGTGAGAAACAGATGCAAGGGACTAGATCTGATAGAGTATATGATGAACTATGGATGGAGGTTCATGACATTGTACAGGAGGCAGGGATCAAGACCATCCCCAAGAAAAATAAATGCAAAAAGCAAAATGGCTGTCAGAGGAGGCCTTACAAATAACTGTGAAAGAAGAGAAGTGAAAAGCAAAGGAGAAAAGGAAAGATATAAGCATCTAAATGCAGAGTTCCAAAGAAGAGCAAGGAGAGATAAGAAAGCCTTCCTCAGTGATCAATGCAAAGAAATAAAGGAAAACAAAAGAATGGGAAAGACTAGAGATCTCTTCAAGAAAATTAGAGATCCCAAGGGAACATTTCATGCAAAGATGGGCTCAATAAAGGACAGAAATGGTATGGACCTAACAGAAGCAGAAGATACTAAAAAGAGGTGGCAAGAATACACAGAAGAATTGTACAGAAAAGATCTTCACGACCCAGATAATCACGATGGTGTGATCACTCACCTAGAGCCAGACATCTTGGAATGTGAAATCAAATGGGCCTTAGGAAGCATCACTACGAGCAAATCTAGTGGAGGTGATGGAATTCCAGTTGAGCTCTTTCAAATCCTGAAAGATGATGCTGTGAAAGTGCTCCATTCAATATGCCAGCAAATTTGGAAAACTCAGCAGTGGCCACAGGACTGGAAAAGGTCAGTTTTCATTCCAATCCCAAAGAAAGGCAATGCCAAAGAAT
>SJYQ01003336.1:661189-726377 GCA_006410935.1 Redunca redunca
AAACCACTCTAATGATTACAGAAAACAAGTTGATGAAAAGAATGAAACTGAGAACTCAAATGTTTTTTCAGTAAAGGGTGTTGGGGCAATTAACTATTTATAAAATACACAGCAAATTCACATGTAATAAAGGAGGCCATCTAATAACATAAAACTATAAAATAAAATGTAGAAGAGTAATTTTAGAAACCATGGGGAGTGTCTTTATAAGACACAGAACTCAAAAACCATAAGAAAAAAGCCAACCAAAATGGCTTTAAAATTTCTAATTTCTATTGAGGTAAAGCATCATATTTAAAATATAATATATTCTTTGGGAGAAAAACTGGCAACTCATGTAAAGAAAGAGGATAAACATCCATGATATGTAAAGAGCATATAAAAATCAATAAGGAAGATAAACAATCCAGTTGAAAAGCATGCAAAGAATATGAGGAAGCAATTAAAATTATTAGAGGGATAGCTAAAGAGTTTTTAAATACTATTCAGCCTTTAAAAAGAAATAGATTTGTATAGAGTGGCATGGGAAGATTTACAATCCATCTTATTCAGTAAAACAAAGCAAGCAAAAGAACAAATGAGGTTTAGAGTTTATGTTTATGCTATTTATATAAAATAGTTTGTGCTATTAAAAATCCCATAAGATATTAATAAATAGGTAGATAGGTAAATAACTGACCACTGGTTAAGCAGATAGGTAGAAAGATGGATAAATATGCTAAACAATGGGAAATGAGTGAAATTGAAGGAGTGATGAATTCCTTACAACAAAAATGTTTATTAATTTTGGAACTAATTATGTAACTTAATGTAAAATTAATGTGTTGTTGCCTTATCACCAATGTTTTATTTGAACTAAAACATTTTCCTTTCAAACTACCTTCTTACCAGCATATCCCTCCAACTTTGGAATCTCTAACGCGGTCAACACTGCTCTGCGTGTCTGCAATTGGCATGATTTCTTATGCTACCCCTGTGTTCCTGGTTGCACTTGTGCCTCTTGGGGTCGCCTTTTATTTTATCCAAAAATACTTCCGCGTGGCCTCTAAGTAAGTAAAGCATTGCTCTGTTCATCTTCAAAAGCCTGTACATTTGATTGACTGTGATTCAGATTTGCTATAATGTTTTGGTGGCTCAGACGGTAAAGAATCTGCCTGCAGTGCAGGAGACCTGGGTTCGATCCCTAGGTCAGGAAGATCCCCTGGAGAAGGGCATGGCTACCCACTCCAGTATTCTTGCCTGGAGACTCCCATGGACAGAGGAGTCTGGCAGGCTACAGTCCATGGGGTCGCAAAGAGTCGGGCAGGGCTGAGTGACTAACACTTCTACTTTTCTCCAGATAAGGTATGGAATTTGGAAAAGAAACTTAATTTAGCTTAATGAAACCTATCCTGATATTATGTTTCATTTAGCGAGATATTTTGCTTCCATAGCTTCCCTGATAGCTTAGTTGGTAAAGAATCTGCCTGCAGTGCAGGAGACCCCGGTTCAGTTCCTGGGCTGGGAAGATCCCTTGGAGAAGGGATATACTACCCACTCCAGTATTCTTGGGCTTCCCTTGTAACTCAGCTGGTAAAGAATCTGCCTGCAGTGTGGGAAACCTGGGCTCAATCCCTGGGTTGGGAAGATCCCCAGGAGAAGGGAAAAGGCTACTCACTCCAGTATTCTAGCCTAGAGAGCTCCAGGGACTGTATAGTCCATGGGGTCACAAAGAGTCAAACACGACTCAGCAACTGTCACTTTCATTTTGCTTCTGTAGTTGGTTGTTGGAGCCTTTACATATTACTAGACTTCTGTGAACAAGTTGATTGATCTGGTTGAGTTTTAAGTCCATAGACTATGCCCAATGTTTCATTCCATGGTCCTTTCTCTGAACATGGCAATGACAGAAAGTTTATGAAACCAAAGATAGTCCCAAAGGATAAGTAATTTAATATTAAGTTTGCAAGTGGGGAAATAAAAATATTTTCAAATGAGTAAAATGAACTCTGTAAAAGATTAGTAGAAGTAAAAAAAAAGTTAAAGGGATAAATCAGAGTGATAACTATAAAAGTAGAGAATCTTGAATATCTGGGAAGAGTACTGTAACTTTAAGAGGAAAATTTCCAACTTGAATTAGAAATTTCCAGATTGGGTTATTTAACATGCCCTTGATTATTCCAGCCAAATAAAAGATAGCCATGAATTTTAAATTCTTCTGCTAATATAAGATTTATCATTTGTTGAGAGGTTGAATAATTAAGTGAAATATAGTACTAGTTGTTTTGAAATTTCCAGTTTAACTTTGAAGTTCTGCCTTAATAGTACTGTAAATTTTATATCATTGCTGTAATCTCTTTATTTCAACAAACACTTATTAGGCATTTAGTGTGTTGTAAATAACTGCACAAGCCATGTGGCAGAGGAAGAGATCAACATGGCAAGAAGCAGTTCTCAAGAAATTTACAGTTTCTTGGGAAGATAAAACATAAATAAGGTAACCCTTATATGTGGATTAAGTGCTGGAATAGGAAGCTAGACATAGAGTTTATTCAATAAAATGAAAAGATTTAATAGGACTTGAGTGTGGGGAGAATGAAAAAATTATATATATATATACACACACATATATATATTTTATATATATATATTATATCTATCTATCTATATATATATATATCAGTTAACAGGGAAAAGCAGGATTAAGATTGGGAATCTCTGGACTATACCTGCAAAAAACTTTTTCTTGCTACACTTCATTATTCTTTCAATTTAGAGACAGGCTGACTTACCATTAATCTCTGTAGTCTTGTCTTTTCCAGAATGTTACATGATTAGAATCATATAGTATGTGGTCTTGTCAGATTAGCTACTTTCTTTTAGAAATAAGCACTTAAGATTCATCTGTGTCTTTTCATGGCTTCAAAGCACATTCATAAAACAGAATATTATAAAAATAATTTATCATTGAATAATATTCTATTTTATGAATTGCCATATTTTGTTTATCCATTTACCTACTGGAGGACGTCTTAGTTGCTTCTAGTTTGGGGTTATAAATATTATGAATGTGTATGTGCATACACGCTCAGTTGTGTCTGACTCTTTGCAACCCCTTGGATTGTAGCCCTCCAGGCTTTCTGCCCATGGAATTTTCCAGGCAGGAATGCTGGAGTGGGTTGCCCTTTCCACCTCGAGGTTATTTGCCCACCCAGGGATCAAACCCACATCTCCAGAGCCTCCTGCATTGACGGGTGGGTTCTTTACCACTGAGCCACCAGGGAAGCCGTCACTATTATGAATAAAACCACTGTAAATATTTGTATGGAGATTTTTGTGTGGACATAGGTTTTACAATTAGTTGGGTAAATACACAGGAGCATGATTACTTGATAGTATGGTAAAAAACTGTTCAGTTTTATGAAAAACTGAAAAATTGTCTTCCAAAATAGTTGTTTATTTGTAATATTTCTTAAAAAAAGAAGTTGTTTCTCCCTCGGGGCTATGAATTAGGATCCCTCAAATGTTAGGAACATATGTTAAACCTAGAGTGCTTTTGATTTCTAGCCTCTTCTCTTTGCTCATGGAAAATTGAGACCAGAAGGAAGAGGCTAGCCATTACATTTGCTCTTTGATTTCTTCTGGTATTACTGTTGATGTTGCCTGCTGGAGGGGCAGAAGAGTTCAGTCGCTTCCTTTCTGCTGGCTGTTTCCAAATCTCTCCTTGCCTTCTCACCACTGACATTCAACAGTCATGTTTTACTTCAGACTCATGCTCATGTGGGCCTGTTTTTATCCCTGGGCAATAGAAATTGAGTACAGAGGCCAAGCAAATAATCCTAGTTCTTTACAGATTTTAACTGCTAAGTCTTTTCATTATAGTAGATTATTAAAATATGGAAGGGACGGTCATTTTTAAAGAATGAACTTTGATAATGGATTATAAACCATTTTTATTTGAAAGTCTCTGGTCGTTTGCAAATATGACCACATGATATTAAATCTCATCCATAAAAAGAAACCTCTAGATACTGAGGTTCTAAAGAAAACACTCGAGCAATTTAACACACTATTTGGTAAACACTGAAGGGAATTAAACTGGGGGACTTATTGTTGTTCAGTCACTCAGTCGTGTCTGACTCTTTGCCATCTCATGGACTGCCGCACGCCAGTCTTCCCTGTCCTTCACTGTCTCCTGGAGTTTGCTCAGATTCATGTCCATTGAGTCGATGATGCCATCTAACCATCTCATACTCTGCCACCCCACTCTCCTCCTGCCCTCAATCTTTCCTAGCATCAGACAGGAAATGCCATTGAATTTTGAATATCTAACATCAAAGACCCATGTGTAGCTAGCTCTGTAAATAAGCTTTCCTATTTACAGGAGAATAAGGTCAAACTGTACCCTCACCTTTCTGGTTTCATAAAACACAGTCCTATAAAATGAGGTTCCTCCTTCCTCATCTTTTCCCCTTCATGTCAGACCTCAATGTAGTGACCACCTGTTGCTTGTGTCAAATTTACAAATAGCCACTGAGTTTTCTGTTTAACAATCACAGACTCTTTACATTCCTTCATATTCATCCTCCTCTTCACCCCTCTCCTTCCCTCCCCTCACTGAGTTTCTGAAATGAAAAATTCATTTTAGAAACTCACAAAAGGACTTTGCCTTTGGTCATGGGAGAACCCAGGCAGTCCCCAAAGATCTAAGATTATTTAACAGTTGAAGATTATGTAACAATGTAATCAGTTCCATTGACTGACAGGTGAATATCAGTGCAGCTATTCTTGATTCCCTCCACCCCAAAAACCTAACAAAGACAGAAAAAAGGCTGAAAAGAAAAATAAAAGCATGTTTTTAAACATTTGATAGAACTGTTAGCCTTCTAGAAAGGCTAGCTTGTGTGATTTACAAAGTTGTCTAGAGTGTGCATCTTTATAGAAAGGGTCTGATTCAGGCATTTGTCCACCAGCCATTCACTGAGCACTTTATTTACCTAAAAATATATATTGACACTTGGAGGACCAGTGAATGCCAGTTCTATTTAGGGAGGAACTCAATCTCATTGTGGCTGAAGCCAAACTCATTATCTGTCTCTTCTGGTATCTTTATTCTCTGTCTCCCATCTTCCAAGTCTGCTAAGTAACAAACAAACCAACCAACCATATTTGACTCCCCTCTCTTTTAAAATTTATTTTATTTTTAATTGAAGTATAATTTACAATATTGTGTTGCTTTCAAGTGTACAGCAAAGTCATGTCAGACTCTTTGTGACCCTATGGACTGAAGCCTACCAGGCTTCTCTGTCCATGGGATTCTCCAAGCAAGAACTCTGGAGTGGGTTGCCATGCCCTCCTCCAAGGGATCTTCCTCACCCAGGGATAGAACCCTCGTCTCTTATGTCTCCTGCATTGGCAGGCAGATTCTTTAGCTAGCACCACCTGGGAAGCCCATGCATGTCCATGTGTACATATACACTTTTTCAGATTCTTTTCCACTATAGGTTATTATGACACATGAGTGTAGTTCCCTGTGCTCTACAGTAGGTCCTTGCTGTTTACCAATCTGCATAGTAATGTACATATGCTAATCCCAGATTCCTAACTTCTCTCTTCCCAATCACCTTTGGTAGCCATAAGTTTGTTTTCTGTGTCTGTGTGGCTCTTCTCTCTTATTCTCTCTGCTACAATGAGTTGATTGTAGCAGTTTAGAAGGCTACTTCTAATAAGCTATCTCACAATCTCCCCCTATATTAAATTGTACCAGCATCACACCTAATACAGAATTTTTAAAAAGTTCTGATCAACTGTCCTTACTCATTCTCTTCCATCCTTTATACTGTCTCTAAAATTACATTGCTTTAAGCAAGCTCTGGTCATTTTATTTCTAGTCCTCAGTGATTTTTCCCAGCCCATTCAGGATCTTCTACAGTCTAGCCCCTCCCCCCATTGCTTGTCCAGCCTTTTCCCATGAAAACATCCCCAAAGGACTCTGGTCACCAGCCAGATTGAATTCGCCAGTTCTTTAATCCTCTGTACTTGCTCTGGTTTGTTCCCTTAGCTGGAATGCACTTCTTGTCTGTTTGGTTGAAGCACACTGCTCATGCTTGAGGTTTGGCCTAAATAACACCTGCTCAAAGAAAACATTTCCCATCTCCTACATTAATTGCTCCTTCCTATGTGTTCCCATAAAAGTTTACTTTAACTGTGATACAAAATTGATATTTTTGTACAACACATCACATTCAGCCTGGACCCAAGTTTATTATGTAATATTTATTTTTCTCTTCCTCTTTAGATTATAAGCTGTTGGATTTTTTTGTTGAATTTTGGAGGAAAATATGCGGGTTGGCCAAAAAGTTTGTCCAGATTTTTCCAAAAGATGTGATGGGAAAATCCAAATGAACCTTTTGGCCAACCCAGTAGTTACTCTGGCAAATAAAAACCTTAATTTAGAATGAACAAAGCCACCAGATCAGACAGTAAAGAATCTGCCTGCAGTGCAGGATGCCCAGGTTCGATCCCTGGGTTGGAAAGATTCCCTGGAGAAGGGAATAGCAACCCACTCAGGTATTCTTGCCTGGAGAATTCCAGGGACAGAGGAACCTGACAAGCTACAGACCTTGGTGTCTCAGAGTTGGAAACAACTGAGTGACTGACACACACACAGTATTCTTTGAGTCGGAATGAGTATAGTTTATTTTTGTACTCATCTCTGTCCTAGGGACCTCCAGGAACTTGATGACAGTACCCAGCTCCCTCTGCTTTGCCACTTCTCAGAAACTGCTGAAGGACTCACCACCATTCGGGCATTTAGGTAAGTAAACATATTTTCATTTTGTTGATTAGGCAGTTACATCATCAACAAATATTTGCCTACAAATAACTGATCATTGCTCCCATTTTCCAATGCCCACTGTGTGTGTGCCTGTGTTCCAAACTAATAGTAAGAAAAACATGACAAAAACGATCACAGAGGGCTTCCCACATGGCTCACTGGTAAAAAAAATCTGCCTGCCAGTGCAGGAGATTTGGGTTCAATCCCTGGGTCAGGAAGATCCCCTGGAGACGGAAGTGACAACCTGCTTCAGTGTTGTTGCCTGGGAAATCCCATGGACAGAAGAGTCTGACAGTCTGCAGTCTATGGAGTTGCAAGAAGAGTTGGACATGATTTAGTGACTAGACAACAACAACAACAAATGATCATAGAGTTTAGTTATTTGAAATTTTAACAAGAATAAAGAAAGAATTCAGCATCATGTTGGGTAGATACTACCTGTGTGATTTAGACTAGGCTTTTGAATTCCCTAACCTCTCCGGGAGATGGTGATGGACAGGGAGGCCTGGTGTGGTGCAATTCATGGGGTCGCAAAGAGTCGGACATGACTGAGCGACTGAACTGAACTGAACTGAACTGAACCTCATCTGTGAAATAGGGAAAACTATTTTGCTTTTTAGGGTTTTTGGATTAATTGATATGACGCGTGTAAAGCATTAGCACTTCCCTGGTAGCTCAGCTGGAGTGAATACACCTTCATTGCAGGGGAATCTGGTTCAATTCATGGGTCCAGAAGATCCTCTGGAGAAGGGATAGGCTACCCACTCCAGTATTCTTGGGCTTCCCTGGTGGCTCAGATGGTAAAGAATCCATCTGCATTGCAAGACCTGGCTTCGATCCCTGGATTGGGAAGATCCCCTGGAGAAGTAAACAGCAACACACTCCCGTATTCTTGCCTGGAGAATCCCATGGACAGAGAAGCCTAGTGGGCTATAGTCCATGGGGTTGCAAAGAGTTGGACAGGACTGAGTGACTTTCACTTTTCATATAAAGCATTGGCTTCCCTGTGGCTCAGTGGTAAAAACTCTGCCTGCAGTGCAGGAGATGGTGGTTCGATCCCTGGATTGAGAAGATCCCCTGGAGGAGGCAATGGCTACCCACTCCAGTGCCCTTTTTGGACAATCCCATGGACAGAGAAGCCTGTCAGGCTACAGTCTGTGGGGTCACAAAGAGTTGGATGCAACTGATCACACACTAAAGCATTAACCACAGTGATTAGCAAAAAGTAATATAGAAGCTAAAATGCATGCATTAATAATAATGATAAAAGAAATGTTATTACACCAAAGTTACTTCAGACTTTAAATAGTTTTCTTCAATGTCAGTAAACATTAAAGTAATATCCCAAGATTTTCATCAAAAGAGTTTGCTTAATGCTCAAAAAATTACCTGACTCTATTAAAGGAGATCAGTCCTGGGTGTTCTTTGGAAGGACTGATGCTAAAGCTGAAACTCCAATACTTTGGCCACCTCATGCAAAGAGTTGACTCATTGGAAAAGACTCTGACGCTGGGAGGGATTTGGGGCAGGAGGAGAGGGGTCAACAGAGGATCAGATGGCTGGATGGCATCACTGACTCGATGGATGTGAGTTTGAGTGAACTCTGGGAGTTGGTGATGGACAGGGAGGCCTGGCGTGCTGCAATTCACGGGATCGCAGAAGTCGGACACGACTGAGCGACTGAACTGAACTGAATTGATTTTCCCTATTCAGGTAAAATCAGAAAAGGAGTTGGCATCCTTGAATGTTATATTTAATCTAGAAAATCAACTTCTTAAAGTGTTATATCTTTCTGCAGTGCTAAATGCAAACCTGTAGTGATTTCAATCAGAGATTTTTCTAACCTAAAAAATATTTAAATCACATAAATGTATATATATATATATATATATAATTGAGTCAAAAGTAGAATATAAAGATACGGATTTCATAGTGGAGCATTTATACTTTCCACAGTAATGTGTTTTCCCATAAGAGTGTGCAATACCTTTTATTGGAGATGGCAGAATCATTGATTGACTCTGAATGTAGGTATTAAGACATAAAAGACCCTGATTCTGGGAAAGATTGAAGGCAGAAGGAGAACGGGATGACAGAGAATGAGATAGTTGGATGGAATCACCGACTCAATGGACATGGATTTGGGTGGACTACGGGAGTTGCTGATGGACAGGGAGGCCTGGCATGCTGCAGTTCATGGGGTCGCAAAGAGTCAGACACAACTGAGCGACTGAACTGAACTGATTAAGACATAATTTGTGTTCTAATAGTAGCCAGCAATGCCCAGTGGTAATCATAAGCACACCATGTTAAGAATTTCATTTTTTCACCAAAGTTCTTTTGAGTTAACTTATTTGAGTTTTGAACACATGCCAAGTGCTAGTCTTACAATGGATATAGAAAGACTCCAAAGATACGGCCTTTTATTTCTACCCTAGATAAATACCACAAGGAATAACTGGCAGGTGGGGAAGAAGCAGTGACCTGATTCAGGCAAGCTGGCAGGTGGAACAGAAAACAGCCTCTGTCTTCTCCCTGAAGAACAAGTGAGGTCATTTACTGTGAATGATGAGGACTGGACCATGTAAAACATCTTGAAGAAAATGAGCCTGGTCTCAAATGAAAGAGAAACTTGACTGAAAGTCAAGGTTTAGATTTTTCATTTAATCATCTATTCTTCACTAGACACATGAGAAGAATTTGGCTTGACTGTTCCTAATTTTACATCAGGAAAATTCTAGGGAGCTCTAAGAAGGACAAACTATTACATGTCACCTAAAACTTGAATGAGGCTTCCCAGGTGGCTCAGTGGTGAGGAATCCACTTGCTAAGGCAGGAAATGCAGGTTTGATCCCTCGATCAGAAGATTCCCTGGAGAAGGAAATGGCAACCCACTCCAGTATTCTTGCCCAGAAAATCCCATGAACAGAGGAGGCCAGTGGACCTCCTCCATGGGTCGCAAAGGGGCAGACACGACTTAGCGACTGTTAAGAATCAAACACATTCTTTTCCATCTACTTCTTCCTCTCTTTCAGCCTAGTAAGAGTCCCCAGAGTCGTCAGCTCTCTGGAAAGTTTGTATTTACTGATTAGGCTGCTTTCCTCCCCTGCGTTCAGGGTTCATGGTGTACTTAGAGGCAGCATGAACTAGCCTCAAGTAGTTTACCACCAGAGGATCACAGTTAAATTAGACTGAGATTTCAGTGACCTTTCCTACTTTTTTTTTTGGTCTGACAGAATAAAGGTCTAAGAATGTTCAGAAGATGAGCTGGATGTGGATGAAAAGATACAGACTGAGTGTGTCAAAGTTTCCATTAGGAAAACAGAAGGGTTCTTGCCAAATAGAAACACACAGAAAGAATGTTCGCTGCATTTCCACCCCTCCCCTTTCACTGCTACTTCAGACTGTTGCCAGCTCCATTTACAAACTCTTTAAGAGTGTATCTGCAACAATATCCCCACACTAGAGGGAGAGGAAGAAGAGCCCCAGACAAAACACTTTGTCACAATGAAGTGTTGGATGTTTGTCTCAACCGGAGTCCATAGGCTTTGGTCCAAGTTTCCCCCTCCCCACATCTCTCCATCATCACAGCCCTCTAGGAAGGGGGACCCTGTCTCCAGCTCCTGAACTTGTTTTCTCATTTCTGTTCCTTAGCTCATGTTGTTCCCGATACTTCCAATGCTTTTGTCCCTTCTTGTCCACCTGAAAAATTCTGTGAACCAGTGAAGTTGCTCAGTCGTGCCCGACTCTTTGCGATCCCATGGACTATAGCCTACCAGACTCATCCATCCATGGAGTTTTTCAGGCAAGAGTGCTGGAGTGGGTTGCCATTTCCTTCCCCAGGGTATCTTCCCAACCCAGCGATCGAACCCAGGTCTTCCACATTGCAGGCAGACGCTTTACCATCTGACTCACCAGGGAAGCCTGAAAAAAAAAAAAAAAAAAATTCAGCCCATTTCTTAAAACCTCATTCAGTCCATCCCAGAGATGGCTTTATCCATCCCTCCACACCTTCCACCCTATTCCCTGCCATTCTGGTCTTTTAGCCGGTGCAAACTTTCATGTTCCTTTATATTCACATAGCATTTTTCACATAGGGCCATTATGACTGGCTTCTGTGTTGAGCCATCTTTATTTGTTCATACTACAACAACACCATGCTTACCTCTTTCACTAGACAATGTGCTTCTATAGGGCAGAGGTTGTGTCTTGTTCATACATATATGTTGTAATGTCTCACTTTGAGTTCATTCTTGCTAAATGTTCCTGAATGAGTGGGTGAAAATCCACCCAATAATGCAAATGCAGAATTGGATATATCTGTTCACAGTTGAAATCCACTATCTCAGTAAATCCTATAACTCTGTGAGTCATCCTATGTTAATTATTCACTCTGTCCCTGATGGCTCAGCTAGGAAAGAATTGGCCTGCAATGCGGGAGACCTGGGTTCGATCCCTGGGTTGAGAAGGTCCCCTGGAGGAGGGCATGGCAACCCACTTCAGTATTCTTGCCTGGAGAATCCCCATGAACAGAGGAGCCTGGTGGACTACATACAGTCCATGGACATGACTGAGTGACTAGGCACACACGTCTGTATGAGGGCCATGATGAGGGTGCTCCTGTTTCTCTGTCTGGTGGTCCCGCCCAATGTATTGCTGTTTAGTGCAGGTCCTCCTGTGCATGGCATTTGGGTCAAGGCTACATAACTCAAAGTGAGGTAATTATTTGGCTCTGATTGTCGAACCCTTTGATTATCGTAGATCAGATGTTGCTGTCTGACTCAATTATCTGATTTTTCTGGTTTGGCATGTTAGAGTGATCAGATTGACTGGATAAATCTCAACTATCTGCTTTATATTGGCCTGTATGGATGGCTTCACAGGCCAAGTGAACACCCCACCCCGGACTTCATTTTTGACATAGTGATAGTTTATTGTAAACTTTTGCAAATTGATTTGAAGATTTGGGGCGGTGGGGGTGGGTGGTACTTGGAGCAGTCTTTTATCAACTAGGAATCACCATCAGGCTGTCAGATGAAATTTGGTTATTCTCTGCAAACATAACACATAGACAGGAGGTCTCTGTAAGATAAGCCGAAGCCACAGAAAGTTAAATTTGGCACTTCGTCCAACCTTCCAATCAGTTATTTTGTTTATATGATCCAGCTTTCCATTGTTTCTGTTACCCAGGGAAAATAATTGAAAAATAAAAAGAGACTATTTTTGTGATGTAGAAAAGATTTATCAACATGGAACATGAGTTTCTATGAGAAGTAGCTCCCATGTTCAAATGGATGAAGTTTCTTTTTAAAAAATATTTATTTATTTTTCTGCATCAGGTTTTAGTTTTGGGCTTAGTTACTCTGCAGCATGCAGAATCTTAGTTCACTGTCTAGGGATTGAACCAGCATCCCCTGCACTCCCAGGCAGATTCTTAACCACCAGACCACCAAGGAAATCCCTGGATGAGGTTTTTATTTGAAGTTTCCTTTATAACAAAGGTTACACAGAATTTGGTCTGATTATGTTGATTACCAAGAATGAACTTAATTTGACCCAGCATCAGTATCTAAACTCTATGTGTCATGTTGTTTAATTGCTAAGTCATGTCCGACTCTTTGCAACCCCATGGATCTTCTCATAGTTCCAGGGATTGAAATAGGAGTCTTCTGCATTACAGGCAGGTCCTTTACCATTGAGTTACCAGGGAACACGTGTCCTGCTGCTGCTGCGAAGTCGTTTCAGTCATGTCTGACTCTGTGCGACCCCACAGACAGAAGCCCACCAGGCTCCTCCGTTCCTGGGATTCTCCAGGCAAGAACACTGGAATCGATTGCCATTTCCTTCTCCAATGTAGGAAAGTGAAAAGTGAAAGTGAAGTCGTTCAGTCGTGCCCAACTCATAGCGACCCCATGGATCGCAGCCCACCAGGCTCCTCCATGCATGGGATTTTCCAGGCAAAAGTACTGGAGTGAGGTGCCATTGCTTTCTCCAGTATGTGTCCTAGATCCCCATAAATACTACACACCAAGAGTTTCTTTCATGCAATGACCATTCTTACAAATAATTTGTAACTTTGAGGTGTAAGATATCTTGCTTAACAAGGACATCTGCAGTTCCCAAGGACCCTCATCCTCTACCTCTTGCCACGTTGTCCTTCTTTGATTTCCAGAAACTGAGCAAAAAGAACATTTTTAAGGTATATATTTGCCTGTTACAAAACCATAGTTTCCTGCCTTTCCTGAGTCTCTTCTAGTTCCTGCTACCCAACTCCGACCATGCCTTGTGGAAAAGTAAGATATATGCAGTAAACTCTAGGTCAAGTATGTTGCATTTCTGTACAACTTCTTCTGGGTTTTGTAGGGCCCTTGAGACATAGGCCATGCCTTGTTTTCACGGTTACCATCCTTGTGTAGAAAGTTATGAAATGATCTTTAATAGGACTTTGTCATCGGAAACATTCCTTTCTGTAGCAGAGGTTGAGAAAGGAACTACTGCTCCATGCCATCTCTCAGGAAGGGTGCAGGAGAGCAGTAGCAGCTGGCCTTTATTTGCAAGTAGTCCGTTTACTAGTCATTCCATCCCACTAGTTCGTCACCGTGATGAGTAAATAATGTAGTAGGAAGTGTGACTGTTTTTTATTATTTCTCCTGTTGTGTGGCTAACATCATAATATTTTTGTTTTCTGCAGGCATGAGACCAGATTTAAGCAACGAATGCTGGAACTGACAGACACTAACAACATTGCCTACTTATTCCTCTCAGCTGCCAACAGATGGCTGGAGGTCAGAACGGTACGTTCATTTCATGATTTCGAAATGGAAACCACACAGAAGAGGCCTGATGCAAAGAGGGAGACAGTTGTAAAAACTAGCCTTCCACTGAGATTCAGCACTCACTCCACATTTTCTGGACTTTAGCTCAGGTTTGTTTATGGTACGGATGAAATTTGTCATGATGTTTTTAGCTAATGGCAAGACAGATAGCCCCAAAAGTAAAAATTCATTTTGTGTTCATTAGTGGCCAGATGACATAAGTTAATGGAATAGCAAATATTTGTATAACTTCAGGTTTTGGGTTTTTTGTGTTTTTTTTTTTAAATTTGACAAGTGAATAGATGTACTCACTTCTACTGAATTGGACCAGCCTGGAAGATATGGCAGCTTTCTATTTTAAGCCAGTGGAGGGTCATGTTAACCCAAATGTAAAACATTGCAATTATTCTCTGTTGCCTTCTTCTGTCCTGTATAAAGGAGGAGAATGGGTATAAGCTTCGGCATTGTACAGACTTGGTCTAGCAAGTTAACAAATTTATTTGGGTCCTAGTTTGCCATTTGTAAACTAGGAGTATGACGTCACGGGTGTGTTAGGTTTAAAAATAGTAATATAAGTCCTGTAGCTCACTTTTTGGCAGGTACACTCAACAAATGTCTTTTGAACGGATGGATCCATGGATGAATGAATAAATGAATGGAAATGTTACCTGCCTTGGTAAATGGTTAATAAGTCAACCACTCCTAACAAATGAAAGAGGAAATAGCTTAGACCCAAGTTCCAGAGGGAAGGAGATGTTGTTTGCAGACTGGGCTGTGTAATCTGCAGTATGAAGAAGCAACTTTGGTAGAAATGATGAGTGGATTGTCATCTTTTCTTAAGAAATAATTATTAGTTTGTGAAAAGGAAGTTTATCTGCATTATTGTTAAGAATCTCACTTCCAATGATTAAGCATCCCTGTCATATGAAGGTTCTCTTTCAAAACTCAGTGGATCAGAGAGGGCATCTGGGAATGTGGATTTGGTAAAGTGAAAGGATGGAGCTCAAATTAAAATCTGAGTTGCTGATGGATGGGTAACATATTGATAGAGAATCTTGGGTCCCCCTGTAAGCTGTAGTTGTCATAATTTGTCACTAATAACAGAGATTCTCTACCACTATATTGCTTTGTGTTGTGTTATTGTGTAGAAACTATCCAGCCACATAACACAATTATATTTCACAAATTTTAAATAAATAAGAAATTTCTTCCAGATCACTGTGGGGTTTGGGAGGGGCAGGGCAGAGATTTTCCAGTTACCTGTAAGTAACAGAAAGGCAGGCAAAGTGTTTAGGATTTATAACAGAAACAAACTACTATTCCTAGATCTTACCCAGACCCTAAATCCTTGCTT
Source organism: Redunca redunca (assembly GCA_006410935.1). Classification (NCBI taxonomy): domain Eukaryota; kingdom Metazoa; phylum Chordata; class Mammalia; order Artiodactyla; family Bovidae; genus Redunca; species Redunca redunca. The sequence continues at coordinate 676,176 of SJYQ01003336.1, forward strand.
TAAGCTTCTGTTTGTTTGCTCAAATATGTTTTCTCCGAGGAAAAGAAATCATATCTGAATAACAAAACTAGTGATGAACTAGCTTAATCACAGAATGTCCTAAAATCACAGGGGTGAAATGTCAGTAGTTCCCTTTGTGTTTGATTTTCCTAATGTTGAAGATCAAGTATGTTTCTTAGGGGCGAATGTGTTTGCTCTGGACTTGAGGTGAGTCTGGCTTGTCTTCTGCTTCTCCTTTTTAACACTTCCCACTGTCAGGCTGATGGACAAACGTTTAACAAGAATCTTCAAGCAAACCATATGTTCTGCTCTTGTAGCCAGAAGACAAGATATTAGAGCATTCAGACTGCCAAGAAAGGGGAGGTCAGGAAAAATTAGAGAGAAAACAGCAGCCAGATTCAGAGTGGGTTAGTTTAGCTTGTCTCATACCCCGCTACTTAACTCCCACCTTAAAGGCAGCTGGATCTACTTGAATATCAATGAATTCTAGTTCCACTTGTAGAAACTTAAAAAATATGTATATATGTATATATATATATGATATTTGAAAAAGGAAGGACAGACTCTGCCATTCATTCTATTACCTTGTAACACATCTGTTTTTGTGTCTTTTTTTCTTTTCTGTATATTATAATCTTTCTACAACTTGCTATTTGGTCTCATTACCAGATCTGTCCCTTAAAAACCAACACAAAGAAGTTATAGAGTCCTTTGCTCTATTTCTGATGAATAAATGTAAAATTTGGTAAGAAACGTGTTGATTTATTGCAACATTCTATGCTGATAGAATTCAAGGTCCAGAGTCTTTTGTGGATGATTTTATCTCTTTCATCTCTCATATTTGTTTATCAATAAGTTTATATAGGTATAAAGAACCTGCCTGCAATGCAGGAGACATAAGAGACTCTGGTACCATCTGTGGGTTGGGAAGATCCCCTGGAGGAGGGCATGGCAACCAACTCCAGTGTTTTTGCCTGGAGACTCCCATAGACAGAGAAGCCTGGTGGGATACCGTCCATGCATCACAAAGAGTTGGACATGACTGAGGCAACTTAGCACACACACACATACACAAACACTCACATACACACATACCCTTCTAGACAATCCCAGAAATCCAACTTGAAACCAGTCAGATTTATTCTCTTATTCTGTACACTGAAAGTACAGAGTTTTCATTAGAACCAGAATATTTAGAATATTAGAACATTAGAATGTTTATTTGAATATAAATGCTATAATCCAAGAACATATGTGCCACAATAGGAGTGTTGAATAAATAAAACAGATAACTCTAATTAGGAAATAACCTTTCTCCCAACTGTACACATGTAAATGACCTCATTACTACTGTGCATCACTGGAGACACAACTTCAGTTTGAAATAAATGGATCTTATTTCAGAAATATGAGAAATATAAGTGTTCAGATACAGGACCTTGGAGACTGGGGTGTGAACTGCTCTCTGAACCCCACAGCTGGATATTTTCTGTCTCGTAAGTCATTTACAAGATGAGTAATGAAAACCTCTATCTGGCCCACTGATGCTGCATTGATCTTATCTACGGTATCAACACAGCTGCCTCCATTCCCTGTTCTTTGATATGTTAACCAGCAAATTAACAAAAGTATCTGCTTATCGCAAGTAATCTGGGAGCTCCCATAGCAGAAGCACAGGCAATCGGTACCAGGACGGGAGCCGTGGGCAGAGCTCAGAAGAGGCCAGCAGGTCTCCTGATGCGGAGCTGCGGAGCTCACCAACTCAGCATAGTCAAAAGCAGAGACATCAGTTTGCTGACAAAAGTCCATCTAGTCAAAGCTATGGTTTTTCCAGCTGTCATGTATGGATGTGGAAGTTCCTGACCATAAGGAAGGCTGAGCACTAAAGAATGTGGTGCTTTTGAACTGTGCTGCTGGAGAAGATTCTTGAGAGTCCCTTGGATGGCAAGGAGATCAAGCCAGTCAATCCTAAAGGAAATAACTCTTGAATATTCGTTGGAAGGACTGATGTTGAAGCTGAAGCTCTAATACTTTGGCCACCTAATGCAAAGAGTCAGCTCTTTGGAAAAGACCTTGGTGCTAGGAAAGATTGAGGACAGGAGTAGAAGGGAGCCACAGAAGTTGAGATGGTTGGATGGCATCACTGACTCAATGGCCATGAGTTTGAGCAACCTCTGAGAGACAGTGAGGAACAGGGAAGCCTGCCGTGCTACAGTCCATGGGATCGCAAAGAGTGGGGCACAGCTGATGACTGAACATCAAAATGACCCCCATGGAGAGAAAGAGGAGAAAGCTTACCATAGTTTCCCGTGACTGTTTTTCCTTTTTCTTCATTCTCAATTTTAGCTTTCTGGAGCAATGCCACTGAATTCTGTGGACAGATGATCTCCAAGAGAAGTAAGGGATAGAAAGATAAAAATATCTTTTTTGAATTCAGGAAGATTCCCGAGCCCCATCCTATTTTTATTATCTTTTTTTTTTTAATATATGGCTTTCATTTCTTTTTCTGGTCATGCTAGATAAGCGTTAAGGCAATTACAGAGGCTTCTGTGGTGGCTCAGTGGGTAAAGAATCTGCCTGCAATGCAGGAGACCTTGGTTCAATCCCTGGGTTAGGAAGATCCCCTGAAGGAGGGCATGGCAACCCACTCCAGTATTCTTTAGACTCCCCATAGATAGAGGAGCCTGGTGGGCTACAGCCCATAGGGTCTCTAGGAATCAGACACGACTGAGTGACTGACACACATAAGACAATTACAAAGTATTCCCTTTTTCTGGCTGAAGATTGTTAGCCATGGAAGATGTAGCCTGCGCACCATGTTCATTTCATACTTGTTCTGAATTGGGTGGGCTGTGGGGGGCGGGGTGGGAAATAAAGGTCACAGCACACAGCACTCAGAAAAGGACGAGAAGCTGAAAGAATAATTTGGCTGGTAGAAAAGTAGCCACACTGTGGCCACCCAGGTTGCTTTGGCAGGGGAGGGGAGTGTCTCTCCTCTGGGTGCCAAGCGGAGTGGACCACAGTCATGGGCAGTGTGTCACTGCAGCCTAACCTTTGAATGATGCTTACGTTCTTTTGTTCAGCACAGCGTTTTCTGTTCATCCCTCTGCACTAAACAGTTCCAGTTCTTTGGCATTGGTGTTTCCATTTGCAAAAATTGTGTAACTCTATCTAAAGGGTGTCTTTCCAAGGCTTTGTCTTGCTGTGTGGTGAAAGGATAAAAGAAAAATCACGTCAAGAAGCCAAAAAAAAAAAAAGTCTTTAGAGTCAACAGGCTAAAGTGAAAATAATCTTCAGGATTATTTGTATGAGAGTCTGTTTTTGTGAAACAGGACAGAGCTGTTTTGAGTGTTTACAATTCCATTATAGACAGGTGTGTTTTGATCTTGTCATGTGAAGACCTAGACACTCCATGGAACCATAAACATCGACTTCTTGTTTTTAGACATGGATTTCTGAAGACTATGAAAAAAGGGGAAGATGGTATTCCTATTAATTACTTATGAGGTTGTTTTGTGGAAAATTATTATTTTCACTGTAATCCCACATAGAGATAGAGGTCATTAAATCACTGGAAATCTAACCAGAGGCCTTTCTTTTGGGGATCAAAGGCTTCCCTTCTGGAGGGGAGTGTTGAAATCCCAAACTCAATGAAAGTTATAATTTATCACTGATACAAATGTCCTGTGGTTGGGCCCTCTTTAAGAATGGAAATTCACATGAGTAGTAGATTCTGTTTCCTAAGCAGAATCTCTCTTTCCATTGTATCATTTTGACTGAAAGTGTTTTCTTCAATGAATTGATCTGGTAGGACATAGAAAGCCTTAATGGGAGGACATGTGCTATTAGCATGTGAGTTAATTCTGATGATCTGCTTGTCCTTTCTTACTGCTTTTAAGCCATTTTGTTGTTCACATGTTTGCAGTGGAAAGGAAAGGAGGTGTGGAAAGGTAGAATCACTGTATAATTCATTAAACTAGTTAAGTTTAATGGTAAAGGAAGCGGAAATGGGGGACTAACATAAACTCTTATATTACCTAGCAATTTCACATGCCTGTTACTCTTACAGTATTATTGGAAGGGAAGTGATTGGAATTTAGTTATTTTGCTATGAGATTTCTTGATAAACATGCACAAAGGGGCTTCCTCTCTTATTCAGATCAGGTAAAATTCTGATCAAATGCCTCCAAAAAATCTCCAATTTCTTTGGGAAAAAAAAAAACATTATTGAGCAGGGGTGGTAATCCAGGAATGAGCTGGAAAGTATCTCATTGATATAACTAAAAGACAACACAAATAGCACTTTAAAAAAAAAGAAAATGATAAAAAAATATCTTATGAAAAATAAAATAACTGTTTTAGATACTAAACTGCAGACCTGTGCCTGTGCACTAAGTTGCTTCAGTCATGTCCAAGTCTTCATGACCCTGTGGACTGTAGCTCACCAGACCCCTCTGTTCAAGGGATTCTCCAGGCAAGAATACTGGAGTGGGTTGCCATGCCCTCCTCCCAGGGGATCTTCCTGACCTACGAACTGAACCTGAGTCTCTAACGTCTGCTGCATTGGCAGGCAGATTCTTTACCACTAGTGCCACAAACTGCAGACATACTGGTTTTTAAACTCTATTTGAATTTACTAGATTGTGGAATTTGGCAATGGATTCATCCCCTGAAAAATCTGCTCTAACTGTACTTCAAAAAGCTATGACTTGGGCACTTACCTGGCAGTCCAGTGGTTTAACACTTCACCTTAACATTTCAGGGAGTGCTGATTCCTTAAATAGGTTGAACGTAGGGGTGAATTGGTGGGTTGAGGAGGAAGAGTAACTTAAGTGGTCTGCCCACCCCTTTGATGGTGCTGTGGGCAGGGATCATACACAGTACCATGCTTCTGTTCCTGGCACCTTAGAAATGGCAGTTGATTTACAGCCTTTTTGTATCTTATTGTAAGTGATGACCCCAATGGCGCACGTGTGCCATTATTTTTAGTCCCTTTCAGTTTCTTTGTACTCTCTTGCTGGAGGATTTGTTTGTTCAGGTTCAGGCACTGCAGTAAAGGGTCCCAGGTCCCAGTTTCTCTCACCAAAGACAGGAAGACCAGCATGATTGGAGCACGGTGAAGGAGTAGAAAAGGAATCTCAGATAAGGTCAGAGAAGGCAAGGTCTAGAACCCAGACTTTGCATCATCTGCGGCTTTGTAATCCACCAGAGTTTGAATTTATTGTAAGTGCAATAAGAAGGCATTGATATTCTAAACAGGGAAGTTATATATACCTTTAAAAGACAGTTAAATGAATGGAAAAATGGATTAATGAATGAGACCCTTCTGAGGTCATCTGGGAGGAAGTGGAGAATAGAAACTAATAAAAACATATATTGTTTCAAGCCCTTAAAGCAGGGGTCCCCAACCTTTCTGACATCAGGGACCAGTTTCATGGAAAGCAATTTTTCCATGAACCAGGGAATGGGGGGTGGTTTAGGGATGATTCAAGCATATTACATTTACTGTGCAATTTCTATTATTATTACATCAGCTCCACCTCAGATTATCAAGCTTAAAATACTGGAGATTGGGGGCCCCTGTCTTAAATTGTATGTTGCCCACAGAAATTTCTCAGACATAGACAGGAATATTTCTTTGTATCATGCTGGGAGCATCTTGCTGAAGTATCTCCTGGTGCTAAATTACTTTCTGAGACTTATCACATAAACTCTTTATGAGTCTCTTTAGAAAAGCTAATATTGGGAATAACAAATTTATAGCATAGTGTTAAAAGTATTAACTTTAACGAGAGAGTGGGAAGGAAAAATTCATGTTGTCGTAAATATTTTAGAAGTATTTAGGGGAACACATTGGTGTTTATAAAATATAAAAAAGCAGCCCAGGCTGATTAGATTCTACATTCATATAGTTGTTGCTTCAAATAAAGGGGGGTCTGATTGGGAAGTGACAAGCTGTTAATAAATGAATACACTGGATACAACGGAAGGAGCTATCAAAGGAATATTTACTAACTCTATGGAATTTACTGCCTCAAGGGATTAAATCTCATGATTTCTTTCTTTATTATTTGTAAAGACCATGGGAATCATGACAGAATTAAATTTTAGTGCCTGTTTTAACTTTGATGTTTTATGATGCACGTAAGCTTTTAAGCTTGCTTCAAACATTTGAAAATCATCCAGGAGGGAAAAGGACATCCTGTTACATGGAGGTGGGAAAATCTAACTGATTTTTTTTTTAATTCCTTTCAAAATCCCTGTAAATTAGGTACTAATTCTATTTTCCAAAGAAGAAACTGAGTTTTAAAGAAGAAACTGACTCATCTACATGTATTAGCTGGTAATTGACCAAGGCATCGTTTGAACCCAGACCTGTGATTCCAAGGCTAGGATCATTGATTGCTCCCCAACAAGTTGATCTTTGGTGCTAATTTAAAAATTGCAGAGGGACTTCCCTGGCTGTCCAGTGGTTAAGACCTCACCTTCCTTGTGGAAGGAAGGAACCTCACGAACCTTGTGGGTTCGATCTCTGTTCAGGGAGCTAAGATCCCACGTGACTAGTAGTTTAAAAACCAAAACATAAGAGGCAAGTAATACTGTAAAAAGTTTAATAAAGACTTTTAAAATGGTCCACATCAAAAAAGAAATCTTTAAAGAAAATAGAAATAAATAAATAAAAGAAAACAGATGCTGGGATGCACACGTGTGAGCAGATTTGAGAAACCATTCTTGATTTCAGCATGTTAACCACTCTCTTATGGTCATTAAAGTCTTCTCACCTAATTACTAGGTTTTTTTTTTAAGGTATCAGAGGTGTATCTTGCTAGAGAAGATCATCACCAGTAAGATGAGACTTGAGATAATTCTAGAAAGTGTTCATGCCTGAAATTTGACCTGCTTCTGGCACGTGTGACACATCAGCCTGACAAATTTTAATGATTCTATCGACTATGGGAAATTCCATTAACATTTTGTTAACATTTATATTATCTTTAAGAAATAAAAAGTAAACACATAAAATTTATATAATGTTTTATAATTTAAAAATCCTGCTGCATGTTTTATGCCTGGCATTTTTTATTCAATGTAAAATGATGACCATTTCTCATTATTACAATGTTTAAAACATTATTTTTAACCAAATCAAAATATACAATACCATCACATGTCTGTATGATGATTTATTTATTCATTCTATGCTTCCCTGGTATAGGTATTCTAGGGCTTCCCGGGTAGCTCATCTGGTAAAGAATCTGCCTGCAATTCAGGAGACCTGGGTTTGATCCCTGGGTTGGGAAGATCCCCTGGAGAAGGGAAAGTCTACCCACTCCAGTATTCTGGCCTAAGGAATTCCATGGCCTGTATGGTACATGGGATCGAAAAGAGTCGGACACAGCTGAGCAACTTTCACATAGTAGGAAAATTTCCTTTTTTTTTTTCAATTTTTTCCAATAATAACAGCACTGAAATAAATTTCCTGATATATAAATCTAAAAAAAAAAGAAATTTCTTTTTCAAAAGATAAGACATAACAATGCCTAAGAATGTTGGGAAATGGAGGAGGAAGAGGGTGTAGAAAATAGACAGGTGCCCCTATCTCTCCTTTGAGTTTAAGGCTGACCTTAATTAATTTTTAAATTTTCTGAAAAGAGTTTTATCATTGAGTCATAATCCAGATATTCTAAGACGTGTTTATATTTCTAATTTGGGGAGAAAATTACACTTACTCCTATTTCTATGCAATCTGTAGATTTAATGTCCCAGACTCTGAGTCCATATTGACAAAAAGTTCAGATATTAATATGAATCCCAACAAGCTAACTAGATACAAATTTCTGCAAAGGCCTTGAATTAGCATATAAGAGAGCTAATCCCAACCCTGGTATAAACGCACATGAAATTCGAGGTAGAAAGTTAAGTTAAAAATAATTGCTTGTCTGGTAGAATGCAGTAGATAAGAAAAAAAGAAAGAAAGAAAGAAAATCTTTCATCTGATCCTGGTCCTGCCAAAAATTGCAGCTTAATTTCTGACCAGGTAGTTACCATCTCTGAAAGAATTATCTGCTTTCAGATATAATCAGAGCCTTGCATCACTTCCCTTCCAGACCTAAGACTGTGAGTTATTATACTTCCCTACCTTCTGTAATCTTGTTCTGAAACCTCACAGGACACGCAATGAGTAACATCTATTCTGTTAGTGATCACCCAGGTTGATTGAGATCCTTGGCTTTAAGAACGTAGGGAAAAATCTTTCAACATTTTTTTCTCACTCTTTTCTAGGACTATCTGGGCGCTTGCATTGTCCTCACTGCATCTATTGCATCCATTAGTGGGTCTTCCAATTCTGGATTGGTGGGCTTAGGTCTTCTGTATGCACTTACGGTAAGTATGGATGAAAACCTCTCTCTCTCTCTTTGTACCACACTTGAGGTACCTTCCTTAGTTATCATCAACTCATTCATGGATATTAGAGGACTAGTTAGAAATTCATAACAAGATGATAGTCTGCAGATAATAGTAGATTTGGGCCTAAACCCGGCATTTTAGGATGGCATGGATTCATTTCTGACATTTTGAACCAATTTTTAGAAACTCCTCAAACACTGTGGTCAGAGTTCTCCCAAGGTTGTTTGGGATTCTTGTCCTGAGTTGCTCACCACCCATTTAGGAACACTAACTCCCACGTGAGCTTCCCTGATAGCTCAGTTGGTAAAGAATCTGCCCGCAATGCAGGAGACTCTGGTTCAATTCCTGGGTCAGGGAGATCCGCTGGAGAAGGGATAGCTACCCACTCCAGGATTCTTGGGCTTCCCTTGTGGCTCAACTGGTAAAGAATCCGCCTGCAATGCAGGAGTCCTGAGTTCAATCCCTGGGTTGGGAAGAGCCCCTGGAGAAGGGAAAGGCTGCCCACTCCAGTATTCTGGCCTGGAGAACTCTATGGATTGTATAACCCATGGGGTTGCAAAGAGTTGGACACGACTGAGTGACTTTCACTCCACTTTCACTTGAACTCCCATGTGAATATATATGAGGTAAGTGGAACCATACAACTCTCCACTGGGCAAGGAAGTCAGGACAGTCCACAAATCAATGACATTAGATGACCACTGAAGAAGAGCAGATATCTCCTTTGCCAGCATTAGCCCATGACATCCTCTCTGATCTCTGATAACCTGTAGCATTTATGAACTGTACCCACGTGAACAGTCCAAGTCATCCAATCCCCTGATATCCAGTGTTCACAAAAACTGTTACTTTATTTGCTATGTGCTCATTGTTTTTGTCACCTGACACAGATAACCAATTATTTGAATTGGGTCGTGAGGAACTTGGCTGATGTGGAGGTCCAGATGGGCGCAGTGAAGAAAGTGAACAGTTTCCTGACTATGGAGTCTGAGAATTATGAAGGCACCATGGGTATTGTTCTGAATATTATGGTGTTTCACCTAAATAGTTATTTAAGAATATTAGTTGTGTGTCAGGCACATTGTCATTTTTGCTTTTTCAATAGCCAGAGAATCCTCTTTCATCTTGACTTTGCCTGATAAGGTACAACTGCATCTGAAAAGATGTGATTATTTAGGCTTGAAAAAATCTTAGATACAGCCAGAGTCCAGACAGATTTACCTAGTAATATTTAGAGAGAATTATAAAGATACTTGCTTCCCAGGTGGCACAGTAGTAAAGAATCCCCCTGCCAATGCAGAAGCCTCTGGAGGCTTCTGGGTCTGGAGGATCCCCTTGAGGAGGAACCGGCAACCACTCCAGTATTCTTGCTGGAAAATCCCAAGGACAGAGGAGCCTGGTGGCTGCAGTCCACGGGGTCACAAAGAGTCAGTCAGCTCAATGCCTGAGCACACAGGCAATGGCATAAAAATATTTGAACTTTATTATATTAATTACCAGCCTCAACTATGAACTATTGTATTCTTTTTCTCAAGAGCGTATTGATTTAGATGCCAAGGAGCTTAGATCTTAAAATAACCAAGATTCTTAGCCTTGCTGGAATAAAACTGGCAGGAAATTCAATACTGAGGACAGAATAATCTTCCTTAACTGCAAATCTCATGCTTAATATGCATTCTGTTGCCTAAATCTTTCAATACCTCTTCAGCTCTTTAAGGACATCCAACCATTCATTAGTCAATCTTTCCTCACCTATCTAGTCTCATCCTTCATCATCCACCTACATACCTTTCACTCTGGCCATACCAACATGCTATGCTTTCTTTTTATCTTTGTTCTTCTCTCTCTCTCTTTCTTATATGAAACAAAGTCCCCCACCTCTTATCCTTTAAGATCCATCTCAGGCACCATCTCCCCGTGAAACCCTGCTGGAACTCCTGGGCTGCCACCATCTCTGCTCCCAGAGCACCTTGGGTCAGCCTCCATCCTGTGATTCTGCGTGCAGTCCTCCAGGGGCTAACTCACTTGCATGCGGCCCCCTGGGACACACTGAGCACCTTGAGGCATGTCTTCCCTCTCAGTTCCCTGGATAACGCCTCTCACATCTGAGTCACTCAAATGTTTGACTGAACAAATGAATTCATTGACAGATGAACCACCAGGAATAGAATTGAGCAATAGCGTGCTGAGAGACGTGATGCCCATTAATGCTCCAAAACAAACACCCAAAAACTATTTTTAAAGTTCTTAATCAAGAGACTTTTACTCTGAAAGTAATGTTAATTAAAAGAAAAAAACCCATATGGGAATTCCCTAGTGGGCCAGTGGTTAGAGCTCCATGCTCTCACTGCCAAAGGCCAGGGTTCAGTCCCTGTTTGGGGAACTAAGATCTTGCAAGCCACTCAATGCAGCCAAAATCCAAATAAATAAATATAATCTTTTAATGAAAGAAATTTTAAACCCAGAGGTAGGCTTAGTATGACCTTAAATTTAGAAAACAGTGATTATGTGTGTATGTATAAATGTATATAAGTATGTGTGCTTTTCTTTCTACCTCTTTCTGTGTCTCTCTGTCTCTGTCTCTCTTCCTCTACTCCATCTCCACCCTCCAGATCCTTCTCAAGTTCCAGAACATTGGCCTCAGGAAGGGGAGATCAAGATTCATGATCTGTGTGTCAGATATGAAAATAACCTAAAGCCTGTTCTTAAGCACGTAAAGGCTTACATCAAACCTGGGCAGAAGGTATGGAGTTTACTGTCATTTGATTTAATTCATACAGAACCTCAGATGGAACCACCCCATTGCCACTTGAGCTCCTTAGACATGTCAGCCAAGGATCTTCTCACTGGGCTCCCATTATATTCCTTACACTTTATAGGTCAAATTATGTGCATAAAAGAGAAAAGGGAGAGAGTGGATCCAGATAAGGTGTACGTTCTCTAAACTGTATTGCCATTCATTCATCTCCCATGAAGATCAGAAAAGTGAAAAATAGGCATGTTTTTCAAAATTTCTGGCTTTTGGCTCATGACCATTCCAGATGTCCCCTTGAGAACCTTTGTGTTTGTACTAGCTCTGGCCCCACAATTATTTATTTTAGTTATTGTAAAAAGAGCAAGTGCGCAGAAAAATGGGCTCGTTTTACTTTTTGTTATATAATAAAATCATCACATCTGAGACAAAATGGATACGTGTTTATTAGGTCAATGATATACTAAATGGAAAAATGAAGCCACAGAGGTAAGAAACACAACCACACAGAAGTGAAAAAGAGTCCAGGTGAAATCACTGAAGATTTGATGAAGACCCTGTTATCTTAATAATGATAACTCAGAAAGGAGACCTGAGATGAGAATGACAATTTTAATGTAACTGTTTAAATAGAGTTGCAGTTTTATCATGGTGCCTTATCTAAGTTAAAAATGCTTTGCCTACTTTTTTCTTTTGTCTGAGTCCTCTTCTCTCTGAGTGACAGTTGCTTTCTTAGGTGGGCATATGTGGTCGCACTGGCAGTGGGAAGTCATCATTATCTCTGGCTTTCTTCAGAATGGTGGATATATTTGATGGTGAGTTGCTAACTAAATTTTTCATTAGCCATGTGATACTCTTCCTTTAAAAAAAAAAAAAAAGCAACATCTACTTAACTCAGTTCAGTTCAGTTCAGTCACTCAGTCGTGTCCGACTCTTTGTGACCCCATGAATTGCAGCACGCCAGGCCTCCCTGTCCATCACCAACTCCCGGAGTTCACTCAAACTCATGTCCACCGAGTCAGTGACACCATCCAGCCATCTCATCCTCTGTCGTCCCCTTCTCCTCCTGCCCCCAATCCCTCCCAGCATCAGACTCTTTTCCAATGAGTCAACTCTTCGCATGAGGTGGCCAAAGTATTGGAGTTTCAGCTTCAGCATTATTCCTTCCAAAGAAATCCCAGGGCTGATCTCCTTCAGAATGGACTGGTTGGATCTCCTTGCAGTCCAAGGGACGCTCACGAGTCTTCTCCAACACCACTGTTCAAAGGCATCAATTCTTCGGCACTCAGCTTTCTTCACAGTCCAACTCTCACAGCCATACATGACCACTGGAAAAACCATAGCCTTGACTAGACGGACCTTTGTTGGCAAAGTAATGTCTCTGCTTTTAAATATGCCATCTACTTACCTAGCCCTGCAATAATAAAATATATTCAGAATGACTTCAGTATTCTTGTCTGGAAAATCCCATGGACAGAAGAGCCTGGTGGGCTACAACCCATGGGGTTGCAAAGAGTGTCACGACTGAGCAGGCATTACTACTACTGCAACTACTATTGTGTCCTACAGACCATGGTTTGAGGCAGGTACTCCAGATAAATGGGCTTCCTGCGTGGCTCAATGGTAAAGAATCTTCCTGCCAATGCAAGGAGATGCAGGAGACATGGGTTTGATCCCTGATCCCCTGGAGGAGGAAATGGCAGCCCACTCCAGTATTTTTCCCTGGAGAATCCCATGGACAAAGGAGCTTGGCAGGCTATAGTCTAAGGGGTCACAAAGAGACACAAGTGAATATGCACGCATCCCAGATAAACAGTTTAGGAATAAAGAAAAAAAGGAACTGGAGAAATAAAATTATTAGCCCTAAACTCAGCTCTAGAAATCATTGTTAAAGAATTTTATTAAATTAGTAAAATGAAAACAAGGCCACTCATTATGAAGAACAGCAGATGGAAGTGGCATTTCAAGAAGAAAGAAAAAGACTGTCTAGTTTCCTGCAAAGTAAAAGCACATTTCTTTCCATTAAAGGAAAAAAAGGAGATAAATAATCTACATTTTAATTTTAGTGCATGACTCTTATTATCATCTTCTTAAAAACATGGTTTAACAATGTTGGATGTTTTGGGAGGAGGTGGCCATTGCTAATAAAGTGCCAAGGACATGCTGACAATATACAAAAATATTTATTCATCCGCAGTTATTAATAGTATCATACATGGAAGTAATCTAATATTTGTTTGAGAAAAAATATGTCACATTATTTAGTCTATTAAGTGACCTATAAATAGGCCAGCATATACACCATCTTGAAGGAAAGGGGAGCCATCAGCTCAAGAATTGCTTAAATATTATTATCTCTAATCATTGTGATAATAGTGATAGTACTTCACATTTTCATTATACTTGACAGGTTGCATTATTTAATCTACACAACTCAGTGAAATAAAGAAGTCAGTTTATGAACAACAAAGTTGAACTGTGGTCATTGAAGGGTTTGGGACTTAAGATTTAGCAAAGAGATAGCTATCCACCTCTAGATGAGCAGCTCGCTCTTTCCATGGCTGGTAATGATACACAGATCCTTTAAGGATTTTCTGTGGGATTTGCATTATAATCCAATTACAGGATCCAAGACAATTGATTGAAACTTTTCATTAAAAAACTGTCACTGTGATGGAACATATTAGATTAACCATAGTCTCATGAGTTCAGAAACATCGTTTCAGCTCCCATGAGGGCTATGATGACTGATTATCTTTTTAATACCATTAGGCAATTGAGATTTTAGTAGATAATATATTATACCCAGAAGAAAGTTTAAGCTAATCACCTTACCTGCTCTTGAATCTAAATCCAGCAAAGGGACTCTAACTGCCATCCTTCTCTTAGCATGCTTATCTCATAGAGCAATATTATCTTTGCACAAAACAAGATCATAAAATAAATCTATCAAGGTAAGGAAGCATCATCAAGATTGCACAAGTTCATGTACAATGAAATTTATTAAGAGTTGATACCTATGTCATAGAATTTTCTTTCTTACTTGTACTGTACTGTACTCCTCAATCAATAAATGAGCAGAGACTTCTCTGATGGTCGTCTAGTGGTTAGAAATAGATGCCCTCACCGCTGTGGCCCAGGTTTGTTTCCTTGTCAGGGAAGCCTTTCTTCTTGGGGCTTCCCTGGTGGCTCAGATGGTAAAGAATCTGCCTGCAATGCAGGAGACCCAGGTTCGATCCCTGGATCAGGAAGATCCCCTGGAGAAGGGAAAAGCAACCCACTCCAGTATTCTTGCCTGGAGAATCCTATGGACAGAGGAGGCTGGTGGGCTACAGTTGCAAAGAGTTGGACACTACTGAGCGACCAACATGGACAGTCCAGTGGTTAAGCATCTGAGCTTCCATTACAGAGGGCACAGATTCCGTCCCTGGTCAGGGAACTGAGAGCCTGAATGTCACTTGTGTGGCCAAAAAATAAATGTAAACAAATATTAGAAATAAATAAATATAACACAATATTGTTAATCAGCTATACCCCACTACAAAGAAAAAAGATTTTTGAAATATGTAAGTAAATAAATAGTGAATAAGACAGACAAAAATGCCTGTCTTCAATAACCTGATATTCTAGTTTGGGGAGAGTGCTATGCTTGGTCACTCAGTTGTGTCCAACACTTTGTGACCCCATGGACTGTAGCCTGCCAGGCTCCTCTGTCCATGGGGATTCTCCAGGCAAGAATACTGTAGTGGGTTGCTATGCCCTTCTCCAGAGGATCTTCCCAACCCAGGGATCGAACCCAGGTCTCCAGCATTACAGGCGGATTCTTTACTGTCTGAACCACACAATTAAAAAGATCTATGGTGGTGCTTTAGTTGCTAAATCATGTCTGACTCTTTGCAACCCCATGGACTGTAGCCTGCCAGGCTTCTCTGTCCATGGGATTCTCCAGACAAGAATACTGGAGTGGGTTGCCATTTCCTTCTCCAGGGGATCTTCCCCACCCAGAGACTGAACTTGGGTCTCCTGCATTGCAGGCGGATTCTTTACCGACTGAGCTACCAGGGAAGCCCCCAAAAGATCAATACATGTGTATACTAGAACATCCTATGAATGAAAATAGAGCTGGGAACAGTATAAAGGAATACTGTAAAGAAGACCACTGAGGGAAAAGAGTACCTTTGGTTTGTATGAACCACGTAAACAGTAAAAAGTGGAAATCCCTTTAGGAGAAAATATAATACATAAGAAAGAAAATATCGCCAAAATGCCTATTTTTCTTAGAGGCATTTCATGATGTTTTTAATACTTACATGGAAAGCATCATCTTCTGAATTTCAATCCTGAACTAGGAAAGCACTTCCAATTGGTAAACAAATATTATTTTACTTGTGGTTTTATTATAGGCTTGCCATTTTTGTTTTTCTTTAACAGGAAAGATTGTCATTGATGGGATAGACATTTCCAAACTGCCACTGCACACACTACGTTCTAGGCTTTCAATCATTCTGCAGGATCCCATACTCTTCAGCGGTTCTATTCGGTAGGTAATGTATTTAACAGAAACTCATGTACCTCAGTATTTATCCTTTGGCTCAGTATTTATCCTTTGGCTCAGAGTTGCTTTTCAGATAGGTGTGAAAGGTGGTCACCAGGATGATGAGGTCAAATCAAAGTTTGGATTGAGGCAATTAGAATGGCTGAATTAACCTAAAGAAGCCCATCCTTTGTTGTTGTTGTTGCTCAGCTGTTCTGCTGCTGCTGCTGAGTCGCTCCAGTCGTGTCCAACTCTGTGCGACCCCATTGACAGCAGCCCACCAGGCTCCTCTGTCCATGGGATTTTCTAGGCAAGAGTACTGGAGTGGGCTGTCATTTCCTTCTCCAGTGCATGAAAGTGAAAAGTGAAAGTGAAGTCATTCAGTCATGTCCGACTCCGCAACCCCATGGACTGCAGCCTACCAGGCTCCTCTGTC
This sequence comes from Redunca redunca, assembly GCA_006410935.1. NCBI lineage: Eukaryota > Metazoa > Chordata > Mammalia > Artiodactyla > Bovidae > Redunca > Redunca redunca. The sequence continues at coordinate 692,307 of SJYQ01003336.1, forward strand.
CATGGGATTTTCTAGGCAAGAGTACTGGAGTGGGGTGCCATTGCCTTCTCCCAGCTGTTCCGTCATGTCTAACTCTTTGTGACCTCATGGACTGCAGCATGCTAGGCTTCCCTGTCCTTCACCATCTCCTGGAGTTTGTTCAAACTCGTGCCCATCTTTTGTGTCCCCTCCAAAGTTCATCTCTTCTGTTCAATTCCACAAACACCACCCTTCCCTCTGTAATTGGAGACAGTGATTCTTGGCAGACATTTCTGAGGTGTCCATCCTACAGATGTCCTGCCTGACTCTTGTGTGTCTGGCTTGGGCTCAACAGATACTAAGTTTGGTAAACACCTCGATTCTCTTCCACCCCTCACAATTTTTCTTTCCACCCAAATTGCTCTGAAGAAGCTGCCACATTCTTCTCCATGCCTGGTTCGCAGTTTCTCATGAAAGAAAAGAGAGAAAGAGAATGGAGGTATCTATTCTTTACTGAGTCCTCACAGCACTGCTCTAGTGTTTATATTATTGTCCCCATTTTACAGATGAGGATTTTGAATCTCAGAGAAGCTGTGGCTTAGCCAAGTTCATACACTTAATTGGTGGTAGACCTGCCATTCCAAATGAAGTTTGTCTCACTCTAGAGTCCACTGTTACTGTCCAGCAATGATGTCAATCCATCCATCCAGTCTCTTTTCTCTCTTGCTCCCCTACTGCATCTACTTCACTGCAAAGTATTTGTCATCTTTTACTAAATATTCCTTGTCTCAAAGAGAAAAGGTATGTAAGATTGTTCAATATTTAATTGTAAAATTGGTATTTAGTTGCTAAATTCTGTCCGACTCTTTGTGACCTCATGGACTGTAACACTCCAGGCTCCTTTGTCCTCCACTATCTCCTAGAGTTTTCTCAAATTCTAGTCCATTGAGTTGGTGATGCCATCCAACTTTTTCATCCTATGCTGCCCTCTTCTCCTTTTGCCTGCAATCTTTCCAGCATCAGGGTCTTTTCCGCTGAGTCAGCTCTTCACATCAGGTGACCAAAATATTGAAGCTTCAGCTTCAGTCCTTCCAATGAATATTCAGGGTTGATTTCTTTTAGGATTAACTGATTTGAGCTCCTCACAGTCCAGGGGACTCTTAAGAGTCTTCTCCAGCACCACAGTTCAAAAGCATCAATACTTCGGTGCTCAGCTTTCTTCACAGTCCAACTCTCACATCCGTACATAACCACTGGAAAAACCATAGCCTTGATTAGACGGACCTTTGTTGGCAGAGTAATGTCTCTGCTTTTCAATGTGCTATCTAGGTTGGTCATAACTTTTTTTCCAAGGAGTAAGCGTCTTTTAATTTCATGGCTGCAGTCACCATCTGCAGTGATTTTGGAGCCCCCAAAAATTAAGTCTGACACTGTTTCCACTATTTCCCCGTCTATTTCCCATGAAGTGATGGGACCAGATGCCATGATCTTCATTTTCTGGATGCTGAGCTTTAAGCCAACTTTTTCACTCCTCTCTTTCACTTTCATCAAGAGGCTTTTTAGTTCCTCTTCACTTTCTGCCATAAGGGTGGTGTCATCTGCATATCTGAGGTTATTGAGATTTCTCCCGGCAATCTTGATTCCAGCTTGTGCTTCCTCCAGCCCAGCATTTCTCATGATGTACTCTGCATACAAGTTAAATAAGCAGGGTGACATTATACAGCCTTGATGTACTCCTTTTCCCATTTGGAACCAGTCTGTTGTTTTGTGCCCAGTTCNCTGTCTATCAGATCTAGTCCCTTAAATCTATTTCTCATTTCCACTGTATAATCATAGGGATTTGATTTAGGTCATACCTGAATGGTCTAGTGGTTTTCCCTACTTTCTTCAACTGAAGTCTGAATTTGGCAATAAGGAGTTCATGATCTGAGCCACAGGCAGCTCCTGGTCTTGTTTTTGCTGACTGTATAGCGCTTCTCCATCTTTGGCTGCAAGAATATAATCAATCTGATTTCGGCAGAAGATGTTTTTCTTGAATTCCCTTGCTTTCTCTATAATCCAGCAGATGTTGACAATTTGATCTCTGATTCCTCTGCTTTTTCTAAATCCAGCCTGTACATCTGGAAGTTCTCAGTTCATGTACTGTCAAAGCCTAGCTTGAAGGAGTTTGAGCATTACCTTGCTGGCATGTGAAATGAGCACAATTGTATAGAAGTGTGAATGTTCTTTTGCATTGTTTTTCTTTGGGATTGGAATGAAAACTGACCTTTTCCAGTCCTGTGGTCATTGCTGAGTTTTCCAAATTTGCTAGCATATTGAGTGCAGCACTTTCACAGCATCATCTTCTAGGATTTGAAATAGCTCAGCTGGAATTCCATCACCTCCACTAGCTTTGTTCATAGTAATGCTTCCTAAGGCCCACTTAATTTCACACTTCAGGATGTCTGGCTCTAAGTGAGTGACCACATCTTAGTGGTTATCTGAGTCATTAAAAATTTTTTTATAAAGTTCTTCTGTATATTCTTGCCACCTTTTCTTAATCTCTTCTGCTTCTGTTGGGTCCATGACATTTCTGTCCTTTATTGTGTCCCTCTTTGCATGAAATGTTCCCTTGGCATCTCTGATTTTCTTGAAGAGATCTCCAGTCTTTCCCTTTCTACTGTTTTCCTTTATTTGCATTATTCACTTAAAAATGCTTCTTTATCGCTGCTTGCTGTTCTTTGGAACTCAGCATTCAGTTAAGTATATCTTCCCCTTTCTCCTTTTCCTTTCATTTCTCTTCATTTCTCAGCTATTTGTAAGGCCTCAAACAACCATTTTGCCTTGCATTTTTTTCTTGGGGATAATTTGGTCACTGCCTCCTGTATAGTGTTACAAACCTCTGTCTGTAGTTCTTCAGGCTTTGTCTACCAGATCTAATCTCTTGAATCTCTTTGTCACCTGCACTATAAAATCATAAGTGATTTGATTTAGGTCATACCTAAATAGAGAAGGCAGTGGCACCCCACTCCAGTACTCTTGCCTGGAAAATCCCATAGATGGAGGAGCATGGTAGGCTGCAGTCCATGAGGTAGCTAAGAGTTGGACACGACTGACCGACTTCACTTTGAATTTTTACTTTCATGCATTGGAGAAGGAAATGGCAACCCACTCCAGTATTCTTGCCTGGAGAGCCCCAGGGATGGGGGAGCCTGGTGGGCTGCCATCTATGGGGTGGCACAGAGTCAGACATGACTGAAGTGACTTAGCAGTAGCAGCAGCATACCTAAATTGTTTAGCATTTTTCCCTGAAGAAGTAAGTGAAGTGAGTGAAAGTCACTCAGTTTTGTCTGACTCTTTGTGATGCCATGGACTACACAGTCCATGGAATTCTCCAGACCAGAATACTGGAGTGGTAGCCTTTCCCTTCTCTGGGGATCTTCACAACCCAGGAATCGAGCCGGGTTCCTGCATTGCAGGCAGATTCTTTACCAACTGAGCTATCAGGAAGATTTTCTTCAATTTAAGCCTGAATTTTGCAATAAGGAGTTCATGATCTGAGCCACATTGTAAAATTACTTCAGTTAAAACTTCTAGGTGTACCAGATTATTTAGCAATATGATGGAAATCTCTATCTCTGAATATATTTATTATGAATACTGTTACTGTGGTTGATACAGCATAACTCATCTGAAATAGCACTGTATATTTCCATATAGATTTACATATTTAACATTAGTTCTGTAGGGATAATTGGCTAGATACTATTCAATGTAACTATTCAAGTTACATTGAACACAATATGACTTACTTTACTCTGTCTAAGTCTCTAGGTCCATCAATGTCTCTGGAAGTGACACAATTTCATTCCTTTTAATGGCTGAGTAATATTCCATTGTGTATATGTGCCACATGTTCTTTATCCATTTCTTTGTTGATGGACCTTTAGATTGCTTCCATGTTCTGGATATTGTAAAAAGTCCTGCATTGAACATTGGGGTGCATGTATCTTTGGGAATTATGATTTTTCTCTACTCAGTTCTCTGTGGTGACCTAAATGGGACGTTAATCTGAAAAAGAAGGGATATATACATATACATACAGTTTATTCACTTTGCAGAATCTAACAACATTGTAAAGCAACTATACTCCAATAAAAATTTTTTAAATAAATTTAAGAATATTAAGGCATAAAGTGAATGCCTGTTCTATCCTAAGCACTGTTGTAGATCCTGAGCATACAGCAATAACCAAAACAAATAGGATTTCCATCTTTAGGGAAGAACAGCAATAAGCAAGCATACATTAAACAGTCATTTTAAAAATTTATTCACGAACTGATTTTTTCCCCTACAGATTTAATTTAGATCCGGAATGCAAATGCACGGATGACAGACTCTGGGAAGCTCTTGAAATTGCTCAGTTGAAGAACATGGTCAAATCCCTACCAGGAGGTCTAGGTATATTTTCTAAATGATGCGTTAATTTTTTTTATATCTGCAATGAATTCTACATATCTACATTTTATTCTAGAGTTGCATAATTCTAGCACTAAAGCTCCTTATACTTATTTTTGTTTATTTTTGGCTGTGCTGAGTCTTTGTTTCTGCACAGACTTTTCTCTAGTTGTGGCAAGTGGGTGCTATTCTCTAGTTATGGTTCTCCAGCTTCTCGTTGCAGCGGCTTCTCTTGTGGAGTACAGACCTTAGAGTGCGAGGACTTCGGTAGCCCAGCTCCCAGGCTCTAGAGCACAGACTCAGTAGTTGTGGCACATGGGCTTAGTTGCTCCATGGCATATGGAATCTTTCTAGATCCCTGATATGAATTCAGTCCCAGAGGTAGCATCAGTTCAGTTCAGTCACCCAGTCGTGTCTGACTCTTTGTGACCCCATTGACCACAGCACGCTAGGCCTCCCTGTCCATCACCAACTCTCGGAGTCTACTCAAACTCATGTCTATTGAGTCGGTGATGCCATCCAACCACCTCATCCTCTGTCGTCCCCTTCTCCTCCTGCCCTCAATCTTTCCCAGCATCAGGGTCTTTTCCAGTGAGTCAGCTCTTTGCATCAGGTGGCCAAAGTATTGGAGTTTCAGCTTCAGCATCAGTCCTTCCAGTGAACACTCAGGACTGATCTCCTTTAGGATGGACTGGTTGGATCTCCTTGCAGTCTGAGGGACTCTCAAGAGTCTTCTCCCACACCACAGTTCAAAAGCATCAGTTCTTCAGTTCTCAGCTTTCTTTATAGCCCAACTCTCACATCCATACATGACTACTGGAAAACAATAGCCTTGACTAGATGGACCTTTGTCAGCAAAGTAACGTTTCTGCTTTTTAATATGCTATCTAGGTTGGTCATAACTTTCCTTCCAAGGAATAAGCATCTTTAATATCATGGCTGTAGTCACCATCCACACTGATTTTAGAGCCCCCCAAAATAAAGTCAGCCACTGTTTCCCCATCTATTTGCCATGTAGTGTAATTTCTAGTAAATAATTGATAACAAAAACAAATAACAACATGAATAATGAAAGAAAAATATGATTAATGAAACAAGGGAGAGTTCATGATATAGTCTTTCATTCACGAAAGTGAACATCTGAAGTTTTGGACTTCTTTTTCCTTAAAGTCTAAACTCATTTAAGAAAGCATCAGAAAGATAATGGTTGATATTCTAATTTTAATGCTTAATGTGTAGTTGCCAAATTGTATTGTTGTCATCTAATTTATCAACCTACAGAATAAATTATATTTATTTGTTAGCTTATTTGGGAAATGGGACCTACTCAAAAACAATACCTTTTATGATTATAATTCAGTCCGAGGGGAAAGACGTCCCACAAACAAACTGGAGACAGCATGTCTTTAAGGATAGTTTTACTGACCTTGCCAGTGTCAGACAACGGGAATAATTCCAGAGGTCTGGATGAACTTTCCCATAATAATTTTTGATGTCTCCTCTGGAAAATCCAGCAAGCACTTGAAAAATTGAAAAGTCTACTTGAGATAATGCTTGTAGGCCTTTTCCCCTAGTGATTTTCAGACTCTGCCCTTCCCCCATTAGTACTTGGAAAGATAATTGTATCTATATAGTTTTCCTCACTAATATGAGACCTGCATGTAACTGTTTTGAATTGTGGGCATAGTATTTGGGAATTATGGGGCAGTGTAAGCAACGAGGAATTATATTTATACTCTGTAATTGAATGCTATTTATGCTCATTGTTTTAATAAAGATTTATTTGATAATGATCAGTGGTTTGATAATGATCTGGTTCACACCAGCTCTAGTGAAGAACATTCATCATTTCCTGCTTCCTTTTTATTTATTATATACATTAAAATTTGGAGGATAGCTGCATAGCCCCCAAGCATGAGACATTATAAGAATTTGAAGCAGTGAGACAATAATCAATAGAAATTGCCCCTTGGAGCCCTACTACAGTGTGTTTGAATCCTAATAAAATAGATCATTTTGGAAATAGAATTTAAGCTAAACTCACAGAAGTAGTTTATAAAATGTGGTTGAAAAACAAAAAAAGGAAACTATAATGAGGACATAACTCACTTATCCACGCAACAAGGTTTTCTTTTCAGCTACTATGTCATGCTCAGTGATAAGTACTGAGGATTCATTAATAAGTCACTTCCCTAGTGGCTCAGATGGTAAAGCGTCTGCCTACAACGTGGGAGACCTGGGATCGATCCCTGGGTCCAGAAGATCCTCTGGAGAAGGAAATGGCGACCCACTCCAGTACTCTTGCCTGGAAAATCCCATGGACAGAGGAGCCTGGTAGACTACAGTCCATGGGGTCGCAAAGAGTCAGACACGACTGAGCAACTAAACTAAACTAAAACTACTGACTTGGAGCTTAGAGTCCAAGGGGACAATATAATAGAAAGAAAATAGGTAATGGAATTGAGAATATTCTGTTTCTCACTAAGCTCTACTACCAGCTAGCTGTGTCATCTTGGGCAAGTCACTTCATTTCTCTGGGCCTTGGATAATTACATCAGATAATTAAATCATCTCAAAGGTCTTCCAGTCTTTAAAATGTTTAACAGTATTTTATGTCCTACTGTAAGGAGACAATTTACCACCTATTGTCAAACATAAGATGGCTCAGGATCATCTTCATTTTCCCCAAGTTCCTCTTTGCTTTTTCCAAAATGAAATCCTTGCACCAATACAAAGTGATATCAATAGGTTTTTATAGGACATAATGTGTTTTCCACTATGTTGCCTAAGGAAAATGTTAATATCATTTCTTTAGTGAAGTCTTTGCTTTTTTTTTATTTAGATGCAGTTGTCACTGAAGGTGGGGAGAATTTTAGTGTTGGACAGAGACAGCTGTTCTGCCTTGCCAGGGCCTTTGTCCGCAAAAGCAGTATTCTTATCATGGATGAAGCGACAGCTTCCATCGACATGGCCACAGTGAGTGCATCAGCTAAGCTGCTTTCAGCTGATGAGTAGAAGAAATGCGTGCAAAAATTACAATTTATTTTTCCTAACTGGGTTCTGAATATCCTTTGGACTATTGTTTTTCAGTGTCTTCTCAGCTACCTCATTGATCAACCAGTGGTATATAGCACATTGAGAGTTTCAATAAAGGAGACTTGACTCTTGTTTTAAAGAAGCTCCTGTTGTCCAATAAGCATCATATAAATTTGCCATCACTTTTTGATTAATCCTCACGAGAGTAAAATTCCAGGGCTCAGTTGATGAGACTGCTGTTCTGTACTCAAGCATTCAGATGTGTTGCCATGGAAGTTCTAAAATGAAGTATACAAATCACTGTTTAATAGAATCTATTGACAATCACAACCAATCATCTTCTAATGCAATCTGAAGAGGGATTCACTAAAATTAATACTGGCTAGAATTAATAACGGCCCTCTCAATGTATTGATGGTAATAAGGCAGAAACTGTGCCTTTTGAAAGAGAGCATTTAAAAGTGTCAAATAAGGGGAGGGATAAATTAGGAGTTTAGGATTAACATATACTCACTACTGTATATAAAACAGATACTCAATAAGGACCTACTATATAGCACAGGGAACTCTACTCAGTATTCTGTAATAACCTAAAGAGTGAAAAAATCTGAAAAAGAATGGATATATGTATATGCATAACTGAACCACTTAGCTGTATACTTGAAACTAACACAACATTACAAGTTAACTGTACTCCAATATAAAATGAAAATTAAAATTTTTTTAAGTATCAAATATGTCCAAGAAGGATCTGTTAGGAAGGTTGTGACTGAGTGGGGAAAATGTCACATTGAACTGCAAATGTTATGAGCTATCTATTAATATTGTTCTTATAAAATGAACTTGATATTAAAAGTTTGGCATCAGAAAGGACAAAAAAATCTTATTTCTTTTCTTGCAGCATACTTTAGATTGAATAAAACTATCCAAAAAGGTGAAACAGCTTCAAGATTATTAAGAACCAATTATATATGGAGATGTTAATTGGACATCATTTCTTTGTATTCCTGTTGTTTTTGTTCAGTCACTAAGTTGTGTCTGACTCTCTGTGATCCCATGAACTGCAGCAAAATGGCTGTCTGGGGAGGCCTTACAAATAGCTTGATAAAGGACAGAAATGGTATGGACCTAACAGAAGCAGAAGATACTAAAAAGAGGTGGCAAGAATACACAGAAGAATTGTACAGAAAAGATCTTCACGACCCAGATAATCATGATGGTGTGATCACTCGCCTAGAGCCAGACATCCTGGAATGTGAAGTCAAGTGGGCCTTAGAAAGCATCACTACGAACAAAGCTAGTGGTGATGGAATTCCAGTTGAGCTATTTCAAATCCTGAAAGATGATGCTGTGAAAGTGTTCCACTCAGTATGCCAACGAATTTGGAAAACTCAGCAGTGGCCACAGGACTGGAAAAGGTCAGTTTTCATTCCAATCCCAAAGAAAGGCAATGCCAAAGAATGCTCAAACTACCGCACAATTGCACTCATCTCACACACTAGTCAAGTAATGCTCAAAATTCTCCAAGCCAGGCTTCAGCAATACATGAACCGTGAACTTCCGGATGTTCAAGCTGGTTTTAGAAAAGGCAGAGGACCCAGAGATCAAATAGCCAACATCTGCTGGATCATTGAAAAAGCAAGAGAGTTCCAGGAAAACATCTATTTCTGCTTTATTGACTATGCCAAAGCCTTTGACTCTGTGGATCACAATAAACTCTGGAAAATTCTGAAAGAGATGGGAATACCAAACCACCTAACCTGCCTCTTGAGAAACCTATATGCAGGTCAGGAAGCAGCAGTTAGAACTAGACATGGAACAACAGACTGGTTCCAAATAGGAAAAGGAGTACGTCAAGGCTGTATATTGTCACCCTGCTTATTTAACTTCTATGCAGAGTACATCATGAGAAATGCTGGACTGGAAGAAACACAAACTGGAATCAAGATTGCCGGGAGAAATCTCAATAACCTCAGATATGCAGATGACACCACCCTTATGGCAAAAAGTGAAAAGGAGCTAAAAAGCCTCTTGATGAAAGTGAAAGAGGAGAGTGAAAAAGTTGGCTTAAATCTCAACATTCAGAAAACGAAGATCATGGCATCCGGTCCCATCACTTCATGGGAAATAGATGGGGAAACAGTGNAGAATTAATGTTTTCAAGCTGTGGTGCTGGAGAAAACTCTTGAGAGTCCCTTGGACAGCAAGGACACCAAATCAGTCAATCCTAAAGGAAATCACCCCTGAATATTCATTGGAAGGACTGATGCTGAAGCTCCAATATTTTGGCCACCTGATGCGAAGAGCCAAGTCACTGGAAAAGACCCCAATGCTAGGAAAGATGGAGGGCAAGAAGAAAAGGGGACGACAGAATATGAGATAGTTGAATGGTATCACTGACTCAATAGACATGAGTTTGAGCAAGCTCAGGGAGATAGTGAAGGACAGGAAGCCTGGCATGCTGTAGTTCATGGGGTCCCAGAGTCAGACGTGACTTGGCGACTGAACAACAACAATGGTTTGTGGTGGGAATAAAAATAGTTCCTTTCAGGAATGTACTTTTATGGGTCAAAATCCAAATTTTTGGCATGTACTTTATTTTCTCCTTTACTGACCCCAAACTTAACACAGTTTTAGGGTTTTATTGGTTTTGAATACATCCTTTTTGTGGCATAACCTTAAGTGAGCATTTCCCCACCCATTTGGTTTCATTTTCCTCATTCATTTTCCTGGAAATAGATCTATCAGTCATTCCTAGTTCATCAACCGAGTTTTCTTTGCATTTTGAAGACACTACAGAACCCAGCCTGAGCTCCCTGATGGGCACTGTTCCCTGTTAGACCTTCTGCAGAAGACAGGAGTGAGAATTCTCAGAAGAGATTGGGCATGTTGAAGCATTGTTCTTGGGGACAAAATACTTTGGCAACAGAAAGGAGTCCAGAGAAAATTCAGACTCTATTTATTTTTTGGCAGGAAAACATTTTGCAGAAAGTGGTCATGACAGCTTTTGCAGATCGCACCGTTGTTACGATAGCTGTAAGTATAGGAAACAGTGTTGATTTACTCCTCTTTGGTTGCTGTTTGAAGATTCAGTATTATTTATTTGGGGGCAATTAAAAGTATACTTATGTTGAATCATATATTTCTCTGCTAATATTTCTGTATCTGTGCAAAAAAAAAAAAAATGCTATGCTTTGAATGCCATTACATGGTTTTTTTCCCAAGCTGTCTGCTCTACCTTCCTCTCCTAGTTTACAATGAGAGATCATTCTAAATTTCAGAATTCCAGCAGGTACTATTTCACCAGATACAGATGGTAGTTCATATGGGATGATTCTTTTTTGAATAATCGAATTGTCTGATGATCAGTTTCAGAAGCAAAATTCATTGTTTTGATTGCTGATACTATTTACACTTAATTTCTGTGTTCCTGTTTACTCAGCTGTTTGCAAAAAGAAAGCCATGAGATACCAGCAGATACTTTCTCTGATTTTTAGATAGCCCCAATCAAACTGAAAACTGTTTGTAATGCCCATGACAAGTTACTGCAAAGAGGCCATGGTTTTATCTCTGCCTCTTTGCAGATGGATGGGTTCTTACTGACAGGCTTAAAATTTCACAAAACTCTTTTTAAAATGAGTTGCTTGGACATTTCCTTCTTGCTAATTCTCTTCTCTCTTTTCCATTTTTCTTTTCTCTCCAGCACCGTGTCTCTTCTATTTTGGATGCAGGCCTTGTTTTAGTCTTATCTGAGGGTATATTAGTAGAGTGTGATACTGTTCCAAACTTGCTTGCTCTCAAGAATGGCCTCTTTTCCACTTTGGTGATGACCAACAAGTAAAGATCAGGAGCTACCCTGCCAAGTTTCCCATTCTCTGGTAGTTATCTTAGCCACCTCCCCCACAGTAAGGCAAGAAGAATGCAGATTAAAGGGGAGGGATGGGGGGAGGGAACTAACTACAAGGTGTTATTATACAAATCAGCTCAACTGGGTTCTTCTGTTGTGCTCAATACAAATGAGGCATTTGCATATATTTTCAAATGTATCAAGGCACCAGACAGAGTGGTCAGGCAGAAAGTGGCCTTGATAGCTTTTGCAGACCACACCATTGTTATAACAGCTGTAAGTATGAGAGAAAACCTGTACCCAGATGTACCTCTGTCCTAAGGACCAATTTCACTGTTCCTTAGAGATGTTCTGTAACTGTCCTTAAAGTACCGAACACATGGTGTCCCCTACATGCCCTGAAGAAAGCATCACTCAATAATTACTTAAGTTTTTAACAGTTGAGTCATAGGAGTTATGTGTGAAGTGCTTGCTTGTGCTTCTGGTTTTGTGAATGATGCATGGGAGAAAGCATATCCTTGGGACTTCCCTGGTGGTCCAGTGGCTATGACTCCATGCTCCAAATGCAGGGGACCCAGGTTTGATCTCCAGTCTGGGAACTAGATCCCATATTCTGCAACTAACAATTTGCATGCCACAACTAAAGATTTTGTGTTCTGCAATGAAGGTCAAAGATCTTGCCTGCTGCATCACAGACCCAGTGCAGCCAAACAAATAAATAAAAAAGAAAGAGCACCCTTTGAAGTGCAGCTTTCTCAAGGTAGCTGGAAACGATTCCCCATCAAGGCTCTGCTTCTGTAAACTGGGCCTAAGTAAAGAGATAGCACTTTCTTTCACTTTCCCAGTGAACTCTGTGATTCCTTCTGCCCTAGAGTTGCCTACAGGGAGACTTGAGAAAATCGGCTAACTTGAAAAACAATTTTATAACACTTTCAAGAATTTTCTCACTGGAAAGATGGGGAGAAAGAGCTTCTTGCTTCCTTTAAAAGGGCAGGTTAAAAGGGGGAAAAGCAGACCCTTGCCTACTCTGAAGACTATTTTTCTTTGCTCTGCATGAAGCATGGTACTGATGGGTGGTCACATTTAGTTGACAGCTGGAAGATTTATTGAGCATAATTTGTATATTTTCACCAAAAAATTATGTTATCTCACCTGATTTCTTCTTTTCTACATTCATTGAATACTTTTCTGTTTTCTTGTATGTCTTTTACCCATTGTTCATTTCAAGATCACACCAGGATACTGAGAGCTCTTTCCCCAGACACAGAAAATTGTGGGAAAGGACCAAATACTGTGGGACCAACTCCTTTTACCAGACTCATAAGAGGGAGAGCCAACTTGTGGTACATCCCTTGTATAATACTCCTCAACTCTGTTAAAAGCTTCATCAGCTCTATTGGGCTTTCCAGGTGGCTTAGTGGAAAAGAATCCACCTGCCAACGCAAGAGATGAGGGTTTGATTCCTTGGTTGGGAAGATCCCCTAGAGAAGGAAATGGGAACCCACTCCAGTATTCTTTTTTATTTTTATTTTATTTTACTTTACAATACTGTATTGGTTTTGCCATACATTGACATGAATCCACCACGGGTGTACATGAGTTCCCATTCCTGAACCCCCCTCCCACCTCCCACCCCATATCATCTCTCTGGATCATCCCCGTGCACCAGCCCCAAGCATCCTGTATCCTGTATCGAACATAGACAGGTGATTCATTTCTTACATGATAGTATACATGTTTCAGTGCCATTCTCCCCTATGGACACCTTATCTTCGACAAAGGAGGCAAGAATATACAGTGGAGTAAAGACAATCTCTTTAACAAGTGGTGCTGGGAAAACTGGTCAACCACTTGTAAAAGAATGAAACTAGATCACTTTCTAACACCACTCACAAAAATAAACTCAAAATGGATTAAAGATCTAAACGTAAGACCAGAAACTATAAAACTCCTGGAGGAGAACATAGATAGGCAAAACACTCTCCAGTATTCTTATGTGGGAAATCCTATAGACAGAAGAGCCTAGTGGGCACAGTCAATGGGGTTGCAAAATAGTCGTCACGACTTAGCAGCTAAACAACTATTAAGAGTAATTGGAGCTTTGCTGGTGGTCCATCGGTTAAGACACTGACTTCTAACGTAGTGGGTGCAGATTTGATCCCTGGTCAGGGAGCTGTGATCCCACACACTGTGTGGTGCAGCCAATAAATAAATAAATAAATAAATAAATAAATTTATTAAGAGTAACTATTTTTCCTTCCCTGATAAAAGTTGTTCTGTTATTTTTGTTAACTGCCACTGAAAATTGTGGAATAACTTTAAAAGATAACTTTCTCGGGTTTCTAAAAAGAAGGCCTCATGCCCCAAAATAGTGAGTGGCATTTTTTTAATGAAAGTAATCTATACTTCACTCTTGTTGAGGTTTATTTCTCTGGAGCGTATTGAACATTTCATCATCACTATGGCAGTTGACACTTTGTCAAGCAGAAATTAATTTGGAGTAATGGAACAAACACCAGATATATTTACTTCTATAGGCCAAGTTTTTCAACATTTTTTAAAACAAGCATCATTTTAGAATATCAAGGCAATATTTATAATATCCTATTTATGGGTTTAGAAGCCAGATTTTAAAAAATATCTATGATATGGTTCTTGAAGAACTAATTTTTTAAAGGAAATGAACAGTGGATATTAAACAGCTCATTAAGTTTATTTTTTTCTAAATGCATGGAGATGCAAGGGACTCTGGCCCTTTCTTAAAGATAAAAATTGTCCTTTAAAGTGTGATATTCCTAAATATATACCATTGTTCATCACTCAGTCGTGTCCAACCCTTTGCAACCCAATGGATTATACCAGGCTCCTCTGTCCATGAAATTCTCCAGGCAAGAATACTGGAGTGGGGAGCCTTCTCTGGGGGATCTTCCCCACCCAAGAATCAGGCCCAGGTCTCCTGCATTGTAGGAAATTTCTTTACCATCTGAGCCACCAGGGAAGTCCATTAATTACCAGTATTTAGTGAATGATATATGTTTGTCTGTGGATGTTGAAACTAGCGGTGCATGTTCTAAGCTGGCATCTTTATCACTCCATATATGTGCTACTTTGCCCCTTAGTTATGAGTTCCAACCAGGACTGCTTGCTTTTCTGAAAGCACGAACACTGAGAATACCCCGTCTGCAGCTCCATGGCAAGGGATAAGCTTTTGCTTTGGGGACTGCCCTAAGTTGAACTTTGGGTTGTTACTAACATACAGTACTAAAACAAATTCCACCTGTTTATTTGTGCTTGTAAAACATGGCTCCTAAGAGATTTGAAACTACATGTGCCGCATATTTGTGGCTCACGTTATATTTCTATTGGACAGCGCTTAACTTAGCAAGAGTAGCAAAAAGGTTCACTGCAAAGACAAAGTGCTGAATTATTTTTACATGCATTATCTCATTTGAGCCTCACCACCATTCCCCAGCCATCATTTTACTGATGTGAAAGTTAAGGCATACAAAAGTTAAGTTTGTTGCTCAAGATTGCACAGCTAACAGGTGGGAAAGCCAAAACATGAATCCATTCTGACTGACAGGTGAACAACCCTCTGAAGGACCAGATCCTCCCAACAAAACATCCTATGGCAGAGTGGAAGTAGCTCAGAAGCGAATGAGCCTGGTTTGGATGTTGATTCTGCTACTCACTATCTGTGTGATCTGATTTTGCTTTGTTTATTATGAACCCCAGTGGTCGCCCCCATAAAGTGGAGGGAGAGAGATTAACACCCACATTTGTGGAATGTTCTGATGATTAACAAGTATGTGTGTGGAGTAGCTCATGTATAATATACATTTAGGAAGTGGTAATTTTTATTATGATTAATTGCTAACACTAGAGCTTCTCTCCAAAAGGTACCCATGTGGAAAGAGAAAATGACTGAGTGGGTGGCAGGGATCTCTAAAGACAAAAAGACAGCATGCCGATCTAAAGTCTTGGATAATACCTTCTAACACTGCATGCCAGAATGGACTTCCCCATATGGTTTTCTCAGAATTAAACCACCTTCCGGGGTTCTTCAAATTGTGTGTTATCCCAGAGAATTAGTTGACTCTACTAAAAAACTAATTTTAGTCTAGACTAAACTATAACCAAACTGGTTCACAGTGACTCTTCTTATCATTTAATTATTTGACAAACATTTGTTATCCTATTCACAATTTCCTGAAAATGATGAAACTACTATATTAGGTACACTCAATTCAATACAGCCTATATAAGGCCCAGCCATACTGGCTGGTGTTTAAAAGTATGTAAATAAATCATACTTTACATAAGAAAGAAAAAGAAAGGCTGTGCCCAAGATAAAGAAATGCCCTTGTATAAACAGTGAAATATGCATTTTCCATTGCTTTGGCTGGTTCCCTGAAATTTATAATGAATATTTTATTCTTTTCTCACTCACAGCATCGGGTTCACACTATTCTGACAGCAGACCTAGTTATTGTGATGAAGCGAGGAAATATTTTAGAATATGACACTCCAGAAAGCCTCTTGGCCCGGGAAGATGGAGTATTCGCTTCTTTTGTTCGAGCAGACATGTGACGGAATGTCTTAACACCATGCTTGTATTTCAAATAATGCTCTCATAACCTACTTAATGGATCATCAGCTTGGCCTTTGGAAAGTGGCATCTTAAACTTTTACACACTTTTGTGAAGTTTAATTGTTATGTTGTAGAATTTGTCATTAGTAACAATATCACTGTACCAGTGAATATTGCGTTTTCTATATTGACATTTCTTCTTCCTTTGTTTTGTTTGTTTTGCTTTGTTTCCCAATCTGTGACTGCTTATTATGTTCATTACTGATGTTTTTCTAAAGATTAAGCCACATTACCTTTAAGAATAACCTTTAAGGTTGTATTAAAACAAGTAAGCAACTTTAAGTGGTAAATCAACCACTCTGCTTAAGTCTGGAAAATATCTCTCAAGCATAGAAGTTACAATTAGTAGTCAGTATTATTTACTCTTATTTGTAAAAATATATTTCCTTTTTGTTGGTGTTTCTAGATATTATTGGAAGAAATTAAAAGGAGGAAAGGTTTTCTAATCAGTTAGAAAATGAAACACTCAAACTCATTATTTACTGTCTGAGAATATGTTCTGTATTCATTAACATTAATAATACTGACGTTTCTTATAAAAGTCTCTTTTTTTTCATCTAAATTGTTTCTGGTTACCAAGACTAGAAGTTATTATTACATTTATAATAACTCTGTAAATCTAAAACCTTCATTAGAAAATGATCATGATAATAAGAGTTGGAAAATTTGACAATTTATATCCAAGGTTCCATTTTTCCTCGTCTAGTAACAGGAGAGTTCTTAAGATTTCGAGCGTAATGTGCTTTTCCAGACTGAAGTTCAAAAATAATAAGGCTCAACCCTTCAGTGACAGATCACTACAGCTTTCCATGGTTTAATTAACCATTAGATTTGTTCTTCCCTGGTGTCTCAGATGGTAACGTGTCTGCCTACAATGCGGGAGACCCGGGTTCGACCCCTGGGTCGGGAAGATCTCCTGGAGAAGGAAATGGCAACCCACTCCAGTACTCTTGCCTGGAAAATCCCATGGACGGAGTACCCTGGTAGGCCACAGACCATGAGGTCACAGAGTCGGACACAACTGAGCAACTTTACTTTCACTTTAGATGTCTTTATTATCCTCAAGGTCTAAAATTCCACATTATTCAAGACTGGAGAGCATAAGCAAGTGGCCTTATTTTCACAGGATATATCTATACAAACATACATACATACATAAACATAGGTAGACACACACATATATGTAAAACATGTGTCTATTTCTAGGTGGAAGAATGTATATTTCTTGTAAACATTTATGCCCAGTGGTGTCACACAGGTACATATTTGTTCCTGCTCTAATTTTAATGTACATGTAAAGAGTATATCAAAATTTTATTCTGATTTTAATGTGCATATTCAAGGTGCATCAAAATTTATGGGATATTAGTGTCATGCTTTCTTAAATGTAAATTAATAAATTGAAAAAATACTAAAAGTTACTTTCACTGTCATGCTAGCACCCAAAGATTTATGCTGTAATTTTGTACCCATTTGTATCAGTATTGATTTTCATGTCAAGGTCCATGTGCATTGTAAGATTTTGGAGAATTATAACTGATGGAAAAAGAGAATGTAAGCTCCCTTTCTATAGTTCCTATGTTCGGTTTATTGTGTCTTCATGCTTGGAAGATTTGTATACTTACTCATGCAGAACTTATGCCTGGGCCTTCTCCTGAATTTAGAGTCTTGATGTTTACCTAAAATAAGTTTCACAAGAATGGACAAAAGTGTTCTATGTTACTTGGTGCAAACTGTCAACTCATCATATATATAAAACTTCATTAGGAGAAAAATCCTCTTATTCTTCCCTGAAAGTTAAACAGAACAGAATCAAGAACTGTTGATTTGATCTTGAAAATATTTTCTAAATGTTACACCAATCTACTCAAAGTGTTTCTGGCATGCAAATGCTTTGTAAGGTTGAATTCACCCCATATCTTTTACCAAGTTATATATTTCAGTGTCACAGAGAAAGGGCTTCCCAGGTGGCAATAGTGGTAAAGAATCTACCTGCCTAAGCAGGAGACTTAAGAGATGCGGGTTCGATACCTGGGTTGGGAAGATCCCCTGGAGGAGGGCATGGCAACCCACTCCAGTATTCTTACCTGGAGAATCCCATGGATAGAGGAGCCTGGTGAGCCATGATCCATCAGGTCACAAAGAGTCGGACATGACTGAAGCTTCTTAGCACCCACACACATCAAGAGAAATGAGGATTTACCCACTGAAATAATTCCTCATGATATCTGTAAATATTCTACTACTATCCAGGCAGTGTCAGCAGAAGCATATCTAATTACATTAAACAGAAAATCACATTTACCATTTTTACAACTAAGTGGTCACTGGTTTCCTCATAACTTGCAGTCACTTGAGTGTTTAATTGTTTACAAAACTAAATTGACTGAATAAAGTCAAGGATGATCTCTTAAATTGTTTAATCATGTATTGTGTTATATGTATGATCTATTGAATATGGAAATAACTAATCTTGAGATAATTTTTTATTAAATAGGTATATATCTATAAAAGAAGACCAGGCTTTACTTAATCAAATTTCATATCACAAATTTTACATTTAATTAACCAAATCATTTTTACCAATTTTAATTCCTTAATATTTGTGAAAAGCAGTAAATACCTAAAGCTTTATATGCAAAAAGGTTACTGATATTGTTAAAAGAGAAGAAAATACTTCTCTTAAAGGGCTGTGTACCCTCTACTTTTAAGTGCTCCTTTTGATCAATTTAAAAGTCAACTTCGCTCTAGATTAGATAGATAAGAGAAGATCCTTCTAAGTAACTGATACTTGAGCTCTGGGACCATGTCTTGTTTGTCTTTGTGCCCTTGGCGTATAATACAAGTACCTGAACCACAGCAGGCCCTACTCAGTATAGTTGATTGGTCCATTGATCAATTTTACCACTAGCCATGTGCCTATGACTTTTCACTGTCTGTGTTGTGTTTCTTCTACTATGAACATATGCTGCTTTGGTATTATATAATAAATTACTTTTTTGTTTGCTTAATTAAAAAGGATGATTATTCTTTTACTTACAATACCATTGGGCATCAACCAGGACTGATCAATAGATGTAAATTAACACAAATTGACAAGACAGTACCTGATTATGCTTTGACAGTTTTGTTTCACACCTGTCACAGACTCAGTTTTACATATAGGCTTTTGGGAAGTTTTCATCGAGTGGAACAACTATATCAATAAACTTTATTACATCTCTAATTAAATAGTTGGATGTCTGGACTTTTCTCCAAGGTTTATTGATTAGTTTTTATGGTTGTTTGCCAATATATGTTAAATGACTATTTGGTACTCCATTATTTGGAGATCCGTGATTTATAATATTTCAATAATTCTATAATTAACCCCTTATCCAAAGTTAAATGCAGTCTTCTAATCCTAGGCTTTGATAATAAGAAACTGTAGCCAAGAGGCTATATTCTGTAACTTGAGTTTAATTTTTTTCTTAAGTAACTACACATCATTTTCAAGATTTGCTCAGGCATTAGTAAGACTCCTCTGTCTCAAACTCCCCAGTGAAAGGGTTTATATCTGTATTTATAGCAAATGCTTTCAGATGAGATTCATAATTAGCCAGGTTTGGGACTTGTCAGTCTAGCTTGGTCACCAGTCTCATTTCTGTTATGCACAACGTGGAGCCATAAGATGCTAGAGGTGGTATCCGCATGCTTCCTAGCTTTGCTGGCATTAACCTATCCTGGACTGCCAGAACAAACCTCTTGGTATCATTGAATCAACTGCCTTAGTTCCATCATAAAGGAAAAAGTGAAATGAACTGAATCTCAGCTGAGAAGATATAAACAGGGATTCTGAACACTATTTTACTTTGTGTTGTAGTTTAATCAACAATTTGTGATCCAAAGGGAAATTTTTTTTGAAAAGAGGCAAGCTTTTTTTACCCACATCTGAATTCCCTATTGAATTATTTGCATGTTACCCTATTGAGTTTGAATTCATATTATCAAATGTTTCTAGTGTGTAAATGTGAGTAGTTTTGAGTAGGTTTCACTATTGATTTTCACAGTGTGGAAGGATGGCAAGTTACCTGTGATGATGATTCCCCTTGGCACATTCACATTTTTTCTGTTGGTATCATCATCATTGACATATGAAATCTGATATATTAATTCTACATATTCACTACATGGGATTTATTTTTTTTCTTTTTCTATGGGCTGGATTTCATTTCCCTGAGTCATTTACACTACGGTCACCAATGCCCTTTCTAAATTGACAAAGATCAAGGGAGCCATACCTGGCTAAATAAGTTAATTGGCTCCAAGAAGAAAGCCTTCTGTGATCACAGTGGCATCAACCGTCACAGACCATCTCAAATATATGCCTCACATTAATGGCAAAAAGCATTGCTTTCAGACACTGATTTCTATCACTTAATCTGCCTTTGGCATAAAATAAGTAGTTTGTCCATAAAACAACAGTACAAGACTGGCTAATGCTGCTTTTTTGCATTTTTCCCCTAGACAGGGCTACAATATGTACTATTTATACACGGTATCAGTTTTCATTAAGTGAAAGACTATTGACCTTTAGTATTATCAGCGCCACATGGATTTAGGCCAACAGTTTCATATCTAAGTATTTGCACTTTGACTAATAGTAGTTGGAGCTTTGTTCCAACGCTACTTAAGCAAAGAGCATGCTTCCTTGATAGCTCAGCTGGTAAAAAATCCGCCTGCAATGCAGGATACCCCAGTTTGATTCCTGGGTCAGGAAGATCCCCTGGAGAAGGGATAGGATACCCATTGCAATATTCTTGGGCTTCCCTGGTGGCTCAGGTGGTAAAGAATCTGCCTGCAATGTGGGAGACCTGGGTTTGATCCCTGGGTTGGGAAGGTCCCCTGGAGAAGGGAATGGCAACTCACTCTAGTATTCTTGCCTGGAGAATTCCCCAGACATGGGGTCACAAAGAGTTGGACACAACTGAGTGACTTTCATAATTTTTTTAAATTCCTAATCTCTTTCTTTCAGATACCTGAAATATTCATCAATCCTTTGAAAGCAGGGATAAATAGAATCCACCAACGAAGTTTACTGTTAACCCTTTTTCAGAGGTTACAATCTAGCTCCTGACCTCTCAATATATGTGGGTGCTCCCTTTCACAAACACACATCTGAGTATGTACATTCACATCTATCTTAACTGCCTTAAAGAAGTGTATAGTTGCTATACATTTTTACAACACATATTAACACAATGCATAGATAAGTCAAATACAAGTGTTTAGAATGGATGGTAGAAAGATGCTTACAATTATAATACTCTATAAGTGTTTCTTCTAGACAAAACAGTCACCTTTAGGAATAAGTTTTTGATAAATTGTGAGATGTATTTCCAGACTTGGTCTTAGCCAAAAGGCTGAGAAGAAGTGATAATAAAATGTATTTTCAGTGGTAAGAAGTTCAACCCACCTTTTCTACCAGTTTTTAAGATAACAGTAGCAATACATTGCTGAGTTATGGTAGGCAGGTTCTTTTTAGTTCAACAAAGGGATGATAATAATTGTTATTGGGACCTCTCTGGCAGTCCAGTGGTTATTCAGGCTTCCACTGCAGAAGGTCATGGGCTTAATCTCTGGTTGGGGAACTAAGATCCCACATGCCACATGATGTGGTCAAAACCTTTTTCTAAACAAAACAATTTTTATGAAAGCTAGTGAACTGGGCATTTTTGAAAGATGGTTGTCCCCCTACTAAAGGAGGTTGCCTGAAAATAAACTTCAGTTATTTCATCTTGATTGATGGCATTTGTTTAGTATCTGCTAAGTGTCACTTCTGAGTGATAAAATGTGATTCAGAGAGATTATTTGTAATACAAAGCTTTCTAGTATATTAAAACGAGTATAAAATCTTCTGAAATAACTATTTTCCTCAGTTTTTTTCTGAAAAAACTTTTTGTTTCAATGTACTGAAGTTACAGATGAGAAAACTGAGGCTAGAAGGTAAATGAATTACTCCCAAATAGTTGATTTAATCATTGATCTCTGACTCCAGAGATGGCACTTCTGTTTTTGGAAGTATATATTTTTATTAAGAAAATATTTTTTACTAAGAAAAACTAGTGTATTATATCCTATTAAAGCATAATTATCCTCTAAATTTTATATTTAAAGTGGCAAATTAAATAAAAAATTAAAATTGAGTTCCAGAGTTGGTACTTCCAAACACCAGAGAAGGGAGGAGTAGTAAGATCGGGGTGTACTGAAGAGAGATTCATGCATTAGAATCTAGGAAATGCAGAATTATTTGGCATCAGTAAGAGTGAGGACAGGGTCAGGTCTAGAGACTCTCTGCTCTCTAATACTATTTCTGTCAAGTTTCTCGGCTTCATTCTTCCCTTCAGAGCTGTCATCTCCACCCTTCTCTCCACTCCTTCCTCATCTTGCATGTAGACTTTCTGACCATTCTTATCTCAGATAAAATCTTGGAGCACCTGCACCCACAGTCACTTTCTTCACTTCTCAGATTGTCTATTTCCAAGTAGCAAGGAAGAAATCTCCTTGATAAATTTACATGACTTCACTTTGGGTCAAGGATCAACCTTTGGCCTAAAAAGCTGTGGCCAGAAGGTCTGAGCCAACTGAAAGTAGTATCTTCTGCTGAGGGGAGTTTCACAAATTCAAATCACAACCAGTAGTTCCAGAAAAAAAAGAGTGATGGGACTGAGCTGGCTACTGATTCTTTGGGAGAAAAAAAGAAAAATTGGAAAAAGGGAGGGAGAGCCATTCTTCAATTACTTGAGTGAAACGCAAGTAAACTCTTGGGCCTTGCTTCTATGTTCGAATCCCCTACCTTTGCTCCAGAAAGAAGGGAAGTCCAAAGAAAGATATATATTTAAAAAAATAAAAAACAAGGAAACAAGACAAAATCTCCTGCCATAAGTAATCACTTCCAAATATTGACTTTTTAAGCCCAAGTTTTATTTCCCTGTGGAATGACTGCATAACACACAGCTTAGGAGACATTTCCTCCCACTGCCCATTCAAAATGAGCAGTAACACTCATCTAGAATTGCACCATCCTGCTCATTTCAGGATCCCCAACACATATGACAAGCACTAGCATACTTTAGATAGAGGCACCCGTTTCTCCCAGTGACCTGTCACTTCCAGTGCCAAGGACTTGGCCCAGGCACAGAGTTTGCTGTGTCCTTGACAAAGAGGAGAGAGAAAGTGGCAGGAGCAGGTTTAGAAGTACCAAAATTTCACCTGAAAATAGGAGCTTCTTTTCTTTGTTCCCACTTGACAACTTCCAGCCTATATTAAATGCAGTATAACATTATATTGGAAACACAAGGCATCTAGGCTTTTGGCCAAAAATGTAGGGAAAAAATTAGCAAGCCTAATATTTCATGGAAAATTCTTGGCTTATATAATATTTTAATAAAGCTTAGTTACATGTGCCAATAAGGCATAGAGATGACAGAATGATTTATGATTTAAATATCATATAATTGCTATAGCGTCTAGTACTGTCTTGTATCAGACAACATGAGAGAAGAAAATTCCCGGGGACAAAGAAGAGTGAAGAAATGCAAAATCCATGCAGATATCAGTAGAGTGCATATGGCATAAACCGTCTCATTAAAAATCTGATGAAAGGGTAATAATAGCTAACACATACTAAGAAGATATGAGCTTTATAAGTATACTCTCATTTAATCTTGACAAAAATTCTACGAGGTAAGCATTATTACCTCCATTTTACAACTGAGATCCAGATTGGCTAATGTGCCAAAGGTTTAGTTGAATTGAGATGCAAACTCAGGCAATCTGATTTCCAAGCTCATGCTCATGTTCGTAGCCATGTGCTATACTAGACTACTGATGTAATTAGTGAATGAGTTAACTTCTCTTGGGATTAAATGATTTCTATGATATGTGATCTATAATAACAAGGAATTATGTCAGTCTGTGTAGAATATATTGAAAAAAGGGAACTGGGCCAAGAATTAAAAGACTTGAGTTCTAGTCTTAGTCTGATCACTCATTGAATGTATGGCCTTGGACTTATCATTGAAAGCCTGAGTTTCCATTTCCTCATTTGCAAAAAGAAAAAAAGAAACAAGAAAGCATGATAACAACTGCCTGCTCACATCACTGAGTTTTTGTGAAGCTCAAATTAAATGATTTTGAAAAAAGTGTATAATTTGAAAAGCACATTCTGATATGAAATATTAACATTGAGAACTTACTACATATATCACATCTTAATAGTATTATAGGGATTCCCTGGTGGCTCAGATACTAAAGAATCCACCTACAATATGGGAAACCTGGGTTTGATCCCTGGGTTGGGAAGATCTTCTGGAGGAGGGCATAGCAACCCACTCCAGTATTCTTGCCTGGAGAATCCCCATGGACAGAGGAGCCTGGCAGGCTGCAGTCCATGGGGTCCCAAAGAATCAGACATGACCAAACAACTAAGCACAATAATATTATAAGGGATTTTTTAAGTTAGAAAATAAACTTTTTCTGAAAGTTTAAAATTTGATACGATTTTTAAAATTTTGATATGATTCCAACTTTACAATGTTCAGATCATATATTCAAGCTGAAATATTATATAAATATGGCTCCAGAATATTGAAATCTTTGGAATTCTGGAAAGGGAAAATGCAAAATCAGTGTGCTGAGATACAACCTAGATCTCCTGGGAAAGATGAATAAAATCAGATTAACTCCCATTCAAAATTAAAATCACCAGGATAGGAATCAAGAGACACAACAAATAATGATATTAGCACAAAAACTAGAAAAAATAAAATGATATATAAGATATTAAAAATATGTATGTTTTTCCAAAAAAGATGTGAAAATGTGCTCAATATAATTTTTCATCAGGAATGCAAATAAAAGAACAGCTACCTACCCACTAAAATGACTAAAACCATGAAGACTAACAATACCAAGTGTTGGTGAAGGTGGTACTGTCACACGCTGTTATTGAGAGTATAAATGGCACAACCAATATGGAAAACTGGCTGTTTCTACTAAGGCTAAAAATATGCGCCTCTGCCAGGACTCAACATTTCCACTTCTGGGCACATATCCAAGAGAAATGAGTGCTTCTGTCCACAAAAAGACTTGTACAGAAATGTTAAGAGCAGCTTTATTCCTAAGAGTGAAAAGAAAACAAAAACAGCCCAAATCCCTGACAACGGGAAGATGGATGAATAAATGGTGGCTAATCCACACCAGGAAATAACTATTCCTGGCATATGGAACAACATGGCCAAAGCTCACAAATATTATGTTGAGTGAAAGAACGCAGGTACTGAAGAGTATCTTTATATGTGATTCCATAAGAGTATCTTTATGCATGAGTCCATGTATACCAAGCTAAGCAACAAGCAAAACAAACCGATAATAAAATGAGCCATAACAAAGTGAGCTCTGGTGGGGATCAATTACAATCTAGAAAGGGGCAGAAGGAAATTTTCTAGAGTGATAAATATGTTTTATGGTTGGTCTGTAATCTGTATGGCAGTTACATGGTTGTATACATAGGTTTTTTGGGTTTTAATATTGCATTTTTTGTTATATTCTATAGATTCCTGAGGCCATGCTCATTTTTTTCAGCCTCTTTTCTCATTTTTAAAATAATGTTATTTATTTATTTCTGGCTCTGCTGGGTCTTCGTTGCTGCTCAGGGTTTTTCCCTAGTTGTGGCAGGTGGGGTCTACTCTTTAGTTGCTGCATGGGTTTCTCATTGTAGTGACTTTTCTTCTTGCAGAGCACAGGCTCTAGGTGTGTGGGCCTCAGCAGCACGTAAACTCAGTACTGCAGCTCTGGGCTCGTGAGCTCAGGCTCAGTAGTTGTGGTGCAGGGGCTCTGTTGCTCGGTGGCATGTGGGATTTTCCCTGATCAGGGATCGAACCCAGGCCTCCTGCATGGGCAGAGAGATTTCTTAACACTAAGCTACCAAGGAAACCCTACAAAGGTTTTTTAAAGCTAAGAAAAAGAGCAAATTAATTTAAAATAATCAAATAGGGACCTTCTAGAAAAGAAAAAGCCATTAAATTAGCAATTCAATGGAGAGGTTAAACAGCAATTAAGTTTAAACTATGAGAGACTTCTTTGCACTGGAGACAGATTTAGAATGTAGCACAGAAAAAACTGATAGAAAATAAAAACACTGAAATGTAGAAAACTAGTTACCAGTGGGAAGAGGGAAGGGGGTAGGGGATGAAGAGATGCAACTATTATGTATAAAATAAGCTACGGTATTTTGTACAATACAGAGAACACAGCAAATACAATAACTATAAATAGGACATAACTTCCAAAAATTGTGAATCAACATATATGCGCATGCGTGCTAAGTCACTCCAATCGTGTTCAACTCTGCAACCCCATGGACTGTAGCCCACCAGGCTCCTCTGTCCATGGGATTCTCCAGACAACAATACTGGAGTGGGTTGCCATGCCCTCCTCCAGGGGATCATCCCCCAGGGATGATCCATGTCTCATGTCTCCTGCCTGGGCATGTGGGTTCTTTACCACTAGCACCACCTGGAAAGCCCAATATATTGTACACCTGTAACATATAATATTGTACAGCAAATATATGTCAATTAAAAAAAAAGACACTGAAATGGTATGGAGGATAGATTTAGAAGGTCTGAAAGAAAGATCCCAGAGGGAAAAACTGAGCATGAAGAGGACTCCAAGAGCCAAGAACTGTTGCTAAAAAATTTGGACTCAGATGATTTCAGGAAGTACCTAATCCTTATTCTATTTAAACTATTACCATCCATAGAGAAGGGATATGCATCAATTCTTTCTACACTCATAACATGTATCCAAAATCAGGCAGAGATAACACAGAAAGAATAATACTAACTCACTTAAAGCTATCAATGCAAATATCCTAAGTATATATCAGGAAAACAACCCAGTATTATATTAAAATAATAACTTACTATGAAAAAGTGAAGTTTATCACAGAAATGTAAAAATAATATGAATTTTTAAACCTGGTAACTTAATTCATCCTATTAACTGGCCAAGGAAGGGGAAAAAAAAGGTCACTTTGGTAAATGCTATAAAGGTCTCTTATGTAATTCTTCATTCCTTTTTTATTTTAAAAATATAGAAAAGTTAGACTTCTCTGATGCTACAGTGGATAAGAATCCTCCTGCCACTGCAGGGGACATGGGTTCAATCCCTGGTCCAGGAAGACTCCACATGCCACAGAGCAACTGAGCCCATTCTCTACAACTGCTGAAGTCCACGCGCCTGGAGCCTTTGCTCTACGACAAGAGAAACCGCTGCAAATGAGAAGGCCACGCACTGCAATGAAGAGTAGCCCTCACTCACCACAACTCAAGAAAGCTAGCACACAGTCATGAAAACCCAGTGTGGCCAAAAAAAAAGCTTTAAAAGAAACACGGAAAGGTAGAAAAAGCATACTACCTCAAAATAATAACCATGTGAACTATATATTGGAAGCATTTTCTCAAAATCACTAAAAAGAAAAGCATGCCTATTAGCATCATTATTATTTACTATTGATCTGAAAATACCAACAAATGCAGGTTAAGAAAAAATACACAAATTAAAAATTAAATACGAAAGAAGTAGCATGAAAGTCATATTTTAGAAAATATGTTTTAAGTGTAATTAACCTGTGCTAAATCCTTTTACCCACTTGCCTCATTTAATATAAAACTCTTGAGAGGCAGATACTAGTGTCTTCATTGTACACATGTATATTACATGTGTCTTCCACAATTTCTCAATTTAAAGAAAAAGAGACGACTCAACTGCATAATAAATTTCTGTAGATTTACAGACAGGAGAGCATTTTATTATCCCATTTATTCTAACAATAAAAGAGGGAATTTGACATTTTAAATTAGCAACAAATACCAAATATTTCATTCTAATTTGAACCTGTTTAGAAAAACAACCTCGTGAAAGCTTTTCTGGCATAGGTCATTTTTACCTAAAGGAAAATTCAGGTTATTTAACAGCAGAAAAAGTTCTGGTAAATGATCACTGGGACCAGTGAGTCTACATGTCACTTTAAAACATTCAACTTCTAAAAAGCCCTTCTGCAGCAGGCATTTTTGAAAGGTGGCAGTAAGGAGTACCCTCCTGAGAGAGTTCTGGAAAATATCAGGTTCCCCTTTCCAAGAACTGCATGAGTCACTGACTTTTCAAAACATAGTGACGTGAAAGCTTAGCAATGGATCAAGACATTGTTGGGAATTGCTGTCTCCCTAAGAGCTTCAGAAAAGCCTATAGCAAGACAGACCTGAGGCTTCTGCAAACTTGCCTGTCTTTGGCATGAGAATATCATGGCAAAATTTCACAGCTTGCAGTAACAGTGACAGTGTCTATTCTCCATCTTCTCTTAGAAAATGCTAGTACCAGCTTCATTTAGTACTAGCATTTTCCACCCTACCAGTAGAAAATAATTACCATGGGGAAGCTCTACTTGACTGACAAAACCACTTTTCTCTTGGAGACACTATTACAGTAAACCAGACATGCTGATTTCTTGGGTCTCTATTTTATTACCAGTATCTTGGCTGACTCCCTTTCAGTCCTGTGTCTTGATTAAATTCAAGAGTTGAGGACATGCCAGTATAAATGCTGGGTAGTCGGGATTCTGAAGATTGATGGGGGTCTCAAAAATAATACTCGAACTGACCTTTATTAAGTGCTTACACCAGACTGGTCACTAAGTGCTTTGTATGGATTATGTCATCTTGTTCTCATAATCATTCTATGAGTTTCTTAAACCTAAGTGGGCAATAGATTATTCCAGGGGCATTCTTAAATGTGCCTCATTAGAAGTGCTTATACCATCTCATGAAAGATATTTCAATCTAGGAGCCAAAGAAATTATCTTATTCTATCTTTCCTTCATAAAAGCTTGGAGGAGCCTAAAATAAGGTAAGCATGTGTCTCTCATGTAGTTGGATTATGGATTAACAAGCCTCAGTTTGAGATATTGTTCACTAAAAAGGGTTTAGGGTTAGGGATCAGATGTTTCAGGGCTTCCGTGGTGGCTCAGATGGTAAAGAATCTGCCTGCAATGTGGGAGAGCCGGGTTCAATCCCTGGGTCAGGAAGATCCCTGGAGAAGGAAATGACAACCCACTCTGGTATTCTTGCCTGGAGAATCCCATGGACAGAGGAGCCTGGCAAGCTACAGTGGTAAAGAACCCGCCTGCCAATGCAGGTGACATAAGGGACATGGGTTCGATTCCTGGGTCAGGAAGATCTCCTGGAGGAAGGAATGCCTACCCACTCCAGTATTCTTGCCTGGGAAATCCCATAGACAGAGGAGATGGGAGGGCTACAGTCCATAGGATGGCAAAGAGTTGGACACGACTGATGTGACTTAGCATGCACACACACAAAGAGGTCTTTTCTGAACTCTATGTAAAATTGCCCAACTCTGGCCCCAGTTACTCTGGTTCCTTTTCCTGCTTTACTCTCTTTATAAATTTCAACACCACTGATAATTATAGCATATATTACTTGTCTATTTGTTTGCTAACATCTTCCTCTCTAAGGATGCATTGGAGCCGGGGCTTTGTTTTGTTCACCTGGTTGTATATTAAAAGATAGTCATTGTTATGAATGCCCCCTTCCTGGGCTCACAGATTCACATCTGTGAGCTGGCAGAAGTTTGAGGTGTTGCACATGCAAGCTGCATGGAAATTTTTTTTCACTGATGGCTCTAATCAATATCATTGAAGAAACAGGTAATCTAATTTGGAGAGTGAGGTTCTTTTGCACATAATAGATATATATCTCAAAAAGAAATGTTCTCTGAAATCATTGGAACAGATAAGTACCAAGGGTTATATTGTCATTCCCATTTCATGATAACTCTAAAAAAGTGAGTGTATAACATGTTGTTTTGATTACTAGTTTATGTAACAGTTTTACTAAGTTGATTCCAAAGCAATATGTTCCAAAGTGGTTTATATGAGGACACTAATAAGCAGCAGATCAAGCAAATAGATGAACTGTTATTTGGGCTGCTAAAATGAATCGTTTCCATTGTCATTTTGAAGACTCTCCAAATTCTAAAATCTAATAAGGCTCAGACAAACCAAGAGTTCTAAATTCACAAGTCAAATCAAAGGCAAAGTCATCAAATGCAAGGCCTTTACCCTTTACCTGAGATAAGAGGGAGGTTCAAGAGGGAGGGGACATATGTATATCTATGGCTGATTCATGCTGAGGTTTGACAGAAAACAAAATTCTGTAAAGCAATTATCTTTCAATTAAAAAATAAATAAAAATTTTTAAAAGGATCCTTTCAAGGACTTCACTGATTTGCATTTGATAATCAAAACAGCAGACAAATGGGGAAAACATCAGCCTTTCTTGTTTGAAGTCACCCGACCAACTCTGTTTCTTAAGAGAATGAGAACTGCAGAAATCTTTTTATCTGCAAATAAAATACACATAAAGTCAAAAGGAATCTAACAGATGTTTACTTATAAGTGAATAGATATCCCTAAATTGTTTCCCGATTACTGTATAAATTTCTCTGGGATGTAACATGAGCAGATTCTTACTGGATTCCTAAAGTCAAGAAAATCATAAAATTTAAAGTTAGCTCTGTTCGTTAGAAGTCTCCTCTGGGAGTAATGCACAAATCAGTCTTCACTCTTAAAAAAGCAATTAAGACATTATAGAACAGTTAAGAAAATTTTAAGTGGATGACAGCAACAGTGATTAAATAAACAGACCAATAAAATAAGCCTGAAGTAGTAAATATGTCCTTGAAAAATTGATTTCCTTCACAAATTTCTCAGAAGTAAATTTAAATGTTCATTATTTGGCCTATGATATGAGAAAAAGGGGATCATAGGGGGAAGAACTAGAATCAATTAATAATAGATATTTATTTAGCAGCTACTTGTGTCCACAAAGATCTCTGGGGATACAGATATATCTCCATTAGGTTCAAAAGTTGTCAAGAGGAACATAGCTGGCAAATGCCAAGTTTAAACAAGTTTCATATGGAAACAAATGTAAGTACTGGGGACCTGGAGTAGTGAGGAGAGGTGCTGAGGAAGGAGGAGTTTGAAGGGAAAAGAAGGAAAAAATAAAGAAAGAAGGGAGAGATGATCAGTAATGAAATCTTTCCAGACAGATATGGCCCCAGACTTCAAGGAGGGCTTCCCAGGTGGCTTAATTGTAAAGAATAAGCCTGTCAATGCAGGAGACACAGGTTTGATTCCTGGGCCAGATAAATTCCCTACAGAAGGATATGGCAACCCACTCCAATATCCTTGCCTGGAGAATCCCATGGACAGAGGAGCCTGGTGGGCTACAGTCCATGGGGTCGAAAAAGAGTCAGACTCAACTTAGTGACTGAACAATGACAACAATAAAGACTTCAAGGAGACCCCTAAGCTTCAGATTACCTATATGGGCTATGAGAAATGGTTGTAAATATACAAAGAAAGAAAGATGAGAGTTAGAGTAAGTGTAAGACAGAGAGAAACACAGTGTTGCAAGTTGTGTTTTACATTCCTTCTTTCCTTCATTTGATGAGTATTTGTTGAGTACCCATTTCCAGGAGCTAGGAACAATTCCAGACACTGGGTCTGTGGTATTAACAACAAACTATGTGTCCTCATGCAGCTTCCATTCAGTGCAGAAAAATTAGTTAAAGGAAAAAAACATAAAGTTTTGTTTTAAAAAATGTCAGGAAGGAAAGAGAAAAGAGAAAACCTGTGATGCTTTTATAGTACACATTCTCCATCTGGATGGCCACTATTTGTTTTTAGGCGTATTATTGGCAAAACTTTACGTATCAGTTTCTTAAAATTAACCTTTATTATGTGTATTCTTAGTGCCCTTATATTGAATTAATTTGAAGCACTGACTACTAAAAGTAGGGTACAGAGTTTATCATTCCAAAATAAGTCAAAACTTGAAACTGCATATTTGGAAGAATTACATCTCACTAGGAAAAAAAAAACAAACTGAATTCTAAATATGATTATTATCACAAAAGACCAGAATTTCCATAACATTCCGATATGGATTTGTGGCCAATCTTGTAATTCTCCTCAACAGTTCATGATTTCCCATTCAATTTCCCTCCTATTTCTCTCTCATCACAATGTCACAGTCCTCTGTGACTTTACCCTCCAAATATTGACTCTGTAGCTTTCCTTTTGTATACATTTGTATATTGTCTACTGACATTACTTATTAGCCTTAGACCTCACTCCTTCTCTAATTAACACAAGAGTTTCCAGTGTCCCCTCCTGCCGATGACAGAATGTTGGAGCCTGAAAGGACTCTACTTAGAAATGCAACCTTCAAAGCCATCTTGGCCTCTTGTTCCTGATCAACCTTCCTAAAGCAGGCTCTTCTGGTGTTCTCTAATCAGATTCCTTTCATGGCTTACCACTACCTCCTAAAGACTGTCCAGACTTCTTTTTTTGAGCATTTAAGGCTGTCTGGTTTTTTGGGTTTTGTGGGGCATTTTTCTTAGGTATCCACATGGTTTTCAACCTTACCTTTCCCATTCATTGACTCAAAAGTATTCTTTGAGCCCCTCTGACGTTTAAACTGTGCTTGAAGGTTGAGTCACAGCCCTGCTCTCTAGCAGCCCTCAGTTTCATGGACTGCAGGGAAGAGCGGAGAGGGCATGCGACAAGGACAGGAATGACTCCTTAAGTGTTCAGAGTGGTGGTGAGAGAGGTTGTTCAGGGAGCACTGGACCCACGCATCCAGCCCTGCTCTTTTGCCTGCCTTGCTTCATCAGTGCTGATTCGTTTGTTACTAAAACATGGCTCTTCCAGTGAGTCAACTCTGAGTGAACTCCGGGAGTTGGTGATGGACAGGGAGGCCTGGCGTGCTGCGATTCGTGGGGTCACAAAGAGTCGGACACGACCGAGCGACTGAACTGAACTGAACTGAAAGCATGGCTTACTCTTGTCAATGCTCACTCACACTCTTCCTTCCTGAGAAAACTGGGATATCTTTTCTCAGTTTTGCTCCAAACCCAAATATATCTTGGTCTTTCAAAGACTAGTGATCATGTCCTACTCTTTTCAACCCCATGGACTGTAGCTCGCCAGGCTCCCTGTCCATTAGGAATCTCCAGGCAATAATATTGGAGTGGGTTGCCATGCCCTCCTCCAGGGGATCTTCCCAACCCAGGGATCAAACCACAGCAGATTCTTTACTGCTGAGTCACTGAGGAAGCCCCTCAGACTAGATCAGATGCCAAACAATCTATGCTGATTTCTTTCCTTAGTCTTCTAGTCTTAATATACCTTGATTAGTTCTATTTCCACTCGTATTCTAATTACATCCTTACTAGTATTAGAGTTTATTATCAAACCCATGTCTCTTAGTACAACTATCTATCTCTTAAGAACAGCAACTTGATTATATACATATATATATACCCCTTACCCAAATAGGTATTTGATGAATGTTATCCCAGCTAAAATAACAGGGAATAAATTTTACACCAAACAGTTGCAAAATGGAATACTGAGGGGATTAACTGTACAATTGGATCCCCACATTCATAGTAAAACTACTACACAAATTACTGTAAATATTCACAACAGTGGAGAACAGAGCTACCACTAATAGACCAGGATCCCCAGGCTTGAAGGGGTTAAGCAGGTCTATCCATGAGAAGGAAAAAGCGATTCTTCATTTGCCTTCATTAAAGACTAATTTTAGGTCTCTTGGTAATTAAATGAACACATTGTTTATGCTCCATACTGCTTTCTGCTCTGAGTCTTGGAAAATACATGAAATTTCCAAGAATTAAAGTTTCCATTAACACAAGTGCCAAATCAGGAGGCCTGACCTGTGGGAGAAAGCACATTTGTCTTTGCTGGCTCCTTTTCAAAAAGCTATAGAAAGATATTTACTATATAACCTTTCTTGTGCACAGTTGCTCTGTTCTATCATCCAGGCCATCTACACAAGAGGGAGAAGCTGCAACATTTCAGAAAGCCACCAATTACTAAAGACACTGTTTGAGTTCTAAAGTGTTGACAGCAGTCCCTGTTCGGGATAAAATTTTTTTATTGGAAGAGACTTTGAGTGGGTTTTTTTTCTTCTACTTTTTTTTTTTTTTTTTT
>SJYQ01003336.1:728960-819901 GCA_006410935.1 Redunca redunca
TCTTTTAATGTTAAAATTTTACTGGTTTTATTTTAATATTGTGGTACTATGTATACTTCAGTGTAATATAAAGTTTAATCATAACCAACTGTACATAATACTTTTTCACCAAAAAAAAGTGGAAACAGAAAAATTTCTATTTTTTTACCAAAGGATATTTAAAACATGACTAATAATATGTCTAATTTTTTTGCATTTCCTTTCCTTTCATAAGTTCAATGTCCCACCTTGTCATCAAAACTGAAAATAACTTATTATAAAGAAGATTTTCTAGTGTATCCAAATAATATTTAACATTCTCCTTCCAGGCTGGTTCACCTTCCCTTTCATGTAGATGACTTTCTAACATGAGTCAGAAAGTAAATCAACATATTTCTTCTTCTTATTCAGCCTAACTTCCTCTGTGGCAGAACAAACCAGAAGCTAAACACTTTCATCTCTTGAGGTTGTTTAGCACAACAGGTGTTCATTAAAAGGCTGAGTCTTGCACCATATAATGTTTGGAAGCAAGTTCTTTCATAAATAAATAACATACACAGATCGCATATGAATAGTCTCTTAAGCCATTAAAATGAAACATCTGGGCATATTCATCATTACACTGCTCCCTGAAGCATGTATGTTGTTTAGTTGCTAAGTCGTGTCTGACTCTTTTGTGACCCACATGGACTACAGCCTGTCAGGCTCCCCTGTTCATGGGATTTCCCAGGCAAGAATACTGGAATGGCTTGCTGTTTCCTACTTCAGGTTGTTATTTCCTACTTCCTGACCCAGGAATCGAACCTGCATCTCCTGCATTGGCAGACAGATCCTTTACCACTGAGCCACTGGGAAAGCCTGAAGTATGTATACATTATCAGAAATCAGTGTTGTATCCGTGCCCCTTCTCTGGGGTCTCTTCTTATTCTTTGCCATAGTTTTGATTTATATAGTATATCTTGTGTGTAGCTAGTGCAAAAAGCAATCGTGGTTTTCCATGAATCTTTTTAGCAACAGAAAGGATAAGAAAGGCACTTTTTCATTTAAAAGTTAAAGGAATCATCTGCAACATCAACTATGCTTCAATTAAATAAAAAATAAAAATCCCTGATTATGAGCCTAGTAGAAAAAAAAATCATCTTATGTGTGCTTGCTTATCATTCATGGTGTCCCACCAATATAGAGTGTGTATATTCAGAATCCAAATATTTAAACATTTTGCTCACTCATTGTGTGTGGCATTAAGAAACAGCTAATGCTTTGACAGTTGACCTATCATCTATAAAATTAGAGAAGTTTGAAATTGCAGTGGAGGGCAGACATGACTAAGAGTGTTTCTATTAAGAAGCCACAGCGGTAAGGGTTATGTACTTAAGTGAATAAATTAAAGAGAAAAATGACCAAATGTGGTGCTTCTCAATTAGGGAGATAAATCAGAATTATCTGCAAGCTTTTCGAAAGTCTTGTGCAGGTCCACCCTAAACTACCAAATCAGTGTTTACACTGTGACAGGAAGAGAAGCACAGTTTGAAAAATCTTCCCAAGAAAATCCTGACACATGTTGGCCTCTTCCTTGTGTCTCTTT
Organism: Redunca redunca; assembly: GCA_006410935.1. Lineage (NCBI taxonomy): Eukaryota > Metazoa > Chordata > Mammalia > Artiodactyla > Bovidae > Redunca > Redunca redunca. The sequence continues at coordinate 730,525 of SJYQ01003336.1, forward strand.
CAGAAACTAGGCCAGAAATGAGAGGATTTGTGCCCTTATTAATTATGATCTTGACACAGTCACTTAATAATCTTTACCTCAAATCCTTCCTGTAAAAGCATCAGTATTTCTAGATCACTTAGAGAACAAAATGAAACAATCAATAAGAAAACATTTGGTTCCAAATAGCACAACATTCATTTTTTATTTTAAAATACTTGCATTTTGAAGGACATGTTTTGTACCACTCTTTAGCACTGTGCTTTCTCTATATAAGGTACATAGTGTTCACTAAGGAATATGATTTTAAAGGTTGTAAATAATAAAAAGTTCAATCAGGACTCAGTATGTTCCACGTAACTTGAGTCACTTAAACACAGCTTGGCAATAAATAATAGACATCGGCTTGAAGAAGTTTAACAAAATAAACTATGCCTTTGTGAAAGTGAAGGGCTTCCCTGATAGCTCAGTTGGTAAAGAATCTGCCTGCAATGCAGGAGACCTGGGTTCAACTCCTCGGTCAGGAAGATCCCCTGGAGAAGGGATAGACTACCCACTCCGTATGTTTGGGCTTCCCTTGTGGCTCAGCTGGTAAAGAATCCACCTGCAATGTGGGAGACCTGGGTTCGATTCCTGGGTTGAGAAGATCCCCTGGAGGAGGGAAAGGCTACCCTTTCTAGTATTCTGGCCTGGAGAATTCCATGGTCTGTATAGTCTATGGGGTTGCAAAGAGTTAGACACGACTGAGCGAAGAGTTAGACACGACTGAGTGACTTGCACTTTCACTTTTCACTTATGAAAGTGAAGTATTTCACAATGATACATGCAGATAAGAGAGAAAATGAACAAGTGCTTGTGTTTAGAATAGGGCATTTGATACATTAAGTTGGCTAGTGTTTCCAAAATAGCCTTTGGACATGAACAGATGAATAGATAAAGAAGATATAGTACACACACACACACACACACACACACACACATATATAATGGAATATTACTCAGCCATAAAAAAGAATGAAATAATGCCATTTGCAGCAATGTGGATGGACCTAGAGATTCTCATACTAAGTAAGCCAGACAGAGAAAAACAAATTTCATGATATAGCTTATATGTGGAATCTAAAAATATGATACAAATGAACTTCTTTACAAAAGAGAACTAGTTTCACAGATGTAGAAAATCAGGTTATGGTTACCAAAGGAGAAGGGAGGGGAGAGGAATAAATTAGGAGTTTGGGATCAAAATATACATACTACTATATATAAAACAGATAACCAACAAGGACCTACTGTATAAAATGAACTATACTCAATATTATATAGCCATCTATAAAGGAAAAGAATCTGAAAAAGAACATATATAACTGAATCACTTGGCTGTATACCAGAAAGTAACACAAAATTGTTAATCAACAATACTTATGAAAAAAAGTAGCCTTTGAAAGAAGAACATGAAAAATTCAGCTTCACGTGTTATTTCATGATTCAAAAATCTGAACTGATGGCACTCTTTTCTGATCTCATTCCTTACAGATCTTTCACCTCTGCCTTCCTCTTCTCCATTGAAGTTCAAGTGACAATTGGATTTGGAGGGAGAATGATGACTGAGGAATGCCCTCTGGCTATCACAGTCCTGATTCTACAGAACATTGTAGGTTTGATCATCAACGCAGTCATGTTGGGCTGCATTTTCATGAAAACAGCCCAAGCTCACCGAAGGGCGGAAACCTTGATTTTCAGCCGCCATGCGGTAATCGCAGTCCGAAATGGCAAACTGTGTTTCATGTTCCGCGTTGGGGACCTAAGGAAAAGCATGATCATCAGTGCATCTGTGCGCATCCAAGTGGTCAAGAAAACCACGACCCCGGAAGGCGAGGTGGTACCTATTCACCAACTGGACATTCCTGTTGACAATCCACTTGAGAGTAATAACATTTTCCTGGTGGCCCCTCTGATCATCTGCCATGTGATTGACAAGCGCAGCCCCTTGTACGATATCTCGGCCACTGACCTGGCCAACCAAGACCTGGAGGTCATCGTGATTCTAGAAGGAGTGGTCGAAACTACTGGCATTACTACACAAGCTAGAACCTCCTACATCGCTGAGGAGATCCAGTGGGGTCATCGCTTCGTGTCCATCGTGACCGAGGAGGAAGGCGTGTATTCTGTGGATTACTCCAAATTCGGCAACACTGTGAAAGTAGCCGCTCCAAGGTGCAGTGCCCGAGAGCTGGATGAGAAGCCTTCCATCCTTATCCAGACCCTCCAGAAGAGTGAATTGTCCCACCAGAATTCTCTAAGGAAGCGCAATTCCATGAGAAGAAACAATTCCATGAGGAGGAACAATTCCATCCGCCGGAACAATTCTTCCCTCATGGTGCCCAAGGTGCAATTTATGACTCCAGAGGGAAATCAGAACACTTCCGAATCCTGACAGCAAGACAACCCCCAGAAAGTCTTTGATCCGCTGTTGAAGAGTTTCTGCAGGGCATGGACAGATTGCACTGGAGCTGAAACACTATAATTTGTCCTTGTTTATCGTATTACACTAAATGATATGCATATTCCAACAGCAGCACTTTCTGTGTCAATAAATGGTAACTCACAGGATGGAGGGTTCCTGTCTTACACTTGCTTCACCCTTGCAATATCACCCTATCACCCTAAGTGATAGGCTTAGGTTAGGCAGAGGAAATGCTCTCATTTCTGTCCATTTGAAACACAGGAATTACACAAATAGTAATAGACCTTGAATACAAAAGTGGGTCAAGAAATGATACTGCTTGAAATGCTTAATGGGTGACATCACAGATGTCTGTTTCTATGGTTCACCCTGGAAAAGGGATAGAATGGGCAAGAGGACCCCAAACTGTGTTTTTCCTATCTCCCTTTCCCTCCCTTTTTAAAACTGCACCAGGTAAAAAACTTGAGGCAAACACTGCTTGGTTCCTTTTTTGTTTTTTTGTTTATTTTGCTGATTAATTTTTAAATATTGGATTCGGTTGTTCCTCAAATTGTATATTATGAGGAGAAATAGTATTAGGAAAATTGCACTAAAATGTTAGGCAGGAATATCTGTGAAATTGGAAAACAACTGAGTTCAATTCTAATCATGTTCCTACATGAGCATAATGGAATCTAACTAGAAACCAAAATTCCTATTCTGTTAAATCAGCTTAACAGGAACTTTCATTCATCCCACAATATGATTGATGAATGAAAGTTCCTGTTAACTTCTCATTCAGCGTCTTGAAAACATGAACAGAAACTTGCTAATTTATTTTTGGATTTCCCACAGAAAAACTGCTTAATTCTAATCACTTGTAAGTGGATTCTGTTCACTCACTTGGTTCTTCACAGTGACCTCCAGAGGTTTCTTTGTCCCCTTCATGGCCACCTGTTGGCAGAACCAGGCAAAGAGCTTTGGAGAACAGCTAAGAACATTCCTGTCTCTCTTAGGACTGAATTCCCCAAAGGGACATCTACTTCTTTTGGCTTCTCACTTCTTAAGAGCCTTCATTATAGTGAATATTTTATTAAAATATTTTCTTTGAATTCACTGTAGTTTTGCAGTTTCTCTTTCACAAAATTATCCCTAATGAAAGCTCAAGAAAAAAAAAAAACCTCATTTTTAGAGTCATATGAAAGAGACATCACACAGTGTTGATACTCACCTCTGAGGGTCCTCTCTTTGTGATCTGTTATTCCAAAGGAACTATGTTTTTAAAGTTTCATGTTGATTTCATTTCATTCCAAGTTTTAGAATGTTCTATGGGCTTCTCTGGTGGCTCAGATGACAAGGAATCTTCCTGTAATGTAGGAAACCTGGATTCGATCCCTGGGTTGGGAAGATTCCCCTGGAGAAGGAAATAGCGACCCACTTTATTCTTGCTTCAAAAATCCCATGGACAGAAGAGCCTGGCAGGCTACAGTCCATGGGGTTGCAAAAGAGTCAGACACAACTTAGCACCTAAACAACAACAAATCTTAAAGACTCATGCATCTAACCAGATGAATGGAAATTGTTTCTCAGGTTACCAAGTTAATCATTTCTAAAAAATTTTAACTACTCCTTTGAATTCCAGACTTGTATATCAAACAAGTACTTGAAGCTCCACTTGGACACCTAATACACATTTAAAAGTTACCATTTCTAAAACTAAAGGTTTCATTCCTACTAGCAAAACCTGCCCCCCTCCCACAGCCTTTCTTTCAGTCACTCAGGCCAAGACTGGGAGTCCTACTTTACACCTCTCTTTTACATCTCACATATTCTCCATTAGCAAAATTTCATCCAGAGTATGACAAGTTTTCTATATCTCTCTTGCTTCCTTCAGTCCAGTCTGGGTACTCATCACTTAGTATATAGGGATGCAGTGTACCAGTTGCTAGTATATTGAAACACTTCTATATAGTTTGCTAAAGAAAAACCTACCTTAATAAGACTTAGCCCACCAATGATTATGGAGTTGAATATCAGACCTCCTGGCAGTTCTGAGTTAGATACGGGTCCCCCATTCCCACCTCAGGGCGTTTGAACAGACCCGGGAGGCAACCGCCGTACCAGCAAGAACATGCCAAGTACTTGCCTGTTGCTCCATGCGGTGGCAGCTCCACATTTGTAACGGTGACACAGACTGTGGAGCAGGTAATGTCCCGACATAAGTCAGTGAGGCTGAGAGGCAGGATTCCTGAGGCCAGGTGAGCCCTGGCACCCAGGGGCAAGTCAAGCAATGGAGTAGGAATGGTTTCCCCAGCCACCTTCCAGCTGCAACCAAAGACTGGTGCCAAGGACCTCATGGCCATCAGTTTCATGGGGAAGTCAATGGAATAGTCTGGTGGGGCCCATATAGCAAGTCATGGCTCAGACGGGGACATCACTTAGCTAGTGATAGCCACATCAAACAGAAGGTCACATCAATTTCTAAAAATCCGCAAATGTTTTAGAACATTGCAATGATTTCAGAAGCTATTTTTGTTGAAATATATTTAACTGGCTATGCAGTTTCAAAACTACTTTGTTTTAGAAAATAAGATTCTTTATGTGTGTAAAAGTAATTCAGTCGTGTCCAACTCTTTGTGACCCCATGGACTATACAGTCCATGGAATTCTCCAGGCCAGAAAACTGGAGTGGGTAGCCTTTCCCTTCTCCACGGGATCTTCCCAACCCAGGGATCAAACCCAGGTCTCCCACATAGCAGGTGGATTCTTTACCAGCTGAGCCACAAGGGAAGCCCAAGCATACTGGAGTGAGTGGCCTATCCCTTCTCTAGGGGATCTTCCTGACCCAGGAATTGAACTGGGGTCTCTTACATTGCAGGTGGGTTCTTTATCAGCTGGGCTACCAGGGAAGCCCCCGTTATGTGTATGTGTGTGTATAATTTTGACTTATGTATTGAATTTAGACACTATTTGATATTAGACATTTAGATTCTTTACTTGCATCCTAGTCATCCTACAGCAGCCACAATATTCTTTTACATCATATTACATCATGCCTCTGCTTAACACCTGCCTATGGCTTTCCATTTTTCTAAAAATTAAAATAGAAACTCTTCCTGGCGCCCATAAGCCACTACATCTTATTGCTACCTCTTCCCCTGGAGCATTTCCACTCCACTGCAGTGGTCTTGCTGTTCTCTGAAACAGAGCTATACATACTTTCATATCATGAGTTTACTTCTCTGGAACATTTCTCTAGAAAGCATTCTGGATCTCCCTTTGTGATTATTTAGGATCTCTACTCTAGTACCATCTCATGAGACAGTGCAGTATAGTGGTTAAGAAAAATAGACTTTGCAGCCAGACTCTCTTGGTTTAAATTTCAACACTTACCATCTATGAGGTCTTGACAAAATTAATTTTTTGCACCTCATTTTCCCCATTATATAAAATCAGAATGATCATAATACCTACTGCATACATTGTTGTAAGAACTAAGGGAGCTAATGTGTATAAAGGACTTAAAATAGTTTAATTCATTTACAAAAGACAAAAGCTTGAAATGAAGGACTGCCTTGAGGTTTCTGGATTCTTAGTAAATGACTAATTCAAGGCATTATATTTTCTCAGGACAGAGGAAAAAAAATCTTTGCAACATGAATCTGATCTCTTAAAAATTCTGCAGCACAGATTTTATACCTGCCCAATTCAGTTACTTTTCCTGATTTTTGGATACTTACCGACTACCTGTCATCAAATAGTATTATGTGCAAAATACTACATGTAAAGACAAACATTTTACATACAGAAGATATTTCTGATTTCTTGTATCTATCGTTCATTTGTTCATTCACTAATATATATTGAACTTCTACCATGTCTGACATTCACTATCTGGCAAAAATGACTAATTGTCTTTCTTTTCTTTATGGAGGAGTAGAGATTTATAATCAGGGTAGATGCTGATTCTACACACAAGTACTCTGAAACGGAAAGTATCAGGAGAGAAAAACTGGCTTCGGTGTCAGAATTAGGAAAACCAAACCTGAGGCCTACCCTTGGTTACTGGGCAGGCGTGGAAAGACGATGGAAGATACAAAGCTTTCCACAGATAGCTTTGCAGAGAGCCGGGTAAGAAAGAGAGCACTGCTCGGTCTTAGGACTATCATTTTTTCCGGCTCTAACTTACCCCAATACCACAATTTTATTCAATTTCATCACTTTCCGCTTGACTCAAGTCTTTCTCTGAGTAAAAAACCCTCTTCCCCTAGACAGATTTCTAACTATCTTGCCAAGGGTTCTGACACTCACGTGTCTCAGAACCAGAACTTAAAGAAATGACCTCAGTTCCCAAAGTCTGACTCCCAGAGAAGTTGTTACGAATGTGTACTAAGTTGCTTCAGCTGTGTCCGACTCTTTGCAGCTCTGTGAACGGTAGCCTGCCAGGCTCCTCTGTCTATGCAATTCTCCAGCTTTGAATACTGGAGTGGGTTGCCATGCCCTCCTCCAGGGAATCTTCCCAACCCAGGGATCGAACCCACCTCTCTTGTCTCCTCCTGCATTGGCAAGTGGGTTCTTTACCACCAGCACCACCTGGGAAGGCCAGATGTTATCCTCTTAGTAAACATGGGCACAGCTTTTCCCTCTCCATTAGTTGGAATCATTTTTTTATTGTTGCTCAAAGATTTGGCATTTCTGGAACAAAAAATTTCCTCACTGATAATAAAATAATTACAGATAAAGAAGAAAGAATGAAAAGATATCTCCTGGGATTCCCACCCTCAACTTTTGTCATCTACACCATGTCACAAGTAGAGGCAGAACTGAAAATCGTGTCTCCAAGGACCAATGCATTAAAATAACCATAACAAATCCTACAGGCTGTTTAAGAGGAAACCCAAGGGCCACGCTCTTCCCATGATCTTTATGCACAGTTCTCATCAATGGTGATGGGAATTCCCCATGGACCTAGGAAGGAAGTGACTCTAATTACACCCCCTTGATAATTTCCTGCACAGATTCAAGTTCATGAAAAATCTTAATCAGCCTTCAACTTCAGATCAAAATACTACCTCAGAACCCAATTTCATTTTAGGATGTTTACATCTTCATTAGTACTCACTTTCAACTGTGTTCCCAGTTCTCATGGAGATTCTGTCGGTTGTACTAAGCCCAACTCTAATACTCTCAGATTATTTAATTGAAACTCATATTTTTCACAGTGTTTATTTTAATCACTTGAGAAAACAAAAATATTAAGGCTGGATTTCCACATACTATTGGACTACTTCAGTTTGTTTTGAATAAATATTGAAAAAGTAGAAAATAAAATAGTTACCTGTAAAGCTGAAGTTAAAATATACTTTTTACTGAAACTCTACATATTAGCAGATTTTCGCAAGTTTTCAATTACTCGCCACTGACTACTGAAAAAAGTCTACATTTTTTAAGCATAATAATCCAGGGTCTTTGCAGTTTGACTCCAACACACTTTACAATTTTGTTCCCTAAACACTTCAAATAGTGTGGTGTGTAAAATACTACAAGGTGTAACATAAGTGCTTCAGGTTCACTATTTCATTCATATTCTGTCACCCATACAAGTCCAAAAGTCTCTGAGGTTGAAGCTCTGCTTTATCTACCAAAATTATTGCTTTTACAAAGCCTTCCCAAATCCTCCATCTAAATTACTTCTTATCTCTGTAATTTGTACCTTTGTTGATTGGTTATTTCACAATAACTGGCTGTATATCATATATAACTTTTTGATATCATATACACCTCTCCTCAGATTGTCTTTTCCCCAGACTATTTATCACAGTGCTTGCCTGAAATAGATGGTGAACAGCCTGATCGTTATCTACTCTAAATCCTCTCTTCCTTTCTTTCACAGCAACAGAGTTGCTCAGTTAGAGCTACCACATTTTCTTGCCTCTAATGCTGTTAGCTGTGGCCAAGGGCCTGATTTGGGGCCAGTGGCCTGTGAATGGAAATCACCTGGACCACTTTCCATTCTTGATTCTAAAAACCCCGTCTCTGTACCTTCTTTCCCCTCCCATGGGCCAGACACACATGTGGTAGAGACCAGAAGGGACCAGACTGATGATGTAAGAAAATATGGCATTTATGAGTCTGTGTATGGGTGTGTGTGTAGGAATATTATTTTGCCATAACAAAAATGAAAAAATAAGCAGAGTGGATGGACCTAGAGAGTATTATCCTTAGAAAGACAAATACCGTATGATATTACCTACATGTGGATTTGAAAGAAATATAGATGAATTATATGCAAAACAGAAACAGGCTCACAGATAACAGAAAACACACCAGGGGTTGCTGGTGAGGGAGAATGGTGCAATTTAGGGGTAGGGGATTAAGAAATACAAATTACACAGGAATTTCTTGACAGTCCAGTGGATAGGACTAAATGTTTTCACTGCGAGGGCCTGAGTTTGATTCCCTGGTTAGGGAACTAAGATCCCACAAGGTGTGCAGTGAGGCCAAAGAGAAAAAAGAAATACAAACTGCTATGTGTAACACAAGGCTTCCTTGGTGGCTCAGTGGTAAAGAACCTGCTTGCCAATGCAACAGGTGTGGGTCAGGACGATCGCCTGAAGAAGGAAATGGCAACTACTCCAGTATTCTTGCCTGGGAAATCCCATGGACAGAGAAACCTGGCGGGCTACAGTCCATGGGGTCTCAAAGAGTTGCACATGACTAAGACTAAAAAACAACAAAATAGATAACACAGGTAAGCAACAAAGATTTATTGTACAGCACAGGGAATTATAGCCATTAGTTTGTAATAACTTTTAATGGAGTATAATCTATAAAAATAGTGAATCGTTATTCTGTACACATGAAAATAATACAACATTGTTAATCAACTTTGCATGTGTGCTAAGGCACGTCAGTCATGTCCGCCTCTTTGCAACCCTAGGGACTGTAGCTTGACAGGCTCCCCTGTCCATGGCATTCTTCAGGCAAGAATACTAGAATGGGTTGTCATTTCCTCCTCCAGGGGATCTTCCTGACCCAGAGATCAAAACCACGTCTCCTGTGGCTCCTGCATTGCAGGAAGATTCTTTACCACTGAGCCACCAGGGAAGCCCCAAATCAACTATTCTTCAATTTTAAAAAAAAGAAGAAAATATGGAAATAACCTAGGACACTAAATGGCTTTGTAAGGTAGAGATATATCAGTCTGGACTGTCTAGCTTTTAGGCAGTTACATAAGAAAGAAATATATATTTTATGCTACCATGTCAGTTACCATGTCAGTTTTTTAAGCTGTTTGTACATCTTGTTGCTAGACTACAGCTTAGCTTTAGATCACATGGGAAGGCAATGCACAGAATGGCCAAAGACATTTGTCATTCTCGTGTTCTACAAAAGATGCATATCTATAATCCAAAAAGAACTCTAGCAAATTCCTAAGAAAAATACAGATAACCAAATAGAAATAATTGACAAATAGCATTAAAAAGTATGTCTTAAGATCCAAAATCCCAATACACGATTCAAAAGTGCTCAATGCCACTAATACAATTGCAAATTAAAACCATGATGCAATACCATTTAATAACACCAGAATGGTTAATCCAAAAAGGATAAAAGCAAGTGTTGGGGAGGGTGAGAAAATCAAATGTACTACTAGTGAAAGGATATATTGCCTCAATCATCTGGAAAGATTGTTCGACAGGGTCTTTAAAACTAAATATGACAGATTCTATGATCCAGCAATTCTACTTTCAGTTCAGTTCAGTTGCTCAGTCATGTCCGACTCTTTGTGACCCCATGAATCGCAGCACGCCAGGCCTCCCTGTCCATCACCAACTCCTGGAGTTTACTCAGACTCATGTCCATCGAGTCCGTAATGCCATCCAGCGATCTCATTCTCTGTCGTCCCCTTCTCCTCCTGCCCCCAATCCCTCCCAGCATCAGAGTCTTGTCCAGTGAGTCAACTCTTCTCATGAGGTGGCCAAAGTACTGGAGTTTCAGCTTTAGCATCATTCCCTCCAAAGAAATCCCAGGGCTGATCTCCTTCAAGATGGACTGGTTGGATCTCCTTGCAGTCCAAGGGACTCTCAAGAGTCTTTTCCAACACCACAGTTCAAAAGCATCAATTCTTCGGTGCTCAGCCTTCTTCACAGTCCAACTCTCACATCCATACATGACTACTGGAAAAACCATAGCCTTGACTAGACGGACCTTAGTCGGCAAAGTAATGTCTCTGCTTCTTAATATGCGGTCTAGGTTGGTCATAACTTTTCTTCCAAGGAGTAAGCCTCTTTTAATTTCATGGTTGTAGTCACCATCTGCAGTGATTTTGGAGCCCCAAAAAATAAAGTCTGACACTGTTTCCACTGTTTCCCCATCTATTTCCCATGAAGTCACGGGAGGGGGGGTTAGCAAACATTCTGTGCGAGGCATTGTGTTAAATTCTGGGAATACAAATTTTAAACCAAGTCATCATAAGGTGCCTAGAGACAAACAGATTAGGTTCAATTATATTATTGTACATGCAACATATATTTTGATAGCTATATTACATATATAACATGCATATATACATAATATAAAATGTATATAATTATATATAATAGATATTTAGTGTATATATTATAACAATATAATGTATAACATATTCATTTATATGTGTTATACATAGGGTTTAGTATACACATATTATTATATGTTATATGGCTTTTCATTTCATGGCTGCAGTCACAATCTGCAGTGATTTTGGAGCCACCCAAAATAAAGTCTGACACTGTTTCCATTGTTTCCCCATCTATTTGCTGTGACGTGATGGGACCAGATGCCATGATCTTAGTTTTTTGAATGCTGAGTTTTAAGCCAGCTTTTTCTCTCTCCTCTTTCACATTCATCAAGAGGCTTTTTAGCACCTCTTCACTTTCTGCCATGAGGGTGGTGTCATCTGCATATCTGAGGTTATTGATATTTCTCCCAGCAATCTCGATTTCAGCTTGAACATTATCTAGCCTAGCATTTCACATGATGTACTCTGCATAATGACATCACCGACTCAATGGATATGGTTTTGGGTAGACTCAGGGAGTTTGTGATGGACAGGGAGGCCTGGCATGCTGCAGCTCACGGGATCGCAAAGAGTTGGACATGACTGAGTGACTGAACTGGAACTGGAACCCTGCATATAAGTTAAATATACAGGGTGACAATATACAGCCCTGACATAACCCTTTCCCAATTTTGAACCACTCTGTTGCTCCAGCCTATGCTATACAGTAGGCCTTTGTTGGTTATCTATTATATATATATCAGTTCAGTTCAGTTCAGTTACTCAGTCGTGTCTGACTCTTTGCGACCCCATGAATCGCAGCACGCCAGGCCTCCCTGTTCATCACCATCTCCTGGAGTTCACTCAGATTCACGTCCATCGAGTCGGTGATGCCATCCAGCCATCTCATCCTCTGTCCCCTTCTCCTCCTGTCCCCAATCCCTCCCAGCATCAGCGTCTTTTCCAATGAGTCAACTCTTCGCATGAGGTGGCCAAAGTACTGGAGTTTCAGCTTTAGCATCATTCCTTCCAAGGAACACCCAAGGCTGATCTCCTTTAGAATGGACTGGTTGGATCTCCTTGCAGTCCAAGGGACTCTCAAGAGTCTTCTCCAACACCATAGTTCAAAAGCATCAACTCTTTGGCACTCAGCTTTCTTCACAGTCCAACTCTCACATCCATACATGACCACTGGAAAAACCATAGTCTATATACACATATATTTATTTAATATTGGAGAAGGCAATGGCAACCCACTCCAGTACTCTTGCCTGGAAAATCCCATGGACAGAGGAGCCTGGTGGGCTGCAGTCCATGAGGTCGCTGTAAGTCAGATACGACTGAACAAATTTACTCTCATTTTTCACTTTCATGCATTGGAGAAGGAAATGGCAACCCACTCCAGTGTTTTTATCTGGAGAATCCCAGGGAAGAGGGAACTTGGGGGGCTGCCATCTATGGGGTTGCACAGAGTCAGACATGACTGAAGTGACTTAGCAGCAGCATATTTATTTAATATTAGCATATGTTTGTTAATCCTAAACTCCAATTTCAGCTGAGACCTGCAAGATAAGAAGTTGCCAGAGGAAAGGCAATGAGAAGGACGCAAGCCTGAGACAGGGCTTGTTCAGAGGAATAAGACAAAGGCCATGTGCTTGAAGGGTGAGCATCTGAAGAGTCAGAATACTAACAGTCTCCACTTGTACTCTAGAAACAATGGACAGATATTGAAATGATCTTGGCAGGGAACATCATGTAATTTATATATATAGATATAGATATAGATATATAGAGAGAGAGTTTATTGTGGTAGCTGCTAGTAAAATGGAAAAGAAAGGGACCTGTTAGAGAACAGCAAGAAGGAATAAGATGAAGTCTTGATGGAGTAAATGAATGAGAAAAAGGTGAGAAATTAAATTCAGAGATTAGGGTCATGTTCTGTAAAACTTTCTATACACTTCATTAGGTTCTCACAGCAAGTATACTGGGGTGGTTTGCCATTCTCTCCTCTGGTGGATCACATTTTGTCAGAACTCTACACCATGACCCATTTGCCCTGGGTGGCCCTACACAGCATGGCTCACAGCTTCACTGAGTAATGCAAGCCCCTTCACCACGACAAGGCAGATATGCAAACGATACCACTTTAATGGCAGAAAGCAAAAAGGAACTTAAGAACATCTTGATGAGGGAGAAGGAAGAATGAAAAAGCCAGCTTAAAGCTAAATATTAAAAAATAATAATAATAAAACTAAGATCGTGGCATCTGGCCCCATTATTTCAGAAGGGGAAAGGTGGAAGCTGAACAGATTTCTTCTTGTTGTGCTCTAAAATCACCACAGATGGTGACTGCAGCCATGAAATCAGAAGACAATTTCTTTTTTGGCAGGAATTATGACAGTGTGTTGAAAAGCAGAGACATCACTCTGCCAACAAAGGTCTATATAGTCAAGGCTATGGTCTTCCTAGTGACCACATACAGAGCTGGACTGTAAAGAAGGCAGAGCGCCAAATACTTGATGTCTTTGAACTGTGGTGCTGGAGAAGACTCCTGAGAGTCCCTTGGACATTGAAGAGATCAAACCAGTCTTAAAGAAAATCAGCCCTGAATACTCACTGGAAGGACTGATGCTGAAGCCGAAACTCCTGTATGTTGGTCACCTGATGCGAAGAGCTAGTCCCTGATGCTGGGAAAGATTGAGGGCAGAAGGAAAAGAGGGCAGCAGAGAATGAGATGGCTGAGTGGCATCACCGATGCAATGGACCTGAATGTGGGCAAACTCTGGGAGATGGTGCGGGACGGGAAGGCCTGGCATGCTGCAGTCCATGGGGTCGCAAAGAGTCGGACACGACTGGGTGACTGAACAATAACAACATGAAGACGTTAGTGTTGGGGTGGGGAGTATGGATTTGATTTAGAAGGAAAGAAAAAGTTGAAATCAAGGATGTGATTGTGGTTTTACTTCATGAAAATGATTTTATTAACAATATGTTAGACAGTCCTGAGAACAGAGAGGCATGAAGCTCAAATTGGAGGTAACTGTGTGAAGTGAAAAGTGAAACTACACAGGTAATGAGGGCTTTGACTAGGATGAGAGTAAGGAGAGTGCAAAAGAACAGACACGCATGCACAAAACACTGTGGGAGAGGAAAGCTTTAAAATTTGGAAATTTATTGATGAGAAAACAATCCCCTATTGATGAGTAGGGCATCAAAGAACAGTAATTATGCTTTCTTTATGTTGGGTTTTTCATTAACCAAAAAATGGATGATAAGGGACAAATGTGGGGGGGTGGGGCATCTGTATAGATAACTCAGATGACACCTCAGAAATGTATGGTCCTGCCAGAGGAAAGAAGAAAGAATGTCTATGTAGAGAGAGAAAGGAAATATGCTAAACTTCAGAGAGACAAGAAGAGGGAAAATTCTGTGGAAAAAAAAATATACTAGAAAGGAAAGAGAAAAACCTGGAAAATTTATCACAGAAACTCCAAAATAAAAGAACCCTCCAAAGGAAAGGAAATATCAATAGTATTAAAGTGACAAAGAAAACAAATCTCTTGTATCATTAGGGCCACTTTTCAAATCTTATTTTCACTTCAGTCGCTCAGTCGTGTCCAACTCTTTGTGACCCCATGAACCGCAGCAAACCAGGCCTCCCTGTCCATCACCAACTACAGGAGTTTACCCAAACCCATGTCTATTGAGTCGGTGATGCCATCCAACCATCTCATCCTCTGTTGTCCCCTTCTTTTTAAGACGATTTACTATCCTGACTTGATTCAGCTGTATATGAGTCAAGAAATATCCTAGTCGTGCTTCATCAGAGGTTACACATAGGTGCTGACAAACTGTTGTCAAACATGTGGGAATTCCACGTTGTATCAGTTGGCTGCACATCAGTGGTCAAGGATAGTTCTTGGTGCTTCTCAGCTATTGAAGCATTTTGTTACAGTTCAGACCCTAAAAGTCCTGTTCCAAGGTATCCTCCAGTTCCTGGAGCCTCAGACTCCTCGGCTTTGGTCATGCATTACTCATTTAACAAAGAGTCTAAACTTGGTGAAGATATACAGGATGTACATATAACAGATTAATTATCCTGTCCTATGTTTTTGTTGTTCAGTATCTATGTGCTAAGTCAGTTCAGTCTTGTCCAACTCTTTGCGACCCTATGGACTGTAGCCTGCCAGGCACCTCTGTCCATGGGATTCTCCAGGCAAGAATACTGGGCTAGGTTGCCATGCACCTCCTCCAGGTGATCCCCCAGATCCAGGGATCAAACCCGCATCTCTTCTCTCTCTTGCATTGGCAGGAGCGTTCTTTACCACTAGCACCACCTGGGAAGCCTAAGAAGAGTATTAAGTGGGCATTTTTCTAAATTCTTCTCCTCACCATCAACCTAGGATGATAATCCAAGACTCCTTTTTTCATTTTTTAAAAATTCACTTTTAACTGGGTTATAATCACTTTGCCATGTCGTGATTCACGACTCTTGTAGCTGATCCAAGTACTGGTCCCATTAGCACCCTACCATATTCCATCTTCAGTTCACTTTTTTAAAAAAATTTTCACATTTTTTTAAAGGTGATCACTTGGCCCAGGGTCCTACTGAGATGTAGGCTTTGCACTTTTGTTCATGCCCTCTCTAGTCTGTGTCTATTCATTTCCCCTAAAGCAAAGGAATCTTCATCCACTTCCAAATCCTCAATTATTTTATGACTTGGGAATCTGAGCCTGGATCACATCATTTTCACATCTTTATATTTAAACACTTTAAGTGCTTTCTAGTAGGGCAGGCATAGGAGAGCTTAGAAATGTTGAGTTATTTCTCATATGCTCATATGCCACAGAAGAATGAAGAATTATAGATTCTTAAGTAGTGCCCATTCACCGCAACTAGAGAAAGCCCGAGTGCAGCAACAAAGACCCTGTGCAGCCAAAATAAATACATAAATTTTCTTAAAAAGAAGAATTATAGATTCTTAGGATGTTAAGATTACAAGGGAAAAAAAGATTACAAGGAAATTCTGAGGTTATGTAAGGCAACACTCTTCATTTTGTGAGTGAGCATCCGAAAAGCAATGTTGCTTAAAAGAAAGTTGAATCAATTTGCCTGCTTCTCAGTATCCTTCCACTGTACAACATAGTTGTTTGGGGGGAAAGGGGCAGAAATATTAAAGCCACACCATATCTATTACAATTACATGTATCATATATATTACACAATTTAAACCATGTCATATATATGAAGTGATTTTAACTGTTAGTTGCTGTATTTTTAAACTGGCTTGAAAGGCTTTCCCAATTTTCTGTATGATAAGTGAATGGTGCTACTTTGTTTCAGTGAGCGTTGAAATCAGACCACTCAAACAATGCTTACAGAAAGTACTTGCTTCTCCTGTTTCGATGCTTGGTGACCCAAATTGAAGGTGAGAGGGCAACTGAGTCACCCAGAATCTGGGAAAAGAAGCTTCTCTATTGCATCTGCCAAAAGGGAGACTCCATTTTAGTTAATAAGAACTCTGCATTAATTCAACATTTGGATGAGGTCCAAAGTCAGTTGCAGTAAATCTCGATAACTACTGCTCATTTCAAGCCAGAACCAGGCAGTTTGTTTATTTTAAACGCTTGCTCTATGGGTTACTCCCCTGGGAAAATGACCTTATTTTCATCTCAGGCCCAAGAGAAGCTTCTTACACTGTGGAATCTTCTTCTAGAACACGTCAGAAAAGATGAAAGATATAGCTTATACTCAGCATCACAGGGTTCACTTCATTAACAAAGCTTCTTTTTATTTTTAAAAATAAAAATAGGAAGACTGATAATATTGAAACCCTTCCTACTCCCTGCCCCCATCTCCAGTCTGAAATCAGACTATAGAACTGCTAAATGGGCTTCCCAGGTAGTGCTAGTGGTAAAGAACTAGGCTGCCAATGCAGGAAACTAGGACATGTGGGTTCCAAACTTGGGTCAGGAAGATCTCCTGGAGGAGGGCATTGCAACCCACTCCAGGATTCTTCCCTGGAGCATCCCATGGACAGAGGAACCTGGCTGGCTGCAGTCCATGCAGTCGAAAAGAGTCAGACATGACTGAAGTAACTTATCACATTTGCACGCAAATACCATCTACACTAGGGCATTCTCTTTACTTTCAGTGCCTCAGAGGGACTAGGATCAGCTTTAAGAGTCCTCTTATGGGTAAATTCAAAGGAAACCTTTATTTTCAGCCCCAGAGGTGACAGAGGTAACAACCCTGTAAAGCAAAAGCAAACTCAAAGATTTCTATGGACCGTGGGTTGGTGTGAAGCAATGTGACAGGTAAACTAACTACAAAAGACACCAGTGTCCAGAATGGGCAGGAAATGAGTTTGGAGTGATCTTGTGTAATGTGAGACCTGTTACTCTAGAATTCTCCCTCCTCCCCATCATCTCCCTCTTTCTTCCCCCTCCCACGCCTCCTTCCCTTTCCCACTTTCTTCCCCTCCCCCACCTCTTTTTCTTCATCTCTGTCTACAAAATTACCAGCTAAGCAGGTGTTTGTTGCACTTACCTTTGGTTAGGAACCAGGTCTCTCTTGCATATTCATCTAAGTTGTAAATGCCCCTTCGAAGATAACAGCTTATATCAGTCACTAACACAACCCTGTGCCTTGATTAATTTTTTGACTTTTCTTAAACACCCACCTGAGGAAAGAAAACTGCAGAAAAGGAGCTTTGTACTTGGAAGTAAAATGCCATAAGCACGACTCTGGAGCATCTGTCTTCACCTTCTTAAAAGGTTGAATGGGAAAGCTATACGAACATAGATACAAGCCAAGATCTCACCATCTTCAGAAATCCTTGGGTCTGGAGAGCAGGGGTGATGGGGTGGGGGAGGGACGGGAAAAACAAGATGACAAAAGAAAAAGGGAAAAGAGTAAATAAGAACATAGTGGTGAAAAGGCTGGATCACCATCTCACTTAGAACACCAAGCCGTCAAGTTTACACCTTGTCAAAAATCACTCCCTTTCTGGAGCCAGACTTCCACTGCATGCCCAGTCACTCAGTTGTGTCTGACTCTTTGCAGTGCTTTGAACTGTAGCCCACCAAGCTCCTCTGTCCATCGGATTTTCCAGGCAAGAATACTGGAATGGGTTGTCATCTCCTCCTCCCAGGGGAATCTTCCCAACTCAGGGATCTAACCCAGGTCTCCTGTGTCTCCTGTAGTCTCTTCAATACAGCCTCTGCACATACATACAGCCTCTGTACATACATATAATCTCTGCACATACACACAGCCTTTGCATGTACATACAGCCTCTACACATTCAGCCTCTGCACATACTTACAGTCTCTGCAAATACAGCCTCTGCACACACAATCTTGTCCTCCATCTGAGGTCACAAAAAAATCATTTTAACGAGGATACTTACCAAAGATACATTGAGACTAGACACCTTGTCCAGAAACATGGTGAAAACAGGCTCCTAGTGACAATTTCAAGATGCCTCAGTGTGTCAGGTAAAGCAACCTGTGCAAGATAAAATCTGTCAATACGCCAGGCCAACCCTGCTTCTTCTGGTGGTGTCTATCACGAGCCAGAAGCAGAAAAGGAGAATGGAAAATGAGAGATGACCCCATAAAACTCTGTGTCTAGATTCATGGACTAACCTTCCTAATCACTCTTCAGATACCCTAGACACAAAGTCTATACAAATAAACCAACCCCCCAGATACAAATATTAATAGGAATTTTTTTTCTAGTACTCCATTCTCTCAGAACATTTACTCAAGACATCTTGCTTAGAATAATAATCAGGAATAAAAAACAAGTATAAGTCCCTTCTTTGCATAATCAAAAACTTTCCCATACAAAAAATGCACTACCTCTCCAGCAATATTGGGATATGCTGAAAAGGTGATAGTGTTTTCTTGGCGGAAAAGATTTTTCAAAAGCAAGGTTGTCCTTCATGTTCTATATTCACAGCATTCAATGTGAACCTTATTAAGTTCAAGGCATTAATAAAAAAAAATATTGCATTATAAAAATAGCTTCTTCAGTAAGCTACCCATATTTTTTCAGGGTCTAGGCAAACCACTTAATGACCTATGATTTGCCCACTAGTAACTGAGATACCAAATAAACGTTGGCAAGGA
This sequence comes from Redunca redunca, assembly GCA_006410935.1. Classification (NCBI taxonomy): domain Eukaryota; kingdom Metazoa; phylum Chordata; class Mammalia; order Artiodactyla; family Bovidae; genus Redunca; species Redunca redunca. The sequence continues at coordinate 749,625 of SJYQ01003336.1, forward strand.
CCTAACCAGGAATCTATTGCTGAAGCCATAATTGTTTCCATGTTTAAAGTAGTAGTAGAAGACAGCCTATCTTGGTTTTAAATTTCATAATGCTTGAAAAATAAAAAATTTGCATTTAAGCAATTGTTTAAAAACACTTTACAGCTGTAAATTTTATGCAGGAGAGGTTTTTCCAAATGGGTAGAAAGTAGAGCTTGATATAGAAAATACTGGCTAGCAACTTCACTTGTGGTTTCCAATATGTAAAGAGAACAGATAAGTGTGCTGGAAAGACAGCATGTTAAGATTCTATGTTAACAATATCGGTTTAGGTTCCTCAGAGAGACACAAACTGCAGGAGGCAATGAAACTCCCATGGTAGTATATGCAATCTTAAGAAAAATAAACTTGTAATATCAGGGATTTCAAAAATAAATTAATTTGAGGTGACCATTCATTATACAAAAGACAAGCCCATAGAGTGACCTAAGCAAGATGAGAAACTAAAAAGATCCAGGCCCTCCTTCCTTCACAGAAACACCGAGTTAACAATGATATCAGACCAGCATACTTATGTGAGAACTCTAGAGACCAGCTGAGAAGCTAGACCATTCAAACCAGTGTAAAACCAAGAAGGACTTTCAGGGAAATGGGTAGGTTGAGAATTTTGTCAGTTTTGCATGCCAGTCCATGCCTCTCCCACTATGTGGCATAATGCTACTGAAGTGCCACTGTGAGAAAGCCTCCCATCATGGGACTTCTCTGCTCTCTGGACAGAAACAAAAGAGTGGCCCAAGCATCCAATGTTCTAGCTTGACTGAGGGCTACCTGGTTTCTGTCTCTCCTGACTCCAAATGCTAACTGGACTGGTGGCATAATTTGGAAGATGCTGAAAATAGGCCAGAAACTAGTCACATTAGAACTACAGTTCCACATGCAAATACCAAGAAGAATAAGAGATCAGAAAATGTTTGAAAGGTACTGGATCCTCTAGCCAGGGTGATTGGTGAAGGTCTTCTCCTCTAGAAAGCCACTATGCAAATATTAGGTGAATCAGGTTTTTTTTTTTTTCCCCCAAATGCCCAAATCTCAGCAAAAGATTAAGAGGAACACAAATAAACAGGAAACCCTGGCTCCATTAATGGAACAAAATAAAACTCTATAAACTAAATCTAAAAAGATGCAGATCTTTGAGCTGCCTGTAAATGAATTTAAAATAATTGTCAAAGTAATGTTCAATGAACTGAAAGGGAATATAGATACACAGTGGGGAAAAAATCAGGAAAATTATGTATAAACAAAATAAGAATATCAATAAAGAGATAGAAACTATTAAAAAGAATCAAGTGGAAATTTTGTAGCAGAAAAAACACACACACACACACACACAATTGGCGTGGAATGTTCACCAGAAAGTTTTAACATCAAACTTATGAACCAGAAGAAAGAATTAGTGAACTTGAAGAAAAGTCATTGAAATCATCAAATCAGGAGCAAAAAGAAAAAAAAAAAAAGAAGAAGAAAAGTGAAGAGCACCTACAGGACTCATGAGACACTATCAAGTGTCCAGTGTATGAACTATAGGAATCCTAGAAGGATAAGACAGAAAATGGCAGAGAACTTATTTGAAGAAATAGTGACTGAAAACTTCACAAATCTAAGGGGAAAAAATAAACATAGAAATTTAAGAAGCTTAGGGAAAAGCAGAAACTTAAAAACAGCAACATAAGCAACTTGTCATAGAAAAGGGAATGTCCATATAATTACCAGTGGATTTGTTAGCAGTATTTTTGCAGGCCAGAGATAGTGGGATAATGTGTTCAAAGTGCTGAATTTAAAAAAATCTGTCAACCAAGAATACTGTATCTAGGAAAACCATACTTCAAAAATAAACAAGCTAAGATTTTCCCAGATAAGTGAAAGCTGAAGAGATTCATTAACACTAGGCCTGCTCTACAAGAAAAGCTAAAGGGAGTCCTTCTAGTTGAAACAAAAGATAGGTAGACAGCTACATAAAGCCACATGAAAATATAAAATTTTCTAGTAAATTAAATATACATTTTGGTGCATAGAATTTAAATGACAAAAGCGAAAAAAGTAGCTCTAACTACAAAAAAATCAACTATGTCAATTGGTATACAATTGATGTAATTTGTGACACCAATAACATTGTCGGGGAGTGGAGAAAAACATTCTAAACCCCAAAATAACACCCTGGAAAAAGTTAAAAATAATTAAAGCAGAGATACTAGAAAATAGAAAAAAAAATCAATGAAGCTAATAAAAATTTTTTGTCTGTTAAATTCATAAACCTTCAGCTAGATTAATGTCAGAAAATAAGAGAGAGAGAGGAGACTAAACAGTTAAAATCAGGACTAAAAGAGAGGACATTATACATATGCAGGGAAACTGCAACTCTTCTGCTTTTAGGTAATCACAGAGTAAGTAGTTCAGAGCCACCTTCTTGCTGAGAACAAGAAAAAATTGAGAAAGTATTTTAAAAACTGTTTGAAAGCAATAGAGAGTTAATAAGCTAGTAAAGAATGATGAGGCAAAATCCACAGAAAGATAAAGTCTTAAAAAGGTGAGCTAGGACCACTTTTCTTCTGCAGGAACTCTTAAATTCTATGCAGGTGATGATAACACGATGACACACCAGGAAATAAGATAATATGAGTTAACCAGCAGAAACAACAGAGAGTAGAAACAGACCAACAAAAGCTCCGGATATTGGAGTTATCAGAGAGATGCTTTAAAACAACACCCACTAGATTCACGGAAATGATGAGATTAAAAATTTTAGCAGTGAACTGAAACTAGGCATATTTAAATAATAGATTAGGGCTTCCCAGGTACCACTAGTGGTAAAGAACCCACCTGCCAATGCAAGAGACATAGGAGACATGGGTTCGATCCCTGGATGGGGAAGCCCCCTGGAGGAGGGCATGGCAACCCACTCCAGAATTCTTGCCTGGAGAATCCCATAGACAGAGGAGTCTGGCAGGCTACAGTCCATAGGGTCACACAGAGTCAGACACAACTCAAGCAACTTAGAACTCAAAGAGTATAGCAGCAGGTGTGGAAAGAGTGAGATAATTAGTGAACTGAGAGATCAAAATCCACAAATCCATAACGAAACGTGAAGATACAAATGGGTGGAAAACCTAAAAGGGAAACTACAAGACAGAGGAAAGAGTAAGAGTCAAACAAGTAATAATACTTGTGCTTGGAGTTCCAGAAAGAAGAAAATGGTCAAAGGCAATGTTTGAGGAGATAGTGGCTAGGAGCATCTCAAAATTAATAAAACCACAGATTCTAGAATCCCTTACACAGTCAACCAGAGAAGTAATTAATTGACTTTCCAAGGACAAATTTGTGAAATGTAAGCATACTTTTGGAAATATTATCTGTAGAACTGAAATAATACCACTTCACAGGATTGTTGTATGGTCAAATGTGGTAACATATATGCACACCATAAATAAGTTAATTGTTATTTCTCCTATTTTATTTTATTTTATTTTATTTTAATGAAAGAGTCTGAACTCTTTCATTTACTGAGCTAAAAAAATCTTGTAAAGGCCTTTATTTCATACGTCTTAAAAATACTAGGTTACATACCCACCTAACTTATAGATTCGACTCATATAACAACACCCATTATAATACATGAGTTTAACGTTAACTATTCTCCCTCCTGGGGTTCCAGGTGGCTCAGAGGTAAAGGATCTGCCTGCCAATGCAGGAGACACTAGAGACATACATTCGATTCCAGGTCAGGAAGATCCCCTGGAGGAGGAAATGGAAACCCACTCCAGTATTCTTACCTGGATAACTCCATGGACAGAGGAGCCTGGCAGGCCTGCAGTCCATGGGGTCGCAAAGAGTTGGACACGACTGAGCACACACAAACACATTCTCCCTTTGTAATTTTTGAGTGTAATATTTATCAGTTTTAAAACTTGCTGGAATGATTTGGAATTACTAGAGCCAAGTGTGGTTTTTCTGGCATCAAGGATGGAATGTGGAAGAAAACCAGCAAACTAAACCAAAACCTGAAATTCAATAGTCCTTCAATGACTGCGGTATGGGATCAATACTGATTTATATGCTTGTGAAGAGAAAGATCATGAAAACTCCATGGTTTATGTGATGTCCAAATAAATCTTTTTTAAAAATCCATATCCAATTCTTAAAACCGCTGTAAGATAATTACTGAACATTTATAATGCCAGGGAGTTGGGAAAGCAGAAAACTTGAAACTCATAAACATTTTAATGACCTAATAAGAGTTATTTTCACCTACAGCTATTGATCAAACTCCAGGAAAAGAGAGATTATTCAGCCAAGTTTACTATCCTCACATGACCTATGTTGGCTGTTTATCTTTTTTGCCCTCTGTTGAAATTCAAATCAAGACTTTCATGTTAAAATAGGAGGATAATTTACTGAGTTAATTAAAGGAATTGACTTGCAGAGCCAAGCAAATAAGAAAGCGTCACAAACATTTTGGTTTTCTTCTGGGATGTTTACCTTCAAAATCATAGATATATGTACTTTAATAAGAAATTATTTAACCAATAGCAACTCATCTACCCAGAGTTTCACTGTCATAGCAGCTTGCACTCACTACAGAAAGATACAATTTTCTCTCCACATCAGATGTCATGACAATGTTTTCAGCTGGGGCCAAGTTTTCAAAAACGAAGTATGACAACCAGGAAAGTAAACAACTATTAATATAATATAGAAAATTAAAAAACTTTAATTGCAGTCAAATAAATTTTGAATTAATTTGTTTAGCAAATATGTATTTGGGCATCAACTACAGAAAGACAAGGACCAGAGGAAAAGACAAGAAGATACAGAGCAAATTTGAAGGACTGTACTCTAGAGGTCAGCACCCATGCAACCCACAATTACAGAGTTGTTCAATAGCTAAGATGCACAGTTTTTGCATAAGATATTATGGAACCATAGATACAGGTATTTCTAAGTATTCTTGGCAAAATCCACAGAGAGTTCAGAGAGGTCCACCGAAAAATTGAGAGCGAGGAAAAGGGGGCAGCATTCTAGTCTCTAAGAACAGTTTGTGCAAGTGAATTACATTAAATGCTTAAGCATAAAAACAACAACAAGGGGAAAGTAGTAAATGAGATTAATTAGGTAATTGGGGGGCTTCCCTGATAGTTCAGCTAGTAAAGAATCCACCTGCAATGCAGAAGCCCTGGGTCAGATAGATCCCACGGAGAAGGGATAGACTACCCATTCCAGTATTCTCAGTCTTTCCTGATGGCTCAGACCACAAAGAATCTGCCTGCAATGCAGGAGACCTGGGTTCAGTCCCTCAACAGGGAAGATCCCCTGGAAGAGGGCATGGCAACCCACTCCAGTATTCTTGCCTGAAGAACCCTTATGGATAAGAGGGGACTGACAGTCTACAGTCCATGGGGTCACAAAGAGTCAGACACAACTGAGCAACTAAGCACAACACAACACAGAAAGAGGCCAGCTGTTTTCGAAAGAAACCAGTGGTTCCCCAAACCACTTCATCCTGTGGAGTCCAAGAGGAGACCTAGTAGATGGCCCTGCAGGCCAGGCCTCTTTGAGTAAAATGATGTTATTTTGTATAATGAGGATTCCAGCAACATTTTAATTGAAAATCACTGCTGAAAGCGATAGGAGCTACAGAGGACTGTTACCCAGGTTTTCTCAAGAACTGAACTAATTAAAATATATTTCACAGAATTAGTTTCAAATTGTTTCAATATATTCCTGTTTTAAAAGCCACATAATTCATTTTAAAAAGACAAGGAAAAATTACAAGAAACGAGGCAGGGACCCAGAAGATGACTGAGAGCACCAGCTGAATTCTAATAATCTGCATTTTGCTGTGTCAGATCATCTTTAAGCGGATTGGCAACACACTTAACATGACACACATCATCTGTTCCATTGAAAGTTGCAGTGTCTGACAATCTCAGATATACATGATAGCTCGGTTTAGTGATGATACCTTTATATCTTATAGTTCTTAAATATCCTTCAACATATAGGAAGAATAAAGAAGTTATTAACAGCAGACTATCCTACCTTTAGGTATAATAATTCTAAATTCCAAATATTGTGTGAAATTGATCAACATGGCCTTTAACGAAACTAGATTCTCACTTAAACAACAGAAGTTCCAGTACTTGAGGGTATCCCAGGCATGAATCATTAAACAAAATCAATAGGAACAGATAGTAACTGCTTATTCTCTGATAACTATACCATTAAGACACTCTTTGCTAAAATGTAGTTGGTGTGAAATTGACTTTCAAAACCCTTAAACCAAGCAGAGTATTTCTAAAATATTCTTTATTATAAAATATGATTCCCAGAATGGTTCCCATTTGGTTATTTTGAGAAGCTGTGATTTTAAACAAAAATATCCATATAAATCTCAAAATTAATTCTGCTATTATTGATGAAAATATAGAAACTAGAACAACCACAGGGAAGACTGTCTAAACAAGAATGCTGGGGCTTACGACTGAAATAATTTATTATTTGCTCAGAGCCAGCAGTATGCTTAGCATGAGGCAGGACAGCCAGAGAACAGGATGCTAGCCATTGGTCTCACAACATAAGCCAGACACACAAACAATCAAAGCATAAATCACAACAGCTAAAAAATGGTGTAAATTTCACAGGCATGAATTCTGGTGTTGATATACTTTCTTGACAATAAAAAATTAAGAGATGCCAGAAATAATCACCATAAAGATTGTCATGCATGTTATTAATCCAGTCCCATAATCAGTTACCTGACTGAATTATAAAAGCAGATTTTTGACATTTACACGCAAGCATGGGAATGCATATTTTTAGCAGCAGCACTTATAAAACATTTCATTACATGATGATATGAAAACAAATTATACTTCAGGTCCTTAACTTCTTCTTGTGTGTACATTCATTAATTTCCACTTTCTGTTCTTTCTTGCCTTCATGATCAGTGGTCTTTGTTAATAAACAGGAGGGAGCAGTAAGCCAATAAGGTTAATTTTTTCCCTGCTTTTTTTTTCTCTTAGGGTAAATTTTTATATCCAGTCATATGGATATTAATATCACTGTGGCTCAGACATCAGAAAAGCAAGAACCAGGGACTTCCCTGGTGGTCCAGTGATTAAAAGTCCACCTTGCAAGGTAGGGGATGCGGTTCAAGCACAAGTCCAAAAACTAAGATCCCACATGCCTTAGAGCAACTAAGCCCACATGTCACAACTACTGAGCCTGCACGCTCTGGAACCTGAGTGCCACAACTAGAGAGTCTGCATGCTGCAACAAAAGTTCTCGCATGATGCAACTAAGATCCTATGTGCCGTGGCCAAATAAATATACATTTTTAAAAAGAAAGAAAAGCAAGAACATCAGATATTTTCCCTGTTGTCACCTTTCCAAAGAGTGACAAAAATCTTGATAAATAGCTTTGAGATTATAAACCTACACTTGGATACAATTTGCAATTTTTCTGTCTTTATCCTTCTGTAGAAATTAGGTGATATTTAGGTTTTGACTATCATAGAACACCTTTGGGCCTCTGTTTCCTCACCTGTAAAATGGGAGTTGGTATGCAATCAATAAAAGGGAAAAGGAGGTTGGGCTCATAAAGATGAGTTTGGAGGGATGATAAGGGAAGGAGAGTCTTTTTTTTTCCTCTTAGCAATGGAGACCCTCAACAAAGGACAAAAGAGCTCATAACTGCTGTGGCCATGATGCAATTCCGCGGCACCTGGTGTTATTATGAACACCCAAGGCCACTGTGGCATGTACTTGAGATGGATCCCCTGAGTCCCATCCTGCCCACTCAACATGCTTTTATTTTGTCCTCTTTGGCACCCAACTCTGGGCCTCAGCAGTGCACTCTATTCCTTCCCTGACTCTCATCTTTCCTGCCAGTCGTTTCATTTCAGTCTGTTGCAGGTACTTCAGCTCACATCACTTCACATGACTAGTTAGTCCACAGTAACCACACTGCCATCTTACTGTGGCCCTTGGCACAGATCGGTCTACATTACCAGACTACCACCAAGACACACACAGCATTTATTTTTTCATAACATCAAGCAAAATCATAACGTAGATTCTACTGCCAAGTAAGTGAGTTGAATCCGGGGGTTAAAGTTGTTGCTAATTACCTAGAAGCTTGCTCTCTGTATTTCACAGGGAGGAGAACACAATTCAGAGAAAGAAAAAAGCCAACAGTTCACAGTACGTTCATTACAATAGTGAGCTAAATCTCTTCTACTGTTTCCCAAGTTATACAGTTCATTTTCGTTGTCTCACGTAAACACTCAGGTCTGTTAAAGTTAGCAGTGTGACCAGCACCAGGCTAAAAGAAGACTGGAAAGAATTTGCTTATATACACAACTAATAATTTGAGAAGCTGTAATGAGTTATGCCTTAGCCCATCACTTACTCCCTCCATCCCACCATAATCTTTTTCTGCAGCCATTCTGAAGAGATTCATCCTTTTGCTTCCCTGGGACAGATCTCAGCAACTAAAACTTCAAGTCTCTAAATTATTGAGCACTCACTGAAGGCTAGGCCCCAACAGAAGGGGGCTATGTAAAGTGCCTCATTTAAAATCACCAATACCCTGGGGAAGAAGGTGGAAAAAATGTAAGCTCAGATCAGACAAGTAACTTGTTCAAGGTCACACAGTTTACGAGTGCCTACACCAGGAACCTGGTGGGCTCTAGTCCATAGGGTCACAAAGAGGATGACATGACTGAGCATGCCTGCGCACATGCACACAAGCCAGGAGTAGACCATACAGCTGGAGGGTGCCAGAGCTTGAGACTTTGACTATATTCTCCATGTTATCAAATGTTAATCTGATAGGAGAGCAGATCAGGCAGAGGAAGGCAGTGTCCTCCTGACAGTAATAAATGGCTTCCTTCCTGGGGCCAATATTTGTTATTTGTCTTTTTTCCCCTAGTCATAGAAGCCTGATGTTGTTAGCTGTGGGAATGGAGCATACGTTCTCAGTTGTGTCTGACTCTTTGTGACCCCATGGACTGTAGTCTGCCAGGTTTCTCTGTCCATGAGATTCTCCAGGCAAGAATATTGGAGAATGGGTTGCCATTTCCTTTTCCAGGGGAACTTCCCTACCTACCCAGAGATGGACCAGGCATCTCCTACATTGGAAGGCAGATTCCTTTATCACTGATCCATCTGGGAAGCCCAAGATGGGATGGGAATGTGCCTAGCTAAATACATTTTCATCTTTCCTTGCAACTAGAGATGGCCACGTAACACATGGCTAAAAATATGTAAATTAAATTCTGCTAGGCTGTTCTGAGAAAGGTTGTGTTTTCAAGCTTTCCCAGAAGGAAACAAAGGACAAGCTTAATTAGAATCTTCCCTCCTCCTTTCTTCCAAACCCAAATGTGAAAAAAAGAGGCTGGAGGAGCTTGCATTTGCCATTTCAAAACTATAAGGTAAAATCTAAAACAAAGCAAAGACAAAAACTCATGGAGACCTTGGCAATGAGATTGGAACCCACACCAGACCACCTCCTCAATATAGCTTGTAAAAAGATAAGACCTTCTTTATATGCTCTGTTGCTGGCTGGGTGGTCTGTTTCTTGTAGGTAGGCACTGGCAGCCAACACAGGCTGTTAGAAACCAGTGTACCCTAAGTCGGTGCTTCTCTACATGGTTACTCTTCCATCCCAAACACATATTATCAACCAAACATTTAAATAATGTACAAACCAGAGAATCAATGTTTAGCTATGTACCTTGCAGTCAGCTGTTTCCTTACTCCACAAAGATGCAATGATTTTCCTTTCTGTCATTTATTTGTTCACTTCTCACTTGTTTTCTGTGCATATGTTTGTTTCCTTCCCCTAAATATTATATTTCTTCCAGGACAACAGAGGGTTTTGCATGCATGAGGAATTGATAAACACTTGTCAAGTGAAATGCAATAAATCAAAGGGTCACTTGTTACACTTTTTGGTGAATTTTATCGTTTCTTTAATGATCAAAACTTGCTTTCAAGCTGAGGTTTTATTTTTTTCCTACTGCATGTAAGAGTTATGTGAAATACTTGTCAGTGTTATCAAGTAGCAGACTAATATTTAAAATCATGTAATGATCTCTAGCCTCTATCTTCCCTTGATTCTCATTTAACTAACTGAATCAAGGAATATGTTGTAACTTAGTTTTGAGTTTCTTTGGTTTGACTCAATGGAGGACCATGCCCTGACACATTTTCAGTATGGCCAAGGCAGCGGACAAATCCAGTCTAGCGAGAGATATTCTTTCCCAGAGTTACTGGCGCTGTCTTTCTGAAATCATCCATCTATACCTACACTGGGACATCAATAGAGAAATGAAGTCACCAAAAGGTGAAAACAGTCTTCAGAGATGAGTTGTGTTATAACTTAAAGCCATAGTATTGGAGTGGGGTTCCCCAGACTGGCACCATCAGCATGCTCTGGGAACTTGTTAAAATTTAAAATTCTCAGACCTTAAAAATATGTATTTTAACAAGTTCTCTAGGTGATTGCGGTAATGCTAAAGTTTGAGAACCACTACTTTTTTTTTTTTTTAATGGATTAACAATAGAAGGGACTGACCTGGCAGTCTGGTGGTTAAGACTTCGCCTTCCAATGCAGGGGATGCGGGTTCAGTCCCTGATCAGGGAACTAAGATCCCACATGCCTTGTGGCCAAAAAGACAAAACATAAAACAAACAATATTGTAACAAATTCAATAAAGTCTTAAACAATAAAAGAAGGAAATAATTAAAGTGCCTTTGAAGAATCTGGAAAGAGAAAAGGAGATGTGAGAAGGAGAAAAAGCTAAGTATTTTGGCTGATGGGACATCTTTTCATGATTATCCCCCACACCACCTTAACAAAATGTTTTTGTAAAATCTATAAAAGATAGATGGCTTTTGGGAAAATTGATGTGATAGAATGTGTGTGTACGTGTAGAATCTGGTCAGGGTGGGGACCGAGTTCCGGGCATAGGTTGATATGGTGGGAGGGGGAGGAAGAAATTGCATGATCCAACAGAAGGGACAGGAAAGGCCTCATTGACATCTAAGTTATACGGGGAGATTCCCTAAAGAAGTTCACCCAGTGACATCTGACACAGAAGCTACATGTGTTGTAAACACTTCCCTTCCCGTCCTTCTATCCTGGCACCCCTGCATAAGTGCACCACCACCCTATATACGTAAACACACAGAGACCTTTCTAGATGTAGGAAAACATCCATATTGCTTCAGCACTTCTTTAATTGGACATTTTTATCAACTTTTATAAACTCCCTGCTATCAAGTCCTGATGTAACATCCTGATATTGTTTTTCCTCCCTGATCACCCATCAGAGTCAAGGTTCTTCCTGAAAAGTGGATTTCCTGTTGTCTTTAGGGAATCTTGGGAGGAAAATATACTCTTGAAAACAGTTACAGAAATCCTCCTTCAGAAGTTTTGTTATTTATTTGGAATTTTAACCTTCCACCTAGATACAGTTTTCACTTTTGCATTGATTTGTGATCCCCTCCATCTAGCCTGTGAGCTTCTTTCTATCTCGGACTTGGTGTTAATTCATCTTTGGGTTCTCAACAACTAGTAACAGTGCCTGACACTTACTGAATACTCAGTAAATGGTTTTTTAATTTTATTATTTATTTATTTATTTAGGCCACACTGTGAGGTGTGTGGGATCTTCAACCAGGGATCGAACTTTAGCCCCCTACAATGGAAGCATGGATTCTTAACCACTGAGAAGTTCCTCAGTAAATACTTGATGAGTAAGTGAACGATGTTATCAATAGATGCTAACTTTTCTAAGGCCTCAGCTTTTCCCAGGGGACTCCTGCACTGGACACTTGCCCTCTGTCCCTTCCACTCTCTTGTACTTTGACCCTTTGATGGCTTTGGCCAATGGAGATCCGTGACAAGAGATTTGGAGGGAAAGAAGAGGGTTAGGTTAGAGTGTGTATTCCCTTGCTGCCTTCTTACCAGTGGAGCCACCTTGAACTGGTTCTGTCCCTTGACCTAAGGTCACTGCTCCTTTCAAGGTAACATCCTCCATGCTCTTCTTCCTCATTCTAGTAACTTCTTCCTGCCATTCCTTTGAGATAAGAATGGTAATAGCTCTCCTGACCCTAACCAGGTTGACTAGCCTTTGTGGTTGTTCTGCACCTTACCCACATCCCTGTAAATAGACCCATTATTAAGCCATCCTCAAATTACCCTGTTCTGAATGAGTCATCTGTTTATTGTTGGAACACTGACTTACATAACTGTCAAATATAAAAATATTGGAAAGTCTTCCATACCTTTAAATATTCTCCAACAACTGGCTTGTTCTCAATACGTTATTTCTGCATAAATATGCTATTTTAGATATTTCATAAACATAACATTTTATACCAGGGGAGTTATGAAACTTACATCCTCTCTAGCCTCCTGGAGAGGCAGTGAAGAGGGGCTCTGAGCCAAGTTGAGTCTGTCTATAAAATGCTCTAATAAAGCCAGGATTCCTGCAAATAACTTCACACAATTAAAGGATTTCAGAGAATGCACAAATATACATGTAAAAGATATTTCATTTGGTATTCATGCATAATACAATTTTTCCTGTGGGTATAATATCTTTGATGTATTCCTTTTGCTTTTTTGATTTCTTAGAATAGTTACATCTTAAACTTTTCTTTTTAGCAATGAATCACTTATGAAACTTTTTTAAAATGTACTTTGAAATCTATATTTCAAAATACTAAAAACTTCTAAAAGCCCATCAGATGGTTCCAACTGGAACCCAGAGTGGTGCCCCAGATATATTATAGTGGTACAGGGCTGGTATTAAATATTTTTGCCTCTTTGATTTTTTTATATCCTTTTTTAAATGTCATACTACAGTCCAGGATTGTAGATAACCCACATTCTTGTCTTTGTATACAAGAGAAATGGGGAAGGAAATATCCCGAGAATCAGAAACCCTTACTTGTACTACTCCATAGCTGTTGCACCTTGGTAAGAAAGTGAAAGTGTTAGTTGCTTAGTCGTGTCTGACTCTTTGTGACCCTATGGACTATAGCCCGCCAGGCTCCTCTGTCCAAGGAATTCTCCAGGCAAGAGAGTGGAGTGGGTAGCCATTCCTCTCTCCAGGGGATCTTCCCAACCCAGGGATCGAACTCAGGTCTCCTGCATGGCAGGCAGATTCTTTCTGAGCCACCAGGGAAGCCCCAACTTACCTATAAATAAAACAGTTGCAGTTAATGATCTCTAGAGTCATTCCCAAATCTGTGCAATTTTATCCCGGTATCTTTAGGGGAAAAAGGAATATGTTTCTTTTCAAAACTCAGGCTTGGGCTTCCCTGGTGGTACAGTGGACGAGAGTCCACCTGCCAATGCAGGGAACATGGGTTCGATCCCTGGTCTGGGAAGATTCCATATGCAACTAAGCCCATGCACCACAACTATCTGAGCCTGGGTGTTGCAGCTACTGAAGCCCGTGAACCTACAGCCTGTGCTCCGCAACCAGAGAAGCCACCACAATGAGAAGCTTATTCACCTGAACGAAGAGTAGTCCCACCTCACTGCAACTAGAGAAAGCCCACAGGTAGCAACGAAGACCCAGCACAACCAAAAACTAAATAAATATTTTAAAAAATATATCCACCACTCAGGGCCTTAAAAAAACAGCTCAGTTTTGGGACTTCTCTGGTGGCCCACTGGATAAGACTCCTTGATCCCAATGCAGGGGGCCTGGGTTTAATACTTGGTCAGGGAACTAGATCCCGCATGCTGCGACTAAGAGTTCTCATGCCACGACTAAAGAAGCTGTGAGCTCCAACTAAGACTTGGAACAACCAAAAAGATAAATAAATATTTTTTTAAAGACTCAGTCTTCATAACTGTGTCCTAGCTGTATAGAACCCCAAGTGATTTGAAGCCCTATATTCATTATTTCCAATTAAGAAAAAATTAACTATGCAGTTCAACAAATTCTCGAAATTCTTTCTGCCTATAATTTCTGCTTCATTAATTACCACAGCTAAGTTAATCATTTCACATAATTATTGAAACAACCCCTTCCTCAAATCTCACCCTCCAGCATTCCTGACCTCATGCTATCATTATGGGGAAGAACTAGGACTGCCCATAACACCTTCTGTGTGCCTTACTGGGTCTATGATACCCAAATATATTCCTTAAAAATCTTACGATCAATGTACTCCACCAGGTCACTCCCCATGGCTTCCCTTTTATGATCTGAATTTACAGAAGACCTTCTTCAGTCTGGTGGCTCAGACAGTAAAGAATCTGCCTGCAATGTGGGAGACCCAGGTTCAATCCTTGGGTTGGGAAAAATCTCCTGGAGAAGGGGAAGTCTACCCACTCCAGTATTCTTGCCAGGAGAGTTCCCATGGACAGAGGAGCCTGGCGGTTGACAGTCCAGGGGGATGCAGAGTAGGACACAACTGAGCGACTAACAGTTTCCCTTTTCCTTGATCTATTCAATCTAGCCCTCTTGAAATGTTTCTTATTTTCAACTTCTTTGCCAAATCTGTATCTGAAAACATACCCAAGTTCGGCGCTTTTTCCTGTGGCTACTGCTTCCTCCATAAAGCCTCCTGAGGCCAGACCAATTAACACCTCTGTGTCCCCTTCAATGACAGCAGGACCTTAGCAACTCCCCACTCTTACTCATCCAGCAGTCCTGTTGAGCACCTATACTAAGGGAGTAGTACTCTGTGCATCACTCACAAGTACTTGATGTCCTTTTACACATGAATATGAAACCTTGTTATTCATTGATCAAATGGATAAAAATCTACGTGTGCTCACTTGTATCAGCATAAACCTATAAGGATATGGAAATAACATCTGCTCACTGTAGTACAGTCATGGAGTCAGTTGTCAAGGTCACACTGCTTGTTCCTTGAAGGCATACTAGGCTTTCAGAACCTTTCTTCTCAGGCACCAGTAAACATCAAAATATGCTGCTCATATTCTCTTGCTGTGATGAAGACTTTTCTACCCCTACTGCCAAGAGTACTGCCTGTACACAACCCCTAGGGTCAGCCTCCTTCAAATATTGCCTTGACCGTGCAATTCTTGCCCAAGTCAATTTCTCTTTGAAGATGGCCTGTATCTAAAAACTGTTTGGCCTGGGACCAGAAAGATCCATCTTTTTCCTTTCAATCTAAGGTAGCTGCGAAAAGTGAAAGTGAAGTCGTTCAGTCGTGTCCGACTCTTTGCGACCTGTGGACTGTAGCCTACCAGGCTTCTCCGTCCATGGGATTCTCCAGGCAAGAATAATGGAGTGGGTTACCATTTCCTTCTCCAAGGGAATCTTCCCAACCCAGGGATCGAACCTGGGTCTCCCGCATTGGAGGCAGACGCTTTAACCTCTTAGCCACCAGGGAAGCCCAAGGTAGCTGTGAAGTCCTTTAGAATTTCCCACAGAGCTGGCTGAGGCTTTTGCTGAAACTGTCTAGAAGTTTGACTTTTTCCTCCATCGAGTTCTGCTTCCTTACTCTCTTTCAAAAGTGTTGATCCTAAGAGCCTCCATAAAGGCCCTCCTGCATCCTGATCTCCATCTAAGATTTTGTTTCTCAGTGACCTCAACCTATAAGACACATAATGGTTGAGCAAAGGTTCCTACCACTAAAGGAGTAGGAATTCAGAGCGAGAGCCCACCTACAGCAAATAAGATCTGTTTCCCAACTTCATTTTAGTTTTTTAAAAAAGAAAGAAAATGGAAGCAACCTAACTGTCCACTGACAGATGAATAAGTAAAGAAGATGAATGGAAACACACACACACAAAAAAAACGGAATACTCCTCAGCCATAAAAAAGAATGAAATAATGCCATTTGCAGCAACATGAATGGACCTAGAGATTATCATACTAAATGAAGTTAGTGAGACAGAGAAAGACAGCTATCCTATGATATCACTTATATGTGGAATCTTAAAAAATGATATAAATGACTTATTTGCAAAGCAGAAATAGACTCACAGACATAGAAAATGAACTTACAGTTACCAAAAGGGATGAAGTAGAGGGATAAATTAGGAATTAGAAGTTTGGGACTAGCCTATACACACTACTATATATAAAATAGATAACCAACAAGGACCTACTGTATAGCACAAAGGACTATATTGGATACTTTGTAATAACTTATAATGGAAAAGAACCTGAAAAAGAATAGATTTACATACGTAGCTGAATCACTTTTCTGTATACCTGAAACTAACACAACATTGTAAATCAACTATAGTTCAATAAAAAGTAAATAAGGACAAAAAAAAAAAGGAGATGCAGTGACTAAACACACTGATTCCACGAAGTACTTGTACTTTTCAAGTCACTAAATTTAGTGAGTAGAAATACTGTTTAGTGAGATATGATGTTTTCCTCATGAAATATTTTATGTTCATAATAAGATTTTTAAAATATGACACCTAAATATTACTATATCCCCAAAATAACAATAATTTCTTAAATATTCTAATACTCACTCTATATTCAAATGTTTCCAGTTGTCTCAGATTTTTCTCTTGCAGTTGATCTATTCAGATGACAAGAATCAAAAAAGTTTATAAACTGCCTGGTTGCTCTATCTCTTAACTTATTTTAGTCTACATAGTTCCCCTACCTCTCACACTACTGAATTTATTGGAAAAGTCAGATTATTCATCCTTTATGGAATTGTACCTCTATTCTAGAATTGTATAATCAGTATTTTAACTGAACCATAGTTGATTTATAGTGTTGCATTAATTTTATACATTTTTTATATTCTTTTCCATTATGGTTTACCATGTGAAAGTTAAAGTCACTCAGTCGTGTCCGACTCTTTGTGAACCCATGAACTATATGGTCTATGGAATTCTCCAGGCCAGAACACCAGGGTGGGTAGCCGTTCCCTCCTCCAGGGGATCTTCCCAACCCAGGGATTGAACCCAGGTCTTCCAGACTGCAGGCAGATTCTTTACCAGCTGTGCTACCAAGGAAGCCCAAGAATACCGGGGTGGGTAGCTTATCCCTTCTCCAGCAGATCTTTTCGACCCGGGAATTGAATCGGGGTCTTCTGCATTGCAGGAGGATTCTTTATCAGCTGAGCTGCCAGGAAATCCCGTGGTTTACCATAGTATACTGAATATAGTTCTCTGTGCTATATTGTAGCACTTCGCTGTTTATCCATTCTATATATAAAAGCTACATCAGCTAACCCCCACCTCCCACTCCACCCCTCCCCTAAACCTCTCCCCCTTGGCAACCACCAACCTGTTCTCTATGGTTATGAGTCTTTCTGTTTCATAGATAGGTTCATTTGTTTCATCTTTTAGATTCCAAATATAAATGATATCATACAATATTTGTCTTTCTGACTGACTTCACTTACTATGATAATCTCTAGTTGTATCTATGTTGTGACAAATGGCATTATTTTGTTCTTTTTTATGGCTGAGTAGTATTCTATTGAATATATGTACCACATCTGCTTTATCCATTCATCTGTTTATGGACATTTAGGACATTTATGGACATTACTTCCATGTTTTAGCTATTGTAAATAGTGCTGCTATAAACATAGGAATACATATATCTTTTTAATTACAGTTTTGTCTGTATATATGCCCAAGAGTGGGATTGTTGGATCATATGATAATTTTATTTTTCATTTTCTGAGGACCTCCATACTGTTTTCCATAGTGGCTGCACCAACTTGTATTCCCACCAACTGTGTAGAAGTGTTTCCTTTCCCTCACACCCTCTCCAGGATTTATTGCTTGTAGACTTTTTAGTGATGGCCATTCTGACAAGTGTGATGTGGTACCTCATTGTAGTTTTGGTTTGCATTTCAGTAAGAAACTGTTATATTTGGGGCATATTATCCACATTAGTTCATTCAGTCTTTATGGTTACTCCAAAAAGGCTAATACAATCAAAGAGTTAAGGTAATTTACCAAACATCACACCATTAATAAGTTAGTTAAAAACAATAGGATTTTTAATACTACAAAAGATAAATGGATATAAGTTTTCAGCTCTTAAAAAAAGAGGCACTAACTAAAATATCTCCTTTCTGCATAACTCTTTAATACAAGGTTTTAAAAAGATTTATGCTCTCTGATTAAAGTGGAGACCATGTTGCTAAGTTTGCCTTTCGAAGCCACGTTGGAAGCTTCTGCCAGCGCTTGGTTAGATGTAGAGAGAAAAGAACTCTTCTTGCTCCTTGTCATCTACATACTTGACAGGACAAGACCTTTACAGTCAAACATAATCACTCTTTGAAGATGTCAATGCTTTTATCTACCAAGAATAAACTAGCGTTGGTACATGTCAAGTAATTTTGTGAAACACAAGGTTTTGGTAACTTGAAGATAAATGGTATTAAATTATACTTCCCCCCAGATCAACATATCCTTCTCTGGCTTTTTTTTGGTCAAAGACCATCCCCTAAATGTGCTCTTTAGACTCCTGTGAGGGCTTATTTAATTTATGGCCCAGAGAAACGTGTTAAGTATTAGAGAATTGTGCCAAGAGACTTTTGTTAACTGACCTGAAACTTTCTGGGCTTTTACAAGACTTGACAATTTCAAACTGAATTTATTCTTGTTTGTAATAGCCAGAAAAATCAAAGTGAAAGGGACCAAAGAGACCTCTGGAGCTAAGGTCTCTGTCTCATGTAGACAGTTTAATAGCTGCGTGTGAAACAACAGCATGCCATTAAAGATACTTTGGGAGGGCCGATTTCACCCATAAAGCAGTAGATTCCCTGCGAGTATTGCAGAATGTTGCCATTGGCTCATCACTGCTGGAAGGCTACTCTTGGAATCCTCCAAAACTGGCTCTCTGTGACTCTTCTTGAGCAAAGATCACATTCAGCAAATCGCAGGAAGGGACAATAGGTCACTGGCTCATGAAAAAAATAGGTCTCTATCCTAGTGGTGTTCATGTCTTAAATAACTTTGAGCCCTTAAGGAACAATCCTCTTTTTTTTTCCCAACTTCCTGCCAGACTCTTTATCAGAGGAAATTAAATACCTATCCTTGCAATCTTTATGTCCTGAGTAAACAGTGTCCGGAAAATTGTCAAAAATCATAAAATACCAATTTTTCCAATGTTAGGAATTTTTGTGCTTCTTCACACATGACTTTTTTTTTGAAGTTCAGGTTTTTTTAAAAAAATTAAACTATAGTTGATTTATAATGTGCTCATTTCTACTGTACAGCAAAGTGATTAAATCATTCTTCTTCATATTATTTTCCATTATGGTTTATCACAGGATATTGAATATAGTTCCCTGTGCTATATACACTTCCCAAGTGGTGCAGTGGTAAGAATCTGCCAGCCCGTGCCGGAGATGCAAGAGACACAGGTTTGATCGCTGGGATGGGAAGATCCCCTGGAGCAGGAAATGGCAGTATTCTTGCCTGGAATTTTCCATTGACAGAGGAGCCTGGAAGGCTGCAATCTATGGGGTCGTGAAGAATAGTACACGACTGAGCACGCACGCACTTGCACGCTCATGCTATCCAGTATGATCTTGTTGTTTAACCGTTCTATATAGAAGAGTTTGCAACTGCTAATCCCAAACTCTCAGTTCATTCCTCCCCAACCACCTACCCTCTTGGCGACCCCAAGTCAGTTCTCTATGTCTTACATTGCTTTTAATTCTTCTAATAATAATATTGACTTAGAAAACAGTAAATTGTCCTGGTTAAAGTGGCTATAAATTATGGATATTGATACAGACTTTTGTGTCAGTCACTCAGTCGCGTCCAACTCTCAGAGACCCATGGACTGTAGCCTGTCAGGCCCCTCTGTCCATAGAATTCTCCAGACAAGAATACTGGGGTGGGTAACCATTTCCTTCTCCAGGGAATCTTCCCAACTCAGCATTGAACCTGGGTCTCCTGCATTGCAGGCAGATTCTTTACCATTTGAGCCATTTATTAAATACATACTAATCTTCACTATTCCATAGTTCATCAGGCACTCTATCTATCAGATCTAGACCCTTAAATCTATTTCTCACTTCCACTGTATAATTATAAGGGATTTGATTTAGGTCATACCTGAATGGTCTAGTGGTTTTCCCTACTTCCTTCAATTTAAGTCTGAATTTGGCAATAAGGAGTTCATGATCTGAGCCACAGTCAGCTCCCAGTCTTGTTTTTGCTGACTGTATAGAGCTTCTCCATCTTTGGCTGCAAAGAATATAATCAATCTGATTTTGGTGTTGACCATCTGGTGATGTCCATGTGTAGAGTCTTCTCTTGTGTTGTTGGAAGAGGGTGTTTGCTATGACCAGTACATTTTCTTGGCAAAACTCTATTAGTCTTTGCCCTGCTTTATTTTGCATTCCAAGGCCAAATTTGCCTGTTACTCCAGGTGTTTCTTGACTTACTACTCTTGCATTCCAGTCCCCTATAATGAAAGGGACATCTTTTTTGGGTGTTAGTTCTAAAAGATCTTGTAGGCAATGCCAAAGAATGCTCAAACTACAGCACAATTGCACTCATCTCACATGCTAGTAAAGTAATGCTCAAAATTCTCCAAGCCAGGCTTCAGCAATACGTGAACTCTGAACTCCCTGATGTTCAAGCTGGTTTTAGAAAAGGCAGAGGAACCAGAGATCAAATTGCCAACATCCACTGGATTATGGAAAAAGCAAGAGAGTTCCAGAAAAACATTTATTTCTGCTTTATTGACTATGCCAAAGCCTTTGACTGTGTGGATCACAATCAACTGTGGAAAATTCTAAAAGAGATGGGAATACCAGACCACCTGACCTGCCTCTTGAGACATCTGTATGCCGGTCAGGAATCAACAGTTAGACCTGGACATGGAACAACAGACTGGTTCCAAATAGGAAAAGGAGTACGTCAAGGCTGTATATTGTCACCCTGCTTATTTAACTTCTATGCAGAGTTCATCATGAGAAACACTGGACTGGAAGAAACACAAGCTGGAATCAAGATTGCCAGGAGAAATATCAATCACTTCAGATATGCAGATGACACCACCCTTATGGCAGAAAGTGAAGAGGAGCTATAAAGCCTCTTGATGAAAGTGAAAGAGGAGAGCAAAAATGTTGGCTTGAAGCTCAACATTCAGAAAACAAAGATCATGGGATTTGGTCCCATCACTTCATGGGAAATAGATGGGGAAACGGTAGAAACAGTGTCAGACTTTATTTTTGGGGGCTCCAAAATCACTGCAGATGGTGACTGCAGCCATGAAACTAAAAGACGCTTACTCCTTGGAAGAAAAGTTATGACCAACCTAGATAGTATATTCAAAAGCAGAGACATTACCTTGCCGACTAAGGTCCGTCTAGTCAAGTGTATGGTTTTTCCAGTGGTCATGTATGGATGGGAGAGTTGGACTGTGAAGTAGCCTGAGCGCCAAAGAATTGATGCGTTTGAACTGTGGTGTTGGAGAAGACTCTTGAGAGTTCCTTGGACTGCAAGCAGATCCAACCAGTCCATTCTGAAGGAGATCAATCCTGGGATTTCTTTGGAAGGAATGATGCTGAAGCTGAAAGTCCAGTACTTTGGCCACCTCATGCGAAGAGGTGATTCATTGGAAAAGACTCTGATGTTGGGAGGGATTGGGGGCAGGAGGAGAAGGGGACGACCCAGGATTAGATGGCTGCATGGCATCACGGACACAATGGACGTGAGTCTGAGTGAACTCTGGGAGATGGTGATGGACAGGGAGGCCTGGCGTGCTGTGATTCATGGGGTCACAAAGAGTCGGACACGACTGAGCGACTGAACTGAACTAAATCTTCACTATGGCCCAGGTACTAATTGTACAATTAGTGAACATATGACTTCAACCACCCAGAAATATTTAAAAAGGTTGGGGGAAAAGGAAATACAATAAAGCTCAACCCCATTTATGACTCACTCCAGATTATGATTTTAAATCATTGAACTGTTCGGCCTCCCCAAAATGAAGCTAGAAGACAAGGAGTGACCTCTTTTCTCCTTCCCTTCTCTAGAAATGCTATTTACAATCCTCTCATAATGCAAGAGTAGATGGGAACTTAATACAGTCACATTCTATCAAACAGTGACTTTGGAAGGAAAGTAATGAATGTAACATCAGCTCTCGGTTAAATTCTTACACATACCAAGCATATTGCTTATTCTCTATTGTTCTTATCTGATAGAGAGTTAGATGGACAGATAAATAAACACACACATATATTACAAACTACATATAACATTTAAATTATTACACATATATGAAAACATATACCAAAAAATGCTATAATGAAGGAACATTACCTAAGCATTTATGGAGAAGTTACAAAAATGTTTTCAATGGAGGAATGTATATTTATTAAGGGAACTCTGCCAAGGGCATTCATATTCTATTAGCAGTTGAAAGGAAGGTATTTTGATTCCATTTTATAAATGAGTAGCCTGAGGATGAAGTCTCTGGCACAAGTTCCCATGGGTGTTAGAGCTAATCATCTAAATTAAAGCACCCTCTCACATTCTCCAATTGTCAGGTTTCTTATCGTAATAACCTCACCATTTCCGGCTGATTTCCAACAGCTGTTTTTGTTATTGTTGTCGATGTTGTTTTCATTTCCTGCTCCCCATTTATGTAGAGATATTTTCAGAATAAATCTGCCTTTTAGCCAAGATCAATTTGTCCTACTTTAATTCTCACCAAATGATAGAATACGAGGTTGACTCTATTGTAATAGCTGCCAAACTCTGCTGTCATTGAAATCACCTAGGAATCTGGAAAGACACACTCATGTTGTGTGCCCATGTGCAGGTATTCTAATTTAATTAGTATGATTTGTGATTGGGAAATCTGGGTGTTTTAAACGTCCTGTTTTCAAGTTTTAATGTAAATTGACACAGTCACTATGGGAAACAGTATGGAAGTTCCTCAGATAACTAAAAATACAGCTGCCATATGATCCAGCAATCCCACTTCTGAGTATGTATTCATACAAAACTGTGATTTCAAAAGATTCATGCACCTCAGTGTTCACAGCAGCACTATGTACAATGGTCGAGACGTGGAAGCAACCTAAATGTCTATCAACAGAAGAATGGATAAAGAAGGTGTGTGTGTATACACACACACACACACACACACACACACACACACACTGGAATACTACTAGGCCATAAAAAGAATGGAATAATGCTATTTGCAGCAACATGAGTGGACCTAGAAATTATCATACTAAATGAAGTAAGTCAGACAGAGAAAGACAAATACCATATGATATCATTTATATGTGAAATCTAAAATATGAAAGAAATGAACTTACCTACAAAACAAAAACAGACTCACAGACATTGAGAACAAATTTCCATCCTTGGCTAAATACCACTCCCCATCTAGTTCCCATATACACCAAAAGAGGAAAACAGAGCTTTTTTTTTAAAAAAAAAAAGCATCCAATCATGGTGATGGGGCTTACCTTAAAATAGGACCATCAGCCTTAAGTACATCCTTAGTGTGGCCAATAGAATTCTACTCATTTCCTTAAAATTCATTTCCTCATCCATTTCCTTACTTTCTCACTTTGAACTGATGACTGACATACTTGTTCTGTGGAAAAATAAGTCAAATTGAGAGACGACATCTACATGGGTCTACCACCAAACCTACCACACCATCTTTTTGTGTGTTCACATGCTTGATCTTCATTCATGTGCCATGGATGAGGCTTCCACTCACATATTGAATCCTATCCCTCTCAATTAAGGCCCTCATTCAGGTAATGTTCTTCTTTTTTAAAGAGATTATTTCTATTAGCATACATATTATAATACTGACAGGTCCTATTTAAAGAAAAAGAAAATTCTCTCTTGACTCCATGTCTCCCTCTAGCAACTGCCTTGTTTCTCTGACTTCACTGAAAAACTTCTCAAGAGTTACTTATTCTCACTCTCTTCATTTGCTCCATAGTTACATTATTTCCCTGAATATCCGATTTTTCTCTTGAACCAACTCTAGTTGGGTTATTGTCTCTGTACTGACACAGCCTTTTACCTGGTCCACAATGACCTCTCCATTTCCAGATCTGAAGTTCGAGTGTCAGTCCTCATTTTGACCTCAGCAGCATTTGAGACAATACATCTCTTTTACTTTCAGTCAACTTCTCCACTCAGCTTCCCGAACTGCACATACTTGTTTCCCTACCTTTCCAGTTACACCTTCTTGGTATCACTGTTGGTTCCTCCTCACCATTTTAGACATGAAACTTCAGAATTCCTGGATTTCTACACTACTCTTTTTCTCTTTGTACATTTATTCACAGGTCATTTCAGTCAGTCTCAGCTTATAATCACTATGGCAAAATGATTTGCACATTTTTGTCTCCAGCCTGGCTACTTCCCTGCACTCAACTCAGATATCTCATTGCTGACTCGACACTATCCCTTGGACTCTCATGCTGCTGCTGCTGCTGCTGCTTAGTCGCTTCAGTCGTATCCAACCCTGTGTGACCCCATAGATGGCAGCCCACCAGGCTCCCCTGTCCCTGGGATATGCTGCTGCTGCTGCTAAGTCGCTGGTTGGATAGTAATAGCCATCTCAGGCTATTTGTATGTTCAAAACAAAGTCTTGGCAGCTGTGGATATATGTCCATGAGGCCCACCTTCCTGCACCTGGACTCAGAGGGGAAGGGAGAGAACTGCAAGCTTTAGGCTAAAATGAAGGAGAAAAAGGATGAACCAGGGATGCAAGTAATGTGTGTTGAAACTGACTAGAAACCATAGAGTAACATATGAGTTAATTATCAGCTGCTGCTCTAGGAACTGCTTCTGTGTCTTCACCTATTCAAAGGGGTTTTTTTCATCTTTTTTTGGTAAATATTCCTGATTTATTAAGCTAAAAATAAAAGCTATGAAAAGGTGAAGTCGCTCAGTCGTGTCTGACTCTTTGCGACCCCGTGGACTGTAACCTACTAGGCTTCTCTGTCCATGGGATTCTCCAGGCAAGAATACTGGAGTGGATTGCCATTTCCTTCTCCAGGGGATCTTCCCAACCCAGGGATCGAACCCAGGTCTCCCGCATTGGAGGCGGATGCTTTAACCTCTGAGCCACCAGGGAAGCAAAAAAGCTATGAAAAGATATAAATAATAAATCTTGATTCCTTCCAACACCACCTACTCTTCCTCCAGTCACATCTCAGTATCCTGCATTATGTTTCTTCACATTGCTTGGAACCAAAATCTTGGCTATCTTTTTCTCTACACAGCACATACAGTCTATCAGCAGATTCTGTTGGCTACTCTTTTACTATGCATCTTGAATTTAAGTACCACCTCCCTGGTCTAAGCTACCATGGACTGCTGCCATTAACCTATCTGAGCTTACCTTTCCCACCACTCTTACCCTTCAGTTTAACTTCCACCTGTGGCTGGAAGACTCTTATTAAAACAAAAGATATACCACATCACTCCTCAGCTCTGTCCTTCCTGGGGATTCAGACTCACTTAGAGTAAAAGAAAAGTCACTGTATGGATGGACAAAATCCTCCGTTATCTGCCCCTTTGTGATCTCTGACACCCCCCTTACCACTCTCCCCTTCCCTCAACAGTCTTCAGCTTTCTCTCCCCTTTCTGCTGTTTCTTACCCTCAGATGTGATAAGCATTCTCTCATTTAATTTCACTCCTCTCCTCTTTGTCTGGATTCTTTTCTTGCAAATCTACAGAGTTTTATTCCTCACAGTCTTCAGGACAATTCAGATGTTACTTCCTCAAAAGCACATCCCTGATCATTCTACATGAAAATTTACCCTGCTTTTTAAAAATCACTTATAGATACCAACATAACACCAGTCAATTTTTCTGTAAGGGCCAGGCTGGAAATATTTTAGGCTTTGGAAACCAAAGTTTTTGTGTCTGCCATAACTACTTAACTTTGCAGTTAAGGAATAGGCAGGTAGTGAGAAATGGGCATGACTGTATGCTAATGAAACTATAATTATACAAATAAGTGGTGGGCCAGGTTTGGTCTATGAGCCATAATTCGTTAAGATGTGCCTTATATAGTACTTATTTCTTTCCTAAATTCATCTTTTAGAATGTAAACTCATTGGCAAAGACTTCTCCATTTAATAGTGAAAGTGAAAAGTGTTAGTCACTCAGTTGTGTCTGACTGTTTGTAACCTCATGAACTGTAGCCCTCCAAGCTCTTCTGTCCATGGGATTTCCCAGGTAAGAATACTGGAGTGAGTTGTCATTTCCTTTTCCAGGGAATCTTCCCGACTGAGGGATCAAACCTAGATCTCCTGCATTGCAAGCAGGTTCTTTACCATTTGAGCCACCAGGGAGGCCCCCATTTAATACAAGATGGTCAATTAACATTTTAAAATAAATATCGAATGTGGCATAAATATACTTTTTTTAATTGTTGCATCTCTTTCTGTGATATTCTGCCATGAGTTGATCAATACCAAAGGACAATATTTTCATCATTCAAAAGGTAACTGTGCATGTTTGGGTAGAAATTTCAGCAGTTTCTACCATAGAAATGTATTGTTAAAAAAAAATTAGTTAGTGGTCATTGATAGATTTTTTTTAATAAAAGTATAAAATCAATTCTTTGCATGTTTTCTGGTTAGGCACACTATTATTGTTTGGCATATTCAAATTGCACTTTCTTAAAAAACAAAAATTGAATTGAATCTGAATCAAATTGGAAAATAAGCTGATCTATGTTTAATGTTTTAGAATAACATAAAATTATAATTAAATATTTGCAATAGCAATCCATTTTTCTGAGAAAAGTTGTTTTCCCTCTAAACAAGGAAAATGGTCATTATTTCTAATTTCACAAACTGTAGAAGATGCACATGAGCTCAGCCTGTCAAATACACATCATGCCTGGAAATCAACATCAGTCTTGATATAGATGTTTCCAGTGGAAGATTGCTCCAAACACCCTCAGAATCCCAGTGCCATGAAATTCTAAATTGTTAGCCCAGAAACAGAGGGAACGCTTAGGAGACTTAGCAACCAATCCTGCTAGTTGTTTGTATGGTGACTGTTTAATGGTCAGGGTTGCTTCCAAAGATAGGTTCAGACTAAAGTTTATAATTTACTCAAGTTGAATTTTTCAGTAACATAAAAGTTTTCAATTTTTCAACTAGCCCTGAAACTAAAGCAAAATGTTTTCTTCCTGTGGTTGCTTGATTTTATTTCCTATGTGTTCCTAAATTATGTTTTTTAAAAAAAGACCTTCCTGGTGATCCTGACAGAAGCTGTTATGAGAAGATGTCAAGATAACTTATTTTCTTAAATTTCATAGAAAATGTGAGAAATTTTCATAGACTGTGAGTTCCCAAGACACAAAAATACTTCAGCATTTAATACTTTCCAAGTATCCACAGCCATCAGTTAGATATTTTTTATTTGCTATTAGATCATTATTCATAAGAACATAAAATAAGAATTAAGAAAAAGATTTCCTTCTTGATAAAAAGCTGTCTTTGCTTCAAAATTGTTGTGCAAAAGAAAAATTAATAAATACACAGAATTATCCAAAATAATTGAATTGTTTTCTCATCTCAAGGTACTGTTCCCCACAGTCACTTTTGGAAAATAAAGCTACTTCTCTTGCACTGTGTCTGAACGTAAAAATTCTCTATCTAGGCCTTGGATTATCATCTTATACTTTTCTAAAAATAAACGTCCACTCTCTCAGTTTATAATACATATTTCTAAAGGAAAATAAACACATTTCATTCAGATGTTTGTGAAACCAACACAGACACTGTCATCCAAAGAGCAGAATTTATGGGAAAAAAGAAAGAGAAAAGATGGTTCTGGGATCGTTCAAATCCCAAAGGAAGAGAAAGACACATATCACTTAGCAAAAATTCCCACCAGAAATAAATACACATGTATTTGAGACAACGAAAAGCTGAATGAAGCCCAAAAACAATAGACAGATAAGGAGGTTTAGATGAGTGAAAACTATTTTTTGTTGTTTATATTATAATGTAACATCTAGATTCTGGGGGCAATTTTCCAGCGATAAATTTTTAAACTTTGGTCAAATATGAAAGTCATTTAAGATATTTACTATTTTAATAAATGTTGGCTTAATGAGGGCCATCAATGTGTTTAAATGCCTCAGAATTAAAATATGTGCTTCAGTTTCTGATTTTTGTTTGAGATTTATTGATGAGAAAAAGCTCATGTTAGTATTCTAAAGAAAGGTAGCACATGTGTAAAAGAAGAGCTGGTAAAGCTACTTTGGAAAGCCTCTTGTCAAATGTTCTTTGCAGATGTAGGTCACCACCAGCTGGACACCCTACTTGCACCCTTGGGCTAGGATACAGACTGGCAGTTAGCTATCTTTCAGCAAGTTTAGTCTAACTTGAAATAAAGAACATACAGAATGTTATAAACTTTTTCTTGGTGCATCTTAAATAATCATAAAGGTTAATGCAATTCTACTCAAGAAAGATAGCGCTAAGTCATGTCGGACTCTTGCGATCCCATGAACTGTAGCCTGCCAGGCTTCTCTGTTCATGGGGTTCTCCAGGCAAGATACTAGAGTGGGTTACCATTTCCTTCTCCAGATGAACTTCCTGACCCAGGAATTGAACCCAAGTCTCCCACAAGGCAGACAGATGCTTTACCAACTGAACTGTATGGGAAGCCCAATTCTATGCAAAATTCTAAACAAATCTTTTTAACTTAACAAATAATTCTAAACTTCCATAAAATTGAAATGGACACACACAGACACAAACACACACACAAAAGCTAATGAATTTTTATAAAGAAAAAATACTAACGTGAGGAATTTATTTCAGCGTGTGTGAAAATTTACTATAAATTTACTATATTTACTAAAATTCACTATAATAATCAAAACTGAGGAGTTAGGACAAGGATGGACAGATCAGTGAAACACAATAGAGAGCCCAAGGATACATAAGAAATTGGTGTATGATACATGTATGATGAGCAAGAAAATATGTCATCAGCAAAAAAAAACTGCAAAAAATAAAAAAAAAGTATGACTAGTAGGGAAAAAGATTATTCGTTATCTTTTTGATACTTGCTTTTTAATTACCCATCATGAATATTCCCTTATGAATATTCACAAACATAAATAAATGGTTCTGGAAATTATCAATTATTTGGGAGAAAAAAGAAAATGATAACTCTAAGTGCATTATAAAGTTAAANAAAAAACATAAAAATAGATAAATATATTACTTACAATTTTTTTATCATTTCAGATTTGCCTTATTATCTTGGTATTTCCCAGAATACTCCAAAGGCTCTATGGGATCCATAGGGTCACAGAGTCAGACACGACTGAGTGACTAACACTTTCATAAGAGATGGTCCCTGTCTGTAAGGTGCTTACAATTTCACTCCACACAAGGTTATTCATAAAAGAAAACTCAAGTATAAATGAGAGGACATATTCAAATATCAAAATAGGGAATAATTTGTATTTTGAAATTCAGAGGCTAGTGGATTAGAGTGAGCAAGGAAGAGTGTCAGGGCTGGGTCTTGAAGGAAGATAAGAATTTGTTGAATGAGAAAAGATAGGTGATGGAGACTTGAGAGGGGACACTCAGGGCAGGATGTGACTTTTCCAAGGGACAAAGACAGCATGTCTGACGATATACTGTTCTTCATATTCTTTATATTTTCCATGGTCATTTAAAAGTTGTATGATATCTAGAAAAACTAACAGAAATATGTTACTAATTTTTCAAACAGAGTATTTGAAAACTTTCATTTTCTGACAAAGATTCTAGAGTAACCTTTTTGACAAAGAGTCAAAACTCACATTAAAAATTGACAATGACAGAAAGAAAGACAAACACCATATGACATCACTTACAGGTGGAATCTAAAATATGACACAAATGAATTTATCTATGAAACACAAACAGACTCACAGATGTAGAGATAGAGTTGCCAAGGCGGGGGGTCGGGGAGAGGTTGGCGGGGAAGGATGGATTGGCAGTTGGGATTAGCAGATGCAAACTGGTATATATAGAATGGATAAACAACAAGGTCTTACTGTATAGCACAGGGATCCTGGGAAACTCTGTAATGGAAAAGAATATAAAAAAGAGTTTAAAAAAATGACTAACGAGATATTTAAATGCATGAGCATTCTAAAATTTTTTCACAATTATAGATAGACAACAATTTTGGCTTTGGGACTCCATCTAAATTCCTTAAAGACACATGGAACAATCTATTACTAAAAAGTAGCTGTGAAGAGCAAGACTCGTATATCTGCTGTGCAGGAAAAGATAAAACTTTCCCACGACCTAAAGAGACTCTGCAGAATGACCACAGATGGTTTATACCAGAAAAGCTGGAAAAATTATATGAAGTCTTGTGAAAAATCTTAGCTTGGAAAAAAAATAAAAGGAGCAAATAAATAAGAGGTCACTGGCAACCTCCAAATTAAAGGAGGTCTCCAAGAATCAGCCTCTCTGAGATTTTAACATATGGACTTTAAATCACAATGATCTGGGAGAGATGAGATTCAAAATAAGTTCCAAATCCCTGAGCTTTATTATCCTGTTGTTACACACTAGGGAGACTTATGGGAGCCTCTCCCATAAATGTTTTGACTGTTGTAAAGAAATGACTTGTTCTCGCTAGACCTTTTAATAAGGAAGTGATGCACTATGCCAGGAAGAGTGCTGAGTAAATGGTGGGTGACCAGGACGCTAGCTGTCCTGGTATCTATCATAGGGAAATGGCATCGAATACTTGACCGAGTTTTCACTTGCAGAACCTGTAGTTTAAAAGACAGTGATTGCAACTAGAATAACACAATCAATTCTAAGCGGACTGCAAAAATCTTGTTCAGTAGTATAAATCAGATTGTTCAAAAACAGGAGATTCCAGTTGAATTCATAAAACTCTGAACAGTGAAATACTCTGTAGACTACCAGGAAAAGCCTAACAGTTCCTGGGGTCATAGATTCTATTTTATTAGAGCCAAAATTCTCCTGGCTTGCCCCCCTTTTTTCTTTTCTTTCCCTTTTGGATTTTACAGATTTTTAATGTTAATATCAACCCCCTTTATTTGATAGTAATACCATTCCCAGGTCAAATGCAATCTCACATAAGCTTTGAGGTAAAAAAAATATTTTATTTCTAGGACTTCCCAGGTGACTCAGTGATAAAGAACCCACCTGCAGTGCAGAATATGCAGGAGACAAGGGTTCGATCCCTGGGTCAGGAAGATCCCACGGAGAAGGGCATGGCACCCCACTCCAGCATTCTTGCCTGGAAAATCCCATGGATAGAGGAGCCTGGTGGGCTACAGTCCAAGGGGTTGCAAAGAGTCAGATGAGCAAAGAATAATTTGAAGTAAATGATAACTCTATGAGCTATAGAGCATTTTACAGATGAAATTTCAGGCCTGAGAGAAACTAAGTCACTTGTCAGAGATGAAACAACTAAGCGTCAGAGCTGGAAGCTGAACCCACAGTCACCCCCGCTGGAGTCTGCCTGGTAAGAAGCTGTCCTCTGCCTCCTCCAATCTGAAGGAGCTAAAACCCAGCTGGGGCAAAGAACAAGTAAGCACCTTCTAAATAAGCACTCAGAAGGATCAATGTCGTTAGAAAAAAGAAAAAGAATAAGTACGTTGAATTCCCGTCAGAAATTATGGAAACTGAGGCACAACCAAATAACAACTTATTAGAAAAATCCACATTTGAAAAATCACTTTAAAATTTCAGAGATGTTTTGTGTAATTGAAGATACAACCTCAAATTATCAATGCTTGCTCCTTTTATGGTAAATGATGTGGAAGTAATGGCACAATTTTCTTCACTCCCTGTTAGTGAAAACACAATTTTAAAAACACAAGTTTTGCATAGGGGAAGATTTTAAGAGATTGTGATTAAGATAGCACACACTGAAGTTAGCTGGGCTGAGCAGAATCATGGTCCCAAGACTTATTGGCTATGACATGTTATTTTAGTCATTGCTGTGTCCTGAATGCCCAGAAAAGGAGCTGACACCTAATAAACGGGTAATAAAAATTTATTGAATTTTTAGCACTTAATTCATTTTTTTCCAGAAAATGGGAACTTGGTCTTTCTCTCACAGACACACACACACACAATCAAGACTTTTAAGTACAGTGCAGCATATCAATTTTGTTCTTTCTCTTTCTCAGTCATTTTTGAGACTAACTGCTTCTCCTGGGATAGTAATATTTGTAGAACAGCATTAAAGCTATGTTGAGAATATTTTAACCGTAAATTCAATGGGCATGAGTAAGAAATTCATATTTTGAAGTCTAAAGGAGCTGCCTACTTTGATCACATTAAATGAAACACAAATTTCACTCCACCCTATGGTCCCATGGACCTGTCTGATCAAAATGTCTTTAACAAACATTTATTTTTCTGAAAAAAAAGCAAAAAATGTTGAAGAAGTGCTTGGATGCCATCTCAGAGTCCCAGTGTAGGTCACAGTCCCTGAGCCAAGCTCTGATATCTGCTGTTCTGAGCACTGGCAGCGTTCAATACAAAACTAAAAATCATACAAAGAAACTAAATATTTCAAAGCATCCACAACCACCATAATGAATAACTGATATAATGTCTAGCCCTGGGTCAGGAAGATCCCTTGGAGAAGGGAATGGCAACCCACTCCAGCATGCTTGCCTGGAGAATTCTATGGACAGAGGAGCCTGGCAGGCTACAGTCCATGGGGTCACTGCAGTTTTTTGTTTTTGTTTTTGTTTTAATATGGAAGAGAGGAAAATTGAAAGTTCTATTTAGTAGAACATACATTAACTTTAAGGCTTTTTATGGAGCCCTACCTCCTGCAAAGAGTTGACTCATTGGAAAAGACTCTGATGCTGGGAGGGATTGGGGGCAGGAGGAGAAGGGGATGACAGAGGATGAGATGGCTGGATGGCATCACTGACTCGATGGATGTGAGTCTGAGTGAACTCTGGGAGTTGGTGATGGACAGGAAGGCCTGGCGTACTATGATTCATGGGGTCGCAAAGAGTCGGACATGACTGAGCGACTGAACTGAACTGAACACCAAAGTTACAGGATAAAAATCTCTGGAACTGACCAAGACCCATAGCAACTGTTGCATGAGCTCCAGATCTAAACCCACCAGTTCCCTGACCTCACACTATGTAAAATACCCACCATACTATCCACCCTACAGCATCCTAACCAATCACTTAATGTCTCTATTCCAGTAGAATTGTCTGTCTTGAGGCTATAAAAATTGGCTGCAAGCCTGTGAAAGCATTCAGCCCTCCGCTGAGCAGGCCTGCTGGTCTAACAGTGTCTCCCAATCTAATAAACTTCATTCTCCTCTCATTCTGCCTCAAGTCTGGAAATTATTTTCCAACCTAAGCATGGGCCATGACACTGTTGACTGCCTATTTAAATTTGCATTTTCTTTTTATTGCAATTCCAATCATAATTAGATTAGTCAATTCTTCTCAAACTACAAGACTAAGTGAGTTCGATTCTATTCTCACTTTATTACTAGCAAGCTGAACAATTTAGCACAAATAATTTGACCTTCTTCAACCTTACTTTCCTCATATTTAACTAAGACAGTTGGAATAGAAAATTCCTAAAGGCCTTTTTAGTTCTAAAATGCAATGAGTTTTCAGGCTAATGACAAAAATGAGATCTAAAAGATGCACTGTGTTATAAACACTCATTAAATGTTTTAATTTGTTTATTCAATAATGATGGTCAATATGTATTGAGCCAGGCACTTCTTTAACAGTTCATGTATATAAACACTTTTAATCCTTCCAGTATCTTCATAAGATAAGCACTGCTAGTATCCTGATTTTATAAATAAGAAAAGAAAAGCACAGTGATCGCAAAGCTGGTGGCCAGGCATTGTAGATGAGATTCAAACCCAGGCCATCTGGCTCAGACCCCATGTGTTGAAGCACTCTGTCTGTAATTCTCCTAGAGCAAATTCCAAAACACTCGTCCTGTTCCAGACAAGGGAAGACCCCACCTCTGGCCACCCCCGCTGTTGGTATTGATTCCATTAATGTAGAATGTCGTGTTTTCTGAGAAATGCTTTTTCTGGTAGAGAAAAGTAGTTTGAAAGTTAAAGTTGATTTTTTCCCCCAGAGCATGCATGCATGCTCAGTCATATCCAACTTCTTGTGACCCCATGGACTGTAGCCCACCAGGCTCCTCTGTGCATGGGATTCTCCAGGCAAGAATACTGGAGTAGGTTGCCATTTGCTCCACCAGGGGCTCTTCCTGAACCAGGGATCAAACTTGTGTCTCCCGCATCTCCTGCATTGCAGGCAGATTCTTTACCACTGAGCCACCTGGGAAGCTCATTCCCCAGATAGCGATATACATATCCCTAAACTCTATCTTTTATGTATTTTCTCTGGCTTTTAAATTATGTACCTGGTTGGGGATTTATAAGCAATGCTGACATAAAAATAATTTGTTCTTTGTGTCAAGACATGCAGAAATGAATGCTGCGTAATTACCTCAATCCTATAAAGACACCATTAGAAGATTCTTTGAAAATATGAGTACTGGTTTTTTAAAATGTAATTGCTATTTGTTCTGGCCAAGGCTATTATAAAATACGGACTAGGTGAAGGAGAAAAATTGTGCTGACAGCAAGTTGTGCGTTCCTGTAAGTATATTAGTGTGTACATGTGTGTATTTATAAATATGAATTTCTAAAAATAGTAGATGTCAGCTAAAGTGCTAGCCTATTATCAGCAAGCCCTAAGGAAAAAATAAATTAGTAAGATTTTAGCTATCTACATATGTTTGAAAACGTGTATGTTCTTACTGAGGCAAGTTCTAAGGACTAATTCAGAGCAAGTCAAAAACATGTTGAATTTACTCTGTAACAACAGACATGGGCTTCTGCCATTATGATACAGGACCAAAGGACTATGGAAGAACAGCGATGCTGGTCATTCTCTGGGGGTAAATTACAGGTGGAAATTAAAGATCTGCCTAATCTCTTCACCACCTCCATTGTAGGCAGGCCATGATCCTGCTGCTGCTGAATGGAAGTATGAAGGATAGAAGTAGGGGAAACTTCAGATGGTAATGAAAGAAGCTGTGTGCCTCACCCCACACTTCCCAAGGAAGGCAAATACATTTTCTACTGGGAAAAGCATGTAAAAAGAATAAATTATGAATCATAAACCAAGACCATATCATTCATAACTGCCAACTACAGCATTTAAGATAAAAAAGAAAACCTTGGCAATGACCTAGAGATTATCATACTGAGTGAAGTAAGTCAGACAGAGAAAGAGAAATATTGTATGACATCCCTTATATGTGGAATCTAAAGACAAATGATACAAATGAACTTATTTACAAAACAGAGACAGACTCTCAGCCTCAGAGAACGAACTTATGGTTCCCAAGGGGAAAGGAACAGAGGAAGGGAGAGATAGGGAGTTTGGGATGGACATGTACATATGGCTATATTTAAAATGGGTAATCAACAAGAACCAAAGTATAACACAGGGAACTCTGCTCAGTGTTATGTGGCAGTCTGGATGAGAGGGGAGTTTGGGGAGAATGGATACATGAATATGTAAGGCTGAGTCCCTTTCTTGTCCACCTGAAGCTATTACAACATTGTTAGTTGGCTATATTCCAATATAAAATGAAAAGTTAAAAAATAAAAAAGAGAGAGAAACAAAGGAAAAAAAGAAAACCTTAGCAATATTGAGTCAAAATATGCTTCTTCTCTTGACATTTTAGTAACATAACATCTAATTATCTTTATTATCTTAATGAATGTATACAATATGAAAACAGTGTGGGTACTCAATAGCTTCTAATAAATATTTTAAATAATATACTATCAGTTATGATTTATTATAATGCTTTCACTCTTCTGGGTTATTTCCTTCTGACTAACATTTTATAAAGGGAAAAAAAAAATACCAGAGGGCTCAAGACCATATACAGTATGATTGCATTTACATGATGTACAAGAAAGTAAAATTAATCTACCCTATAGAGGCTAGATAAGAGCTTAGAAGGTTATCTTGTAAACGACAGATGCATAGAAGAGGTTTCTAGGGTTCTTGTAAAGTTCTGTTTCTTGAACTGGTTGCTGAATACCTGGATGTGTTTAATTCATTAGGCTTTCATGATAAATACACATTTGGTATATATGCTACACTTTGAAAGTTAAAAAAAATAAATTTTATTCCTAGGCACTAGCAACTATCAGAAATCCGATGCAGGATGTAGGATGCTTGGGGCTGGTGCATGGAGAGGACCCAGAGAGATGGTATGGGGTGGGAGATGGGAGGGGATTCATGTTTGGGAACGCATGTACACTCGTGGTGAATTCATGTCAATGTTTGGCAAAACCAATACAGTATTTTAAAGTAAACTAAAGTTAAAATAAAAATTAAAAAAAAAAAAAGAAACCATACTTTTTAAAAAACATTCTTTACACCTATTAGACAAGCTAATTTTAAAAATTGGCCATACCAACTGCTGATAAAGATATGAGACATTTGGAATTTTTATGCATTGCAGTTAGGAATGCAAAATAGTACAGTTTGGGAGTTTCTTATAAAGTATGTGGCCCAGCAATCTCACTCTTAGGTATTTACCCTAGGGAAATAAAAAATTATATGTGGGTGAAAAGCTATACACAAATGTTGATAGTAGCATTATTCACAATCACTCAAAACTAGAAGCAACCAAAATATCCCTCAAGGGGTGAGTGCATAAATCAGTGCCAGTGTATTTATACAATGAAACATTCCTCATTAATTATTTTTAAATCTACATGTGTAATGACACAGATAAATCCCTAATGCCTGACCCTGAGTAAAAGAAGTCAGCCTCAAAAGGGTACACACTATAATTAAATTTGTATGACATTCTGAAAAAGGCAAAACTACAGTGATGGAAAATAGATAGATAGAGTTAGAAGTAAGTGGGGTGTGACTACAAAAAAGCGGCCTGGGGGAAGTTGAACGGGTGATAGATTTACTTCTGCATTATTATTTGGAGATGATTAAGCAAATTTAGACATTAAAACTCAGATAACAACCATGCACCACCCAAATTTTGAAATTTATTATATAAATATTTTAAAATAATTAGAAATAAAATAACCTTACTAATGGCAACAAAACTATCAAGTGCCTAGGAATAAATCTAACAAAAGAGAAACAGGCCTACTGGAGAAAATAATATATAATGTTTTTCAAAAGATATTAGAGAGTATGTAAATTGAGGGAAAGATATATAAATGATTCAGAAGATTCAGTATGATAAAGATGTGAAGTGTCACCAAATTGATCTGAAGAATTAGTACTTTCCTAATAAAAATACCAAATGGCAGCCCACTCCAGTACTCTTGCCTGGAAAATCCCATGGACGGAGGAGCCTGGTCGGCTGCAGTCCATGGGGTCGCAAAGAGTCAGACACGACGGAATGACTTCATTTTTTCATTTCAGGATTTTTTCTTTACTTATTTGACAAGATGGTTAAAATTTACATGGCAAAGAAATGGTTGAAAAATAAGCCAATTTGCTTTTAAATAAAATAAAATTAATAAACTCATTCTATTTGTAAATAAAACAATATAAAACTGTGGTAACAAAGACTGGATATTGATGCAGTGTTATAAAGAGAACAGTAGAACAATATAATAAGTCTACAAAAGATCTCATGTATAGAGATGAATTATAAGAGAATGAAATTGCATAATCAGAGGAGAAACTATAGAACTTCAATAAAAGAGTTAAGGGCAATAAATTTGTCTCCTTACAGTAATGATAACAAAAGGATGGATAAAATCACTTTGTAAAAGAACAAAGTTAGAGGCCTACACTCTCTGACTTCAAGACTTATTGCTTAAAGCTACAGTAATTGAGAGAGTATTGTATTTGTGTCAAGATAGACAAATAGACCAATGCAACAAGATGGAGTCGACAAACGGATGCATACATCTATATGTTAAATTGGTTTATAACAAAGCTGCAAAGGCTTCTAATGAAGAAAGGACAATCTTTTCAACAAAGGGTGCAGAAACAATAGGACCTCTATATTAAAAAAAAAAGAAGAATGAACTTCAATCCTTAATTTTGCGTCATAAACAAAAAGTAACTCAAAATGGACCATCAGTTCAGTTCAGTTCAGTCGCTCAGTCGAGTCCAACTCTGTGCGACCCCATGAATCACAGCATACCAGGCCTCCCTGCCCATCACCAACTCCCAGAGTTTACCCAAACTCATGTCCATCAAGTCGGTGATGCCATCAAGCCATCTCATCCTCTGTCGTCCCCTTCTCCTCCCACCCTCAATCCTTCCCAGCATCAGGGTCTTTTCCAATGAGTCAACTCTTCGCATCAGGTAGCCAAAGTACTGGAGCTTCAGCTTTAGCATCAGGCCTTCCAAAGAACACCCAGGACTGGTCTACATTAGGATGAACTAGTTGGATCTCCTTGCAGTCCAAGGGACTCTCAAGAGTCTTCTCCAACACCACAGTTCAAAAGCAGCAATTCTTTAGTGCTCAGCTTTCTTTATAGTCCAACTCTCACATCCATAAATAACTACTGGAAAAACCATAGCTTTGACTAGATAGACCTTTGTTGGCAAAGTAATGTCTCTGCTTTTGAATATGCTATCTAGGTTGGTCATAACTTTCCTTCTAAGGAGTAAGCGTCTTTTAATTTCATGGCTACAATCACAATCTGCAGTGATTTTGGAGCCCCAAAAACTAAAGTCTGACACTGTTTCCTCTGTTTCTCCATCTATTTCCCATGAAGTGATGGAACCAGATGCCATGATTTTAGTTTTCTGAATGTTGGGCTTTAAGCCAATTTTTTCACTCTTCTCTTTCACTTTCATCAACAGGCTTTTTAGCTCCTCTTCACTTTCTGCCATAAGGATGGTGTCATCTGCATATCTGAGGTTATTGATATTTCTCCCAGCAATCTTGATTCCAGCTTGTGCTTCTTCCAGCCCAGCATTTCTCATGATGTCTATTTAAGGCCTAAATCTATAAATATTCTAGAAAAAAAATTGTAAGAAAGAAACTTTGGGTCCCCAGGTTAGGCTATAATCTATTAAATATGACTCCAAACACACAATACATAGAACAAACTGATAGACTGGACCTCATCAAAATTAAAAATGTCTATTCTTTGAAAGAGAGTAGAATAAAAAAGCAAGCCAAAGACTTGTTTCCAGACATTTAAAACTCTCAAAACTTGATAATAAGAATTTAAATGTCACTAAAAATGTATAAATTTGAATAGATGCTATAGAAAATAAGATATACAAATAATACCTTAAAAGATGCTCAGTATTGCTGTCCACTAGGGACATGGAAATTAGAGATATGTAAAGATACACATCTATTAAAACATCAAAAAAAATCTTAAAACTGACCATGTCAAGTGTTGGCAAGGATGGGAAGCCACTGGAACACTCACATACTACTGCTGC
This sequence comes from Redunca redunca, assembly GCA_006410935.1. NCBI lineage: Eukaryota > Metazoa > Chordata > Mammalia > Artiodactyla > Bovidae > Redunca > Redunca redunca. Next base: position 789,117 of record SJYQ01003336.1, read on the forward strand.
GAATGCAAAATGACACAACCACTTTGGAAAATAATTTAACATTTTAAATTAAAAGACGCTTGCTCCTTGGAAGAAAAGCTATGACAAACCTAGACAGCATATTAAAAAGCAGAGACATTACTTTGCCAACAAAGGTCTATCTAGTCAAAGCTATGGTTTTTCCAGTAGTCATGTATGGATGTGAGAGTTGAACTATGAAGAAAGCTGCACACCAAAGAGTTGATGCTTTTGAACTGTGGTATTGGAGAAGACTCTTGAGAGTCCCTTGGACTTCAAGGAGATCAAACCAGTCAATTCTAAAGGAAATCACTCCTGAATATTCATTGGAAGGACTGATACTGAAGCTAAAACTCCAATACTTTGTCCACCTGATACAAAGAACTGACACATTTGAAAAGACCCTGATGCTGGGAAAGATTGAAGGCAGGAGGAGAAGAGGACAACAGAGATGAAGTGGTTGGATGGCATCACTGACTTGATGCACATGAGTTTGAGTAACTGGGAGCTGGTGATGGACAGGGAAGCCTGGTATGCTGTGGTCCATGAGGTCACAAAGAGTCGGACATGACTGAGTGATTGACTGAATTCAATAAAATTAAACATATATCTATCATATGATTAAGGCATTCCACTTCTAGATATTTATCCAAGAGAAATAAAAGCATATATCCAGACAAAAACATACACACAAATGTTCATAGCATCTTCATGTGTTATAGCTAAAAACTAGACACAACCCAAATGTGCATCGACAGTTGAATGAATAATTTGTAGTAAATACATACAATTGAATTTTACTTAGCCAAAGAAAAAAATGAACTCGTTATATACCATAACAGTAGATAAATCTCAAAATAATTATGTTGAATGAAACAAACCAAACAAAAAAGAGTACATGGTGTACGATTCCATTTTTCTAAAAGCCTAGAAAATACAGAATAATCTACAGTATAGCAAGAAGTTCAGTGCTTGCCTAGGAATAGAGGAAGCTGGAACAGAATGCAAGGGATAGATTACAGAAGAGTATAAGGGAATTTAAGGTGTTTTAGTATATTTATTATCCTGATTTTGTTTATGTTAAAATTTACCAAATCATACTCTGCTTTAGTTTTCTTTTTTGGCTGCGTGGAGTCTTGTTGCAATTCATGGGCTTCCAGCATGTGGGATCTTAGTTTCTGGACCAGGGATCAAACCCATGTCCTCCCCTCATTGGCAGGCAGATTCTTAACCACTGGACCACCAAGGAGGTCCCCTGTATACATTTTCTATTGCTGCATAACAAATTGTCACAAACCTAGTGGCTTAACATGACACTAATTTAATATTTCACCATTTCCATGCGTCAGAAGTCCTAGTCAAAGTATGGGTTAAATGGGTCAAGATCTCACCAGGCTTAAATCAAGGTGTCAGCTATAACTGTTATCTCATTGAAAAACTGGGGTCTAAGAGTTTGGTGCCTTGTGGTTGTAGGATTAAGATCTCTGTTTTCTTACTGGATGTCAACCAGGGGTTCTCTTAGCTCCTAGAGACTGAGTTCTAGTCACATGGCCTTTTCACACATACATACTTCTTCAAAGCAATCAGGAGAATCCCCCTACAGTCTGTCCTGATAGAATCTTCCATAACATAATCTCAGCATGATGATCTCATTGTATTCACAGGTCCCGCCCAAACTCAAGGGAGGATTTTTAGTCAGCTGGGCTACCATACTAAATGCCATAGATTGGATGGCTTAAACCACAGAAATTATTTTCTCACAGTACCAGAGACTGGGAAGTCCAAGATCAGGGCTGATTTGGTTCCTGATGAGAGCGCTCTTCCTGGCTTGCTGATGGTTGCTTTTTACTATGTCTTCACTTAGCTTTTCTCCTCTCTCTTTCTTCCTCTTCTCCTAAGGCCACTAATCCCACCAGGAGGTTCCCATCCTTAGGGCCTAATTGAATACTAATTACTCCCAAGTGGCCCATCTCCAAATATCATCACATTAGGGGTTAGAATTTCAACCTATGAATTTTGTAGAGACACATTCAGCCCATAACAGAGGGTATTATATAGGGTTTGTACACTAAGAAGTGGAATCTTGGAGCCATCAGAGAGGGCTGTCTACTACATATTCTCTATATACATACAGTTTTGTCAAGAAACGTCAATATAAAAAAAGAAGTAATTATATAAGGGAAAGAAAATTAGATTAACCTCAGACTTTTTTGAAGTAATGTTTTATTACTTAATACAAAATCAGTTCAGTTCAGTTCAGTCGCTCAGTCGTGTCCAGCTCTTTGCAACCCCATGAATCACAGCACGCCAGGCCTCCCTGTCCATCACCATCTCCAGGAGTTCACTCAGATTCATGGCCATCGAGTCAGTGATGCCATCCAGCCATCTAATCCTGGGTTGTCCCCTTCTCCTCCTGCCCCCAATCCCTCCCAGCATTAGAGTCTTTTCCAATGAGTCAACTCTTCGCATGAGGTGGCCAAAGTACTGAGGTTTCAGCTTTAGCATCATTCCTTCCAAAGAAATCCCAGGGCTGATCTCCTTCAGAATGGACTGGTTGGATCTGCTTGCAGTCCAAGGGACTCTCAAGAGTCTTCTCCAACACTACAGTTCAAAAGCACCAATTCTTCGGCACTCAGCCTTCTTCACAGTCCAACTCTCACATCCATACATGACCACAGGAAAAACCATAGCCTTGACTAGCCGGACCTTAGTCGGCAAAGTAATGTCTCTGCTTTTCAATATGCTATCTAGGTTGGTCATAACTTTTCTTCCAAGGAGTAAGTGTCTTTTAATTTCATGGCTGCAATCACAATCTGCAGTGATTTTGGAGCCCAAAAAAATAAAGTCTGACACTGTTTCCNCAATAAAGCAGAAATAGATGTTTTTCTGGAACTCTCTTGCTTTATCCATGATCCAGTGGATGTTGGCAATTTGATCTCTGGTTCCTCTGCCTTTTCTAAAACCAGCTTGAACGTCAGGGAGTTCACAGTTCACATATTGCTGAAGCCTGGCTTGGAGAATTTTGAGCATTACTTTACTAGCATGTGAGATGAGTGCAATTGTGCGGTAGTTTGAGCATTCATTTGCATTGCCTTTCTTTGGAATTGGAATAAAAACTGACCTTTTCCAGTCCTGTGGCCACTGCTGAGTTTTCCAAATTTGCTGACATATTAAGTGCAGCACTTTCACAGCATCATCTTTCAGGATTTGAAACAGCTCAACTGGAATTCCATCACCTCCAGCTTTGTTCATAGTGATGCTTTCTAAGGCCCACTTGACTTCACATTCCAGGATGTCTGGCTCTAGATGAGTGATCACAACATCATGATTATCTGGGTCGTGAAGATCTTTTTTGTACAGTTCTGCCGTGTATTCTTGCCATCTCTTCTTAATATCTTCTGCTTCTGTTTGGTCCATACCATTTCTGTCCTTTATTGAGCCCATCTTTGCATGAAATGTTCCCTTGGTATCTCTAATTTTCTTGAAGAGATCTCTAGTCTTTCCCAATCATGCAATACAAAATACAGAGCAATATTTTAGATACTCAAAGAAAGAATATGTGAGCTACAGATTTTATACCTCATAAAACTCATATTCAAATATAAAGGGCACAAGCAAATTTTTATCAACATGCACAACTCAGGGAATATTGTTTCTATTTGCTTCATTAGAAATCTACTACAGAATGTACTTTAGACAACCAAAATGAATAGAAAATTTTCAGCATTAGAGCAGATGATGAGTATTAAACATATACAGTAGTTACTTGTAGAACTAACAGTGAGAAAAAAAGAAGAGAGTATAATATGTAATGTCTTTACTTTTAAGCAAGACAGTGAAGTTATAAAAAATTGGGTTTTACGTATAAAACATTTTCAAAAAATAGTTTTTAAATCCTTAGCAATTTTTAATCGTAATGGTTTTAGTATGCTATTTGAAAACTATTCTCTTTGTAACATAAGATAAAGTAATAGGGTAATTATGCTAAATTCTAATTTTACTTTCTCTTGTATTCATAAGAACTGGGATACTTGATGTGGAAGAAAGTGGTTACAGTTAAGTAAAAACAAATAAACATAACCCACCTTATGCTTGCATGCATGCTCAGTCACTTGAATCCTGTCTGACTCTTTGCGACCCAATGGACCTGCAAGACTCCTCTGTCCATGGGATCCTCCAGGCAAGAATACTGGACTGGGTTGCCATCCCCTCCTTCAGGGGATCTGCCTGACCCACGGATCAAACCTGTGTCTCTTAAGTCTTCTGCATTGGCAGGTGGGTTCTTTACCATTAGTGCCACCTGGGAAGCCCCCTAGATGCCAGTAACACCCCCAAGTTGTGACAATCAAACATTGCTAAAGTGAGGGGTAGGCAAAATTACTCCTAGTTAAGATTAATTGATCTAGAAAAACATATGTTACTTCTCATATTTTCCTACTGCCTAGAATTTAGCTGTATAGTAGTCCAACAATGTGACAAGCTGGATAGCCATGCCCATCTAAAAGTTGGGAATTTTACTGTAAGAAAGAGAGAGAGAGAGAATGAATGTTTGGGGAAAACTAGTAGTCTTTGCATCTATTTCAGGCATGTGGACCATCAGATTTCTGAAGTCCCATGTCATGTCTGAGATACCAGAGCAGAATACACAATGGGGTTGGCTTTGGAGAGGAGAGAACAAGGGTGGTCACCAGGAGGAATTTCTGGGGTCCTTAGCCAGAATTCAAAATCTATATATAGTACATGATTTAAAACAGAAGAAGGAAAAAAAGAGAAAGCTGGTTAGAGATCTGAGGGATTCCCAGTTTGCCACCCATAGCCCAACCCTTGAAGTAAAGAATTAGATCAGTTTTATATAAGAGTTTTTAAAAATTCAAATTGCAACAAAGTTAGACTGGCTTCTCCTAAGCCTCCCAGAACAAAACCAAAAATGAAACACCACACCTGCACACCTGAATTTCAGGTGGAAATATATTGATATGATTTTATAAACTAGTCTATATAAATGTGTGCGTGCACACACACATGTCTATGTGTATATACACTCAGGGCTTCCTCGGTGGCTCAGTGGTAAAGAACCTGCCTGCAGTGCAGGAGACACAGAAGATACCGGTTCGATCCCTGGGTCAGGAAGATCCCGTGAGGAGGGCATGGCAACCCACTCCAGTATTCTTGCCTGAAGACCCCACAGCAGAGGAGCCTGGTGGGCTAGTCCATAGGGTCACAGAGTCGGACACGGCTGAAGCGACTGAGCACACACACACACATTCACACTCATATAAAAAGATTTCCTCCCTCTTCTACTCTTCTTCACAAAGGGTCCTCTGGCTACATGATCCTGCCAAGACAATCAGAAGAGTTAGTTGTACATAATTCCTTGTATAGGATTGAGTGCCTTACCACTGAGCTCAGGCATCTCTTCATATGACGTGACAATTAGGCTCTCCACCCTAGTGACCACACAGCCTTGGTTTCCCATTCCTATTAGGAAATCTTCAGGGGAGGAGGGAACACCTCTATACTCCTCCATAAAACAGCATTTGTTAGGCTTGAGGCAGTCTAAATCTAAACTTAGGGAGAAAAAAAATTCTAACTTTGCAAAGACAGAGTTCAAACAATTTATATTATTAAAGAAAAACCTTAACACTGCAATTTGAAGTTACCACATTTGGTTTCCTCACTGAATTTCAGAGTTTTTCTAAGAGGAACCGCTGGAGAAGGAAATGGCAACCCACTCCAGTATTATTGCCTGGAGAATCCCATGGACAGAGATCCATAGGGTTACAAAGAGTCAGATATATGACTGAGGCAACTTAGGACCAACAGACTAAGAGGAGAGGGTGGGGGAAATTGATCTTTCTGTATCTGCGCTGCGAAGAGCTCTCCACAAAGGCAAATTCCTCCATCAGCACCAGAAGATGAAAGAGAATCACTGCTCTCCATTTGAAAAGTTTTCCAACCACCCACTGAAATCCAGATGCTATGGAGCCCTCTGACATTTTCGAATCAGGCTTCTATTGAACAAATAGAATTTGGTCACACAGGTTTGCCAAAATGCCATGTGATTTGTGCGTTCCTGATACCTCAAGTGTCCCCAGGCAGATTTTTAAACATACAAGTTATTTGTTCAAAATGCCGAGATTTCATGGGAACATTATCCTCTATTTTAAAAATAAAGTTTAAAACTATTTGAAAAGGAAGTATTAATCAGTCATTGCTGAGTAGCCAGATTCACAGCTCATAGAAATACATGATACAGTTTTAATCTTCTCTGTGGAGACAGATATTAGAGGCCCCTTGAAGACACAGACTTTTAGGCTCAGTCAGTAAAGAATCTGCGGGCAACGCGGGTGACCTCCTGCAATGCATGGGTCAGGAATATCCATGGGTTCAGTCCATGGGTCAGGAAGATTCCCTGGAGAAGGAAATGGCAGTCCACTCCAGTATTCCTCCCTGGAGAATTCCTTGGACAGAGGAGTCCGATGGGCTACAGTCCTTGGAGTCTCAGAAAGTCAGACATGACTGAGCAACTAGCGCTTTCACTTTTTTTCACTTTCTATATCAAAGCCCTGCCCTTAAGTCTCTTTGTCCTTTTAACAAAAAGTTTCAAAGCACTGAATTACCTTATCACTAAAATTATTCCAATTATAACCACGTGGGTTCCTCTGGGGCCTTCCTGGAACAGACCCCTCCCCTGTGTCCTCTGCCTGCCTCTTATTTGTAGAATAGCTTTAGTATACTAGTCCTCCTCTGAATCACAAAAGCCTGGCTCCATAATCAATGATTAAAAGGAGGTGAACATGTAGTGATTAAAAAAAAAAAAAAAAAGATAAGTTAGGCCAGGAAAACTGGTAACCATTTAAACAGTAAGTCAGCCACAGGACAGCCACAGAATCTTGAGTTCCTCCTGAAAGTACATAGTGATGGGCAGGGAGGCCTGGCGTGCTGCGGCTCATGGGGTTGCAAAGAGTCGGACACGACTGAGCGACTGAACTGAACTGAACTGAACTGAAAGTACACAGAAGATAGTATCTGGTGCACATTCTTGAGTTGTTCTACAGCGACTAGAGAGAAAGTTGCTCAGTTGTGTCTAACTCCTTGTGACCCCATACTGTAGCTCACCAGGCTCGCTGTCCATGGGATTCTCCAGGCAAGAGTACTGGAGTGGGGAGCCGCTCCCTTCTCCAGGGCATCTTCACAGCCCAGGGATCGGACCCGAGTCTCTGCATTACAGGCAGATACTAAAGCCTCCACCAAGTGGAAGAAGTTGACTACATGATGACCATGGGCACGAAGCCCCTAGACTTACTGGAGTCTGAGAATTAATAATGTGAAGCCCTGTGACACTGGCCAGTTTCCTCACCATCAACCAATCAGAGAATTGTGCACAAACTGATCATGTACCCTGCAACTCCCTCCACCACCTTGTTTTAAAAATGCTACCCTGAAACCTGTTGGGGAGTTTGGGCTCTATGAGTGTTCATTGCCCCCTGACTCCTTGTATAACACCTGCAATAAACATGGCACTTTCCTTCACCACAACCTGGTGTAAGTAAAGATTGGCTTTACTTCTTCTGGCCCCACATTTGGTTGGGTAGTGACTAAATCATTCCAGTGAGGAGCATTGTTTCTTGTCCAAAGAAAAGAATCCTAATTTCTAGGCTAGTTCTGGGAGTGCACTGGGCAGACACTCATGGACGTGTTTGGAGGTTCCCTGGTAGCTCAGATGGTAAAGAATCTGCCTGCAATGCAGGAGACCTGGGTTCAATCCCTGTCAGGAAGATCCGCTGGAGAAGGGGTTGACTACCCACTCCAGTACTCTTGCCTCGAAAATTCCATAGACCAGGGAGCCTGGTGGGCTATAGTCCATGGGGTTGCAAAGAGCTGAGCAAGACTGAGCGACTAATACTTTGACTTTTTTTCCACTTTCATGGAGGTGTTGCAAATGCTGCGATAAGCATGAGAATTGAAAATTCTTTTTCCCAGTAGAATATTGTTAGGAAAATTCCAGACCAAAAGGAGACAAGGAAGTGAATGTTTATAGAGTACAACCAATGTGGAAGATAGAGCTTTGCTCCTTTGTAAGTTAAGTTTGAATTAACCTGCTTTTATCCTGGGAGTAGACTGAGAAAGAGAGAAAGGGAACTCACCATTGTTGAGTATTGACAGTGTGCTGGCACTTCCTAGCCTGTGTCTCAGTGAATCCTCATGTGGGCATCGTTATCCTCATTTTATATCCATGTCCATGTATCTGGCATGCAAGAAAGTGCCCAAATCGTACCCAGGCCTATGTATTGTAATTGTAAAGATAACTGTATCTCGCTGATAAAACGTGTTCCCTGGTCTGTGGCCACATCCTCAGTAGTGGAAGGAGCCCTGAAAATTACCCTTCTCTGCAGCAGCTAAAATCAGATTAGCTCATCACTCCAAGCTATTGAAAATGATCCAGATAAACCCCACAATCTAAAAATACAGTGAAAAAAAAAAAAAACCCATCCATTTCTAGCTCTTTTTCCATGTCTCTTGAATTTTGAGTGTGAAATGTTTGGTTTAAAAACATCTTCATCAAGCCAAGTTTAAAGAAGAATGTCCAAGCAAAGTTTTGGTTCAGCACAATTACAGGGTGTTTTTGTTCAATCTTTACAAGGTTTTCTTAGATATTTTTAAGAAATGGGGAAAAGAAGGTTACAAGAAAAAGTTTGTTTCCCAAGCTGAAGCATGGACTTGTGGATACAGGATAGTTGAACAAGAAAATTATTCTTGGAGAAAAGAGCTGAGAAAGAAAATATGCCAGATTAAGGCAAATTGAGTAGGAGGGTAATTAAGTGAAACTGAGACCAGGGTCATGTCAGTTCCCATTTCACCTGTGGACAGCCTCACTCTTTCATCCTTAAGGGAGTTGTGCCTAGGATGTAACAAGGATTGTTTATGATAGAGAATGCTTCAAGTTACATATATGCAACCACACCCCAAACAGAGATTCCTCCCACGGCCAACTAATAGCTTTAGGCCAACTAATAGCTTTACGTACACTTTACTGCATGGAATCCAAAATAATCTTTTACTGTTTACTAAAGGCGTTTCTAAAAGCCTGGCTCCATAATTAATGATTAAAAGGAGGTGAACATGTAGTGATTAAAAAAAAAAAAGGTAAGTTAGGCCAGGAAAACTGGTAACCATTTAAACAGAAAGTCAGCCACAGGACAGCCACGGAATCTTTAGTTCCTCCCGAAAGTACATAGTGATGGGCAGGGAGGCCTGGCGTGCTGCGGCTCATGGGGTTGCAAAGAGTCGGACACGACTGAGCGACTGAACTGAACTGAACTGAAAGTACACAGAAGATAGTATCTGGTGCACATTCTTGAGCTGTTCTACAGCGACTAAAGAGAAAGTCACTCAGTTGTGTCTAACTCTTTGTGACCCCATACACCATAGCTCACCAGGCTCGCTGTCCATGGGATTCTCCAGGCAAGAGTACTGGAGTGGGGAGCCGCTCCCTTCTCCAGGGCATCTTCACAGCCCAGGGATCGGACCCGAGTCTCTGCATTACAGGCAGATACTAAAGCCTCCACCAAATGGAAGAAGTTGACTACATGATGACCATGGGCACGAAGCCCCCAGACTTATTGGAGTCTGAGAATTAATAACGTGAAGCCCTATAACACTGGCCAGTTCCCTCACCATCAACCAATCAGAGAATTGTGCACGAACTGATCATATACCCTGCAACTCCTGGAATGAAGGGCATTCCAACTTCCACACAAGATCACCTTATTTCCAGTGTTTGCTTCAAGGTTTGGCTCAAATGGTAAAGACTCTGCCTGCAATGCAGGAGACCTGGGTTCGATTTCTGGGTCGGGAAGATCCCCTGGAGAAGGAAATGGCAACCCACTCCAGTATTCTTGCCTGGAGAATCCCATGGACAGAAGAGCCTGATGGGCTACAGTCCATGGGGTCACAAAGAGTTGGACACACTGAGCGACTAACATATATATATATATATATATATATGCCCCAGTGCACATTTATGCACTTTTTTTACAACAGGAAACTATAGCTCTAGTATGCTGGCTTGTCACTGGTAATACAGTAGGAATTTTTAGGCATCAGTCTTAACTTAGTCATTGATTCATTGGTAGAATAACATCAGGCAGAATAAGGGATGGTGTTGTATGTGGAGAAATGGATGAATGGGTTATTACTGCCATCTGGTGGCAAAGATGCAAAAATACAGGCGACACTTTCAGTTCTTTTCAGTTCAGTACAGTCTCTCAGTCCTGTGCCATTCTTTGCGACCCCATGGATGCAGAACTCCAGGCCTCCTGTCCATCACCAACTCCCGGAGTTTACTCAAACTCCATGACTCACGATGACTCACGTCCATCGAGTCAGTGATGCCATCCAACCATCTCATTCTCTGTCGTCCCCTTCTCCTCCCGCCTTCAGTCTTTTCCAATGAGTCAATTCTTCGGATCAGCTGGCCAAAGTATTGGAGTTTCAGCTACAGCATCATTGTCCTTCCAAGGAATATTCAGGACCGATTTCTTTTAAGATGGACTGGTTTGATCTCCTTGAAGTCCAAGGGACTCTCAAGAGTCTTCTCCAATACCAAAAGCATCAATTCTTTGTCACTCAGCTTTCTTTACAGTCCAATTCTCACATCCGTACATGACTACTGGAAAACCCAAAGCCTTGACTAGACGGACCCTTGTTGGCAAAGTAATGTCTCTGCTTTTTAATTTGCTGTCTAGCTTGGTCATAGCTTTTCTTCTAAGGAGTAAGCATCTTTTAATTTCATGGTTGCAGTCACCATCTGCAGTGATTTTGGAATCCAGAAAAATAAAGTTTGATACTGTTTCCACTCTTTCTCCATCTATTTTCCATGAAGTGATGGGACCAAATCCCATGATCTTTGTTTTCTGAATGTTGAGCTTTAAGCCAACTTTTTCACTCTCCTCTTTCACTTTCATCAAGAGGCTCTAGTTCTTTGCTTTCTGCCATAAGTGTGGTGTCATCTGCATATCTGAGGTTATTGCTATTTATCTCGGCAATCTTGATTCCAGCTTGTGTTTCATCCAGCCTGGCATTTCACATGATGTACTCTGCACATAAGTTAAATAAGCAGGGTGACAATATACAGCCTTGACGTACTCCTTTTCCTATTTGGAACCAGTCTGTTGTTCCATGTCCAGTTCTAACTGTTGCTTCCTGACCTGCACACAGATTTCTCAGGAGACAGGTCAGGTAGTCTGGTAGTCCCATATCTTTCAGAATTTTCCACAGTTTGTTGTGATCCACACAGTCAAAGGCTTTGGCACAGTCAATAAAGCAGAAGTAGATGTTTTTCTGGAACTCGCTTGCTTTTTTGAAGATCCAGCGGATGTTGACAATTTGATCTCTGGTTCCTCTGCCTTTTCTAAAACTAGTTTGAACATCTGGAAGTTCACGGTTCACGTACTGTTGAAGCCAGGCTTGGAAAATTTTGAGCATTACTTGACTAGCGTGTGAGATGAGTGCAATTGTGAGGTAGTTTGAGCATTCCTTGGCATTGCCTTTCTTTGGGACTGGAATGAAAACTGACCTTTTCCAGTCCTGTGGCCACTGCTGAGTTTTCCAAGTTTGCTGGCATATTGAGTGCAGCACTGTCACAGCATCATCTTTCAGGATTTGAAACAGCTCAATTGGAATTCCATCTCCTCCACTAGCTTTGTTCATAGTGATGCTTCCCTAAGGCCCACTTGACTTCACATTCCAGGATGTCTGACTCTAGGTGAGTGATCACACCAACATGAGTATCTTCACATGTCATGAAGATCTTTTTTGTATAGTTCTTCTGTGCATTATTGCCACCTCTTCTCAATATCTTCAGCTTCTGTTAGGTCCATACCATTTCCGTCCTTTATTGTGCCCATCTTTCCATGAAATGTTCCCTTGGTATCTCTAATTTTCTTGAAGAGATCTCTAGTCTTTCCCATTCTATTATTTTCCTTTATTTCTTTGCACTGATCACTGAGAAAGGCTTTCTTATCTCTCCTTGCCATTCTTTGAAACTCTGCATTCAAACGGGAATATCTTTTCTTTTCTCCATTGCTTTTTGCTTTTCTTCTTTTCACAGCCTTTTCTAAGGCCTCCTCCAACAGCTGTTTTGTCTTTTTGCATTTCTTTTTCCTTGGGGATGTTCTTGATCCCTGTCTCCTGTACCATGTCATGAACCTCCATCCATAGTTCATCAGGCACTCTATCTATCAGATCTAGTCCCTTAAATCTATTTCTCACTTCCACTGTATAAATTGTAAGGAATTTTATTTAGGTCATACCTGAATGGTCTAGTGGTTTTCTCTACTTTCTTCAATTTAACTCTGAATTTGGCAATAAGGAGTTCATGATCTCAGCCACAGTCAGCTCCCGATCTTGTTTTGCTGACTGTATAGAGCTTCTCCACCTTTGGCTGCAAAGAATATAATCAGTCTGACTTCATTGTTGACTATCTGGTGATGTCCATGTGTAGAGTCTTCTCTTGTGTTGCTGGAAGAGGGTTTTTGCTATGACCAGTGCATTTTCTTGGCAAAACTCTTATTAGTCTTTGCCCTGCTTCATTCCGTATTCCAAGGCCAAATTTGCCTGTTACTCCAGGTGTTTCTTGACTTCCTACTTTTGCATTCCAGTCCCCTATAATGAAAAGGACATCTTTTTCAGGTGTTAGTTCTAAAAGGTCTTGTGGGTCTTCATAGAACCGTTCAACTTCAGCTTCTTCATTACTGGTCGGGGCATAGACTTGGATTACCGTTATATTGAATGGTTTGCCTTGGAAATAGAGATCACTCTGTCATTTTTGAGACTGCATCCAAATACTGCATTTCAGACTCTTTTGTTGACTATGATGGCTACTCCGTATCTTCCAAGGGATTCTTGCCCACAGTAGTAGATATAATGGTCATCTGAATTAAATTCAGCCATTCCAGTCCATTTTAGTTCACGGATTCCTAAAATGTCAATGTTCACTCTTGCCATCTCTTGCTTGATCACTTCCAACTTGCCTTGATTCATGGACCTAACATTCCAGGTTCCTGTGCAATATTGCTCTTTACAGCATCGGACCTTGCTTCCATCACCAGTCACATCCACAGCTGGGTATTGTTTTTGCTTTGGCTCTGTCTCTTCATTTTTTCTGTAATTAATTCTCCTCTGATCTCCAGTAGAATATTGGGTACCTACAGACCTGGGGAGTCCATCTTTCACTGTCCTATCTTTTTGCCTTTTCATAGTGTTCATGGGGTTCTCAAGGCAAGAATACGGAAGTGGTTTGCCATTCCCTTCTCCAGTGGACCACGTTTTGTCAGACCTCTCCACCATGACCCATCCATCTTGGGTGGCCCTATACGGCATGGCTCATAGTTTCATTGAGTTAGACAAGGCTGTGGTCTCTGTGATTAAATTGGTTAGTTTTCTGTGATTGTAGTTTTCAGTCTGTCTGCCATTTGATGGAGAAGGATAAGAGGCTTATGGAAGCTTCCTGATGGGAGAGACTGACTGAGGGGGGAAATGGGTGTTGTTCTGATGGGCGGGGCCATACTCAGTAAATCTTTAATCCAATTTTCTGTTGATGGCTGGAGCTGTGTTCCCTCCCTGCTATTTACCTCAGGCCAAACGGCATTGGCACCCCACTCCAGTACTCTTGCCTGGAAAATCCCATGGATGGAGGAGCCTGGTGGGCTGCAGTCCATGGGGTCGCTAAGAGTCGGACATGACAGCGACTTCACTTTCACTTTGTACTTTCATGCACTGGAGAAGGAAATGGCAACCCACTCCAGTGTTCTTGCCTGGAGAATCCCAGGGGCGGGAGAGCCTTGTGGGCTGCCGTCTATGGGGTCGCACAGAGTCGGACACGACTGAAGTGACTTAGCAAACTATGGTGGAGGTAATGAAGATAATGGTGACCTCTTTCAAAAGGTCCCATGAAAGCACTGCTACACTCAGTGCCCCCAACCCTGCAGCAGGCCACCGCCAACCTACGCCTCTACCAGAGACTCCTGGACACTCACAGGCAAGTCTGGGTCAGTCTCTTGTGGGGTAACTGCTCCTTTCTCTTGGGTCTTGGTGCACACAAGGTTCTGTTTGCCCTCCAAGAGTCTATTTCCCAGTCCTGTGTAAGTTCTGGCAGCTCTATGGTGGGGTTAACGGTGATCTTCTTCAAGAGGGCTTATGCCACACCCAAGTCTGCTGCACCCAGAGCTCCTGCCCCTGTGGCAGTCCACTGCTGACCCACACCTCCGCAGGAGATGCTCAAACACAGCATCACATTGGAGAGATCAAAATAGGACTCATTCATTTGGGAAATGCATTGTTGTACAGACTGTGAAGAAAATGTTTAATTACCAGACTTTTGTGTCACTTCTTTGACCCATACCAGGTGGAATGTCAACTGTTCTAACTCACTTTTTTTTCTCGATATCCGGGAACATAAAGGTGTGTGAGTTTTGGGACCTAAAGACCACAGAAAAGATTTAAGAATCATTGCGTCCATTTCCCATCCCTGTGGAACTCTGCCCCCAAAAGTTTTCATCTAGAACTTAAAGTTGATAGATATACTATTAATGGAGTGCAGCTTTCAAAGGGGGAGACCTTGTCATCTGTTAGCATATTTCAGGTTCTTATGGTATGTTTCCTAGGCAGTTGTCAACATGATAAAATCAGGTAAAATTCAGGATACCATTGTTTCAACAGGGGAGACTGAAAGTATCTGATAATGGCTTGGCAGGGAGATTTGACTGCCAAGGATAGCTAAACGTCCTTTTAGGCCAAACTTCTATCATACACTACGCAACATCATCTCCTGCTACACAGTATGCAAATTCTGTTCCGGAAACCAACCTTCTTTCACTGAACACTTGCACAACATTTTTGTTTTTGCCCTCAAGTCTTCATGCTTTCTTTTCTTTCCACCTCTATTTCTTTCCACTCTTTCTTAGATAACTACCTGGTTCTTGGCCAAACTTCAAAATGGACCACCTTGAAAATGCTTTAAAGATGATTTACACGTGGTTCTGATGATCGCTACAATTATCATTGGGGATGTTTCTTGCGATGTGTTACTCTTTTAAACATTTTATACAAATATTATTATTACCAAATTCCCAGAAAAACTTGAGGAATTGTTATTCCTGTTTAAGAATCAATAAATCTTTGGCTAAGAGCAGTTTAGAATTGGCCCACACCCACACAGAGAGTGAGTAGAGAAAGAATAGAGAAACCAGATTTGGAAGCAAGTTCAGTCTAGTTTAAAGATTAAATGTATTCCTTCTTTCATAATCATTCCATCAATTCTACCTGTGCATCCACACACACATACACAAATATGCATACACACACAGAGTTTGGTATGAACGATACAATTGTATATTTGCATACAGTGTATTGGAGAAGGAAATGGCGGCCCACTCCAGTGTTCTTGCCTGGAGAATCCCAGGGACAGGAGAGCCTGGTGGGCCGCCGTCTATGGGGTCGCGCAGAGTCGGACACGACTGAAGCGCCTTAGCAGCAGCAGCACCATGCCGTGTATTGTTGTTATTTATTCGCTAAGTCATGTCTGGCTCTTTGTGACCCCATGGACTGTAGCCCACCAGGCTCCTCTGTCCCTAGGATTTCCCAGGCAAGAATACCTCAGGGGTTTGCTATTTCCTTCTTAAGAGGATCTTCCCCACCCAAGGATCGAATATGTGTCTCCTGCAGGCAGATTCTTTTCACTACTGAGCCACCTGGGAAGCCCACTAACACAGCATATATATATATATATATACACACACACACACACACACACACACACACACATATGTATGCTAAGTCACCAGTCATGTCCGACTGTGTGCGAACCCATAGATGGCAGCCCACCAGGCTCCCCCATCCCTGGGATTCTCCAGGCAAGAACACTGGAGTGGGTTGCCATTTCCTTCTCCAATGCATGAAAGTGAAAAGTGAAAGTGAAGTCACTCAGTCGTGTCTGACTCTTAGCAACCGCATGGACTGCAGCCCACCAGATCCTTCATCCATGGGTTTCCAGGCAAGAGTACTGAGTAGGATGCCATTGCCTTCTCCATATATATATATATTCTCAAATCACTTGCGTTTGAAATTGCATTCATTTATCTCAACAGAATCTGAATGATTTGAAATTAGAAATAATACCTGACATTGTCTTAGCAGCTCCAGAGAGGGCACATTGGGAAGTCATATGGTCTTTTGATTCAGAGAGTGGATTCTGAGGTCACGCTACATTCTACCACCATCTGACCATCTGGATGGGACTGAAAAAGGTGCTTGACATCAGATCCTAAATTTGGTAACTTGGAAATGTTCATAAGGCTTTTGAAAATTAGATGCAATTGTCTAGGAAAAGAGTTTAACTAGCGCTGTGCCTGTCACACGTCCATCATGTTTTAAAGGTGAGTTTTTATTTCTGTCTCTTCTACACGCTGGCTGTTGCATTCAGACGGTTGATTAACTGTTTTCAGTGATACAGCCATTTTTTTCACAACAGAAAAAGAAAAGGGTTATTATACAGTGTCTGATGACTCAAATGGTAACACTAGAATAACAGGACAAAGCTCCTTGCACAGGCTGTAAATCTTGTAAGGTCTGGAGAGATGAATATTGGAAAAGCAGAGGGTACCAGACTCCTAAATTAATCTAGCCTGGCAACAGCCACATGGAAAGTTCTAAATGTGAAAATGGTAACTTTTTTAGTTTTCTCCTCAAGGCCTGCCAAAGACTGTCATCCTCCTTGTTCATCTCTAGTAAATCATAGTATCTAACTCAGTTCCTCTAAATGTTGGCTTTTTCTAGCACTTTCCCCTAAAATAAAAATACGAAAAGGCATTCCAGCACGAAAACTGTTAAGCTATGTAAATTCCAGAAATTATATTTGAAATAAATTTATGCTTTTTAGATTTGTCAGAGAAATAAAATAGCAATCACTGGGAGGAAAGTCTAATATTCCTGGGAAAATAAAGTGCTTTTAAGAAGAAGAGCAATCATCTCTCATTCTAGGAAATGACAGAGTTTTTTTAAAAATTATGGTTTAAAGGGTGATTGCTTTATAAAAATTGTATGTGGTTCTATACATGTATATATCATGTATACACATCACATATATATAGTCTAAGTTGATAACATTTCTTAAACTACTGCCCCACTGCCATGGGCACTGATATCTTAAGAATCCGCATTTCTGCCATGATCATGACAAGAGTTACACACCTCAGGGACCATGCATTAAGATTAGAAAAAAACCCAATCCTCTCATTGCTAATCCAGCAAATCCACTTCTAGAAACCAATCCCAACAATACACTACCAAGATAAAAAATATATTTGCTCAAGACTATTCATTGCAAAAAAAGAAAAAAAAACAAAGAGAACAAACAAAAAAGGAAAGAAAAATTATTGCAACGTTATCTGTTATATGAAAAGTCTAAAAACAATTCAGAGGCTCATCAAAATGGTACTAATTATTTAAATAACACCGCTTTACACGATCGAGCACTCTGCAGAGTTTAAAAAAGAGAATTATCTCCATGCTACTTGCATTTCTATGGATTGTGTTGTTGTTCATTCGCTAAGTTGTGTCTGACTCTTTGTGTCCCCATGGACTGCGGTCAGTACTAAGAGTACCTTCAGTGTCCAGACTATGATATCTAAATTTTTTTTTCCCAATTAGGTGGAACCTGGGCTTCTTAGAGAACTGACTGATTCCAGACCTGGAGCAAGAAATTTACGAGATAAACTTGAACATTCTTGTTGGGTCAAAAAGCAAGAACACTGCCCAGATTATTTTCAAAAGACTCATGGTTCAACCTGAAAAGATTCCCACCATCCCAAAGTTAGACAATTAGAACACCAAGAAGAGTAATAAATGCAATCACATAAAATATGTGTGTACGTTATAATGTATAAAATATCATCACAAACCATGTGATATGATCACAAACCATATCACAGGGTTTGTGATAATATTCAAGCAAGAGAACAGGCAAACTCATTGACCATCCTTGGAGAATGATAGGGAACATGGTCATTTTGAAAACTAGTAAATAAAAGCAAAGGACCAAACTTCATCCTGCTTTTTCTGAATAAATCATACTTCAGAGTAATTCAGTGGGTAATGGGGCTAGAGATCTCTATGTGCTAGTCCCTTCAGTCATTTCTGACTCTTTATGACCCCGTGG
Organism: Redunca redunca; assembly: GCA_006410935.1. NCBI lineage: Eukaryota > Metazoa > Chordata > Mammalia > Artiodactyla > Bovidae > Redunca > Redunca redunca. The sequence goes on from SJYQ01003336.1 coordinate 807,331, forward strand.
ACTGTAGCCCACAAGTCTCCTCTGTTCATGGGATTCTCCAGGCAAGAATACTGGAATGAGTTGCCATGCCCTTCTCCAGAGAGTTCTCTATATAGAAATATTAATATTTCAGCCAATAAAAAAAGGAATTGTACAATAGTGACATTCCAATGCATATCACTCTTGCAAGCTCTAATGTGTTAATAGATTTAGACAATGGTCATGAACGTCTAAAATCACAAAAAGAGAACCAACTAGACAATAGGTGCCTCCTATTAAAAGGTCACTATCCACTATTTTTGCAAAAAATTAAACCTAAATTTCATCAAGACTAAATCTATCACTTTTCAGAAATTACAGAAACTTGTAAAATGATACCACAGACTAGCTAATTGCAGTGCATGGGCCTTATTTAGAACCCAATGATAGCCAAAGTGAACTGGAAACAAATTGAAACTATGGGAAAATTTGAACATTGACAGAACACTTGATGGTATCAAAAATAACTGTGGATTTCTTCTTTGTGACAATCCTAGGTCTCCTGCACTGCAGGCATATCCTTTGTAGTCTGAATTACCAGGGAAGCCCAAGCCAGTTATGAGAGGCACACAAATGAAAGGGAAGAATATTCACCGGGGAAGGAGAAGTTTGGGGGGTTGTATTCCCTGATTTTTATTCCAGCTCCATCTTCCCAAGGGGAGGAGGCGTTTTTTATCTTATTTGGTTTAAATCAGAAGTGTCATGGCATCAGAGAATGATAGGTGTTTCTTATCTGCAAGGCTAATTTTATTAGAATGAGAGCATAATAAACAACAAATTACATTCCAAGGTAGGAGAGTCCCATCTTTCCCCACCTCTCTTTGTCTGCTTGCAGGACTCTTTATCACCCGAAAGATGCGGTTTCCTGTTAGTCTGGAAGGTTCCTACTTTTATTCATCTGCCCATGGAACTCCTCTGTGTGGAAGACCTGTGATTTCCTGCCACCTGGCCTCTGCCCTCATTTCTCTGCTTGTATTCTCTCTACCTGCCTGCTGTAACAAAATGACCCAGACACCGGTATTAACAAGGCTGGGGTTTGAGGATTACAGTGATTATTGATTCTATGTGATGCCTCTTTTGAATGTTGAGCTTTAAGCCAACTTTTTCGCTCTCCTCTTTCACTTTCATCAAGAGGCTTTTTAGCTCCTCTTCACTTTCTGCCATAAGGGTGGTGTCATCTGCATATCTGAGGTGATTGATATTTCTCCCAGCAATCTTGATTCCAGCTTGTGTTTCTTCCAGTCCAGCGTTTCTCATGATGTACTCTGCATAGAAGTTAAATAAGCAGGGTGACAATATACAGCCTTGATGTACTCCTTTTCCTATTTGTAACCAGTCTGTTGTTCCATGTCCAGTTCTAACTGTTGCTTCCTGACCTGCATACAGATTTCTCAAGAGGTAGGTTAGGTGGTTTGGTATTCCCATCTCTTTCAGAATTTTCCACAGTTTATTGTGATCCACACAGTCAAAGGCTTTGGCATAGTCAATAAAGCAGAAATAGATGTTTTTCTGGAACTCTCTTGCTTTTTCTATGATCCAGCGGATGTTGGCAATTTGATCTCTGGTTCCTCTGCCTTTTCTAAAACCAGCTTGAACATCAGGGAGTTCAGAGTTCACATATTGCTGAAGCCTGGCTTGGAGTCTGAGTGAACTCCAGGAGATGGTGATGGACAGGGAGGCCTGGCGTGCTGCGATTCATGGGGTCGCAAAGAGTCAGACACAACTGAGCGACTGACCTGACCTGTGATGCCTTTAAAGCCAAGGTTTATAAGTGTGCGGGAGAAATAATAGCTCTTTCTCGTTTAATTTGATTCAGAAATGAGAAGGGAATAGAGTGCTATCAATAAAATTTTTGAGGACTTCCAAAGGCACTGTTTTCCCTCTTGGTTTTTAGGGCAAGGAAACTGACCTAAGGTAGACTGAAGCAGGAGGCTGGCTTCAGAAAACAGGTACTAAACAGTATCTGAAATGCTTCAGGGCAAAGAAGCAAGAACACTTAAATCAGAAAAGGACAAGAAAATGGGGGTGAAGAAGAAAGCGACTGCAGATGTGGGATGTTGTTTGTCCCCAAGGATTCCTTTATAATGATACAAAACAAATTCTACTTCTGTGTTCAGGGATGGTTGTAGAAATCTGGCCATAAAATAAACAGTAGAAGACAAAGGGCACGTTGCAGTGGAAAGGTGGATGAAGGTAGATGGTTATGTAATTTCACAGCAGCTCCACAACCCTTGGCAAGAACTGATGGTTCTGTCAGGGGAGTGTACTCTCCTTGGTTCCGTCTCATCTCAACAAAAAGTTGAAGCGACGGACATTTACGCCCTCAGCATGTCACAGCTCTCAGATAGACCGTGTTACAGCTCTTGGACAGATTAGTATTACAGCTCTGTGTTACAGCTCGGTTTTATTTAGAAAATAATAGGAAAATATAAACTCTAGGCATGAGGGCATGCCGATCCAAAGACGCGAAGAGAAGAGAGAGAGAATGAGCGTGCAGGCAGGGGTGGAGAGAGACCCCTGGCCCTTTGACTCCTCTTTTTATACGTTTTTTTCCTCCCCCTGGGCCTGCCCTATGTAAATCCAGGAGTGCTGTTTGTTCTACCTGGGGTCCTGACTCCGGTCCTTGGACCTTCCTTTGTTCTATTTTCACAGGCTTCTCCCTTCCTTGTCTTTTAGCCACCACCATTCTGGACTCCTTTTTCCTATTCTAACTACCTAACGGTTCCAAAACTCCAAGAATATCTCCCCATGTGATCCAGGACTGATTGGGAAGGAGCTTGTACCTGGCTTGATGAGGGGAGAGCTTGCCCAAAAAAGTGATTAGTGAGGAAATCATTTTCCCTGCTAGACTTAGGACAGAAACCTCAGAGAGAAGAGATTTGAGATTCAAAAGCCAGTGATGGCCACCATGGTACTACTTTTAAAGAAGCTGGAGGCTGTTAACACCATACGCCATTTGTCTCGTTTACTTCCCCAAATCACATTCTTTGAACACATGCTGTTAACACAAGCTCATGTGCCTGATGCACACTGCGGTCAAAGAAACTGAAACGCTAGAGTTTGAAGCTAAGAAAAGTTTATTGCAAGGCCTTCCAAGGAGACAAGGTGGCTCACGCCCTGAAAAGCTTCCAGCTCCCTGAAGTGGGAGCCAAGCCGCTTCAGTCGCGTCTGACTCTGTGCAACCCCATGGACTCTAGTTCGTCAGGCTCCTCTGTCCATGGGTTTCTCCAGACCCGAACACTGGAGTGGGTGCCTTGCCCTTCCTCCAGGGATCCCCTAATCCAGGGATCAAACCCGTGTCCCTTACAGCTCCTGCATTGGCAGCAGGCTCTTCACCACTAGCGCCAGCCCTGAAGGGTTTCAACAAAGCATTTTAAAGGGCAGGGGAGGGGAGGGGTCACAGGGCAGGTGATCAGCTTACACACAGTTCTCTGACTGAGGCAGCTGGGTGCTGTCACGGGGTTTAACATGATCAGTCCCTAGGCTCCAGGAGGCCTGGGGCTAGGTGCTTAGTTAACATCTCCCATTTGGTGGGAAGGGTTTTCATATATGCAAAACAACTCAGGAAATATGTATCAAATACTGTTATCCAGATACTTTAGAGAGGAGCTAAAGCAGAGAAATATGGGGGAAGTTCTGTCCCAGGAAGTCCCCAAGAGGTTCTGTTCAGTTACAAGTTTGCCAAGCCCTGAGTTAGACCCAGGGATTGCATCACTGAGGCAAGCAGGCCTGGGGCCTCAGGGCAGATGGAGCGTTATGTCCTTGTCTATCAGGAATTCAGTTGTCCAGTGATCGTCAGTGAGAAGCCCGGCAAAGGGCTTTCCTAGGCTCTCCTTTCTCAGCTTCTTTTGCCAATAATATTTCCTTCTATACCCCTGTAAGCCCTATTTTAAAGTTGACAGAATCCATAAGAGATTAGTACATGGAACAAATGAAAGGAGACAAATACCTCCAGAGGCCAGAACTCTTTACTCTGCAGAATTTCTGATGCACAGCGATGAAAAAAACAAAATCCTCAGACATTTAGTTGTCTAAACAGGACAAAATAGCTCAATAAAAGTGTCCCATCCACTTCACCATCACTACTGCAGGCAATTTTGTTCAAAGATAGACAAGTCAAGGTTGGCCTTACCTGTTTCTATTTTGTCTAGTACAGAAAATAATTCATGTTATGACAAATGGCAGCATCGAAGAATGAACTGAATGAAGTCTGCTTTATTTCATACATAGAAATTAATGCATATAAAGTAAGTGGACTGATAAAAAACTGAAAAGCTTTGGTATGTGCAAAACTGGCATCAAAATTAAAGGAACTTAGACAAAATGGTCCCACTTAACAGACAGGACACAATATACAAGTGCCATGAAATGAGCAAATTAAGAATATTTTACCAGAATGTATATAAAACTTCTCCTCGTTTTAAAATTAATAAGTAATTAAAATACTAAAACGGAAAAGAGACTTAAAATACCATTTTAATTCTGTTATAAAACCATGTAGTCATTAGTATATTTTTTCTTGTATAAGATAACTATTTTAATTTTTTTGAATAGGTAATATATGTGTTTGGTTAAAAAAATAGGAAACAGAACTTCCCTGCTTGTCCAGTGGGTAGAAGTCTGTCTGCTCATGCCTGGAGCCCATGCTCTGCAACAAGAGAAACCACAGCAGTGAGAAGCCCACGAACCACGATAAAGAGTGCCTCCCATCACCACAACTAGAGAAGGCCTGCAGGCAGCAGCTAGGAACCAGCTCAGCCAAAAATAAATAAAACCTTTAAAGGAAAGGACACAGTAGGAAAGTGGATCTCCTCCCCACGCTGTATCACCTCTGTCTCACTTCAGAGGCAAGCACTAAAACCCGATGCTTGAGTGTCCGAGGGAAATAAGCAGCGCAGACAGGTTTTGGACAGGTAGGGTCGGTATCGGAATGCTAAGTCGCTTCAGTTGTGTTGGACTCTTCGTGACCCAATGGACTATAGCCCACCAGGCTCCTCTGTCCATGGGATTCTCCAGGTAAGAATACTGGAGTAGGTTGCCGTTTCTTCCTCCAGGGGATCTTCCTGACCCAGAGGTAGGACCCACGCCTCTTAGGTCTCCAGCTTTGGCAGGCAGGCTCTTTACCAATGTAGCCACATGGGAAGCCCCGCTCTATTGGCTGTTAAAAGTCCTGTTCTGACTGGTCAGTCAGCATCCCCAACTGAGTACAAGTATGTGTACACGTATAAAATCTTATTTTACAAATGTAGCACACTTTTGTATCAATTGTTCTGCTTACTTAATTTATGTGTGATTTTCCACATACATTAATATAGAAAGAAAGCTTACTTGTCCTTTCAGTGTATTAGCTCTACTCTTCAGAATGTTCCAATTTATAGATGAGTAAACCTGCTGCTGCTGCTGCTGCTAAGTCGCTTCAGTTGTGTCCGACTCTGCGACCCCATAGACGGCAGCCCACCAGGCTCCCCCGTCCCTCGGATTCTCCAGGCAAGAACACTGGAGTGGGTCACCATTTCCTTCTCCAATGCATGAAAGTGAAAAGTGAAAGCGAAGTCGCTCAGTCGTGTCCAACTAGACAGCGTAGTAAAAAGCAGAAACATTATTACTTTGCCAACAAAGGTCTGTATAGTCAAAGCTATGGTTTCTCCAGCAGTCATGTACAGATGTGAGAGCTGGACAATAAAAAAGGCTGAGCACAGAAGAACTGATTCTTTTGAACTGTGGTGCTGGAGAAGACTCTTGAGAGTCTCTTTGGACTGCAAGGAGATCCAACCAGTCCATCCTAAAGGAGATCAGTTCTGGGTGTTCATTGGAAGGACTGATGTTGAAGCTGAAACTCCAATACTTTGGCCACCTGATGTGGAGAACTGACTCACCGGAAAAGACCCTGGTGCTGGGAAAGATTGGGGGCAGGAGGAGAAGGGGAGGACAGAGGATGAGATAGTTGGATGGCATCACCGACTCGATGGACATGAGTTTGAGCAATCTCTAGGAGGCAGTGAAGGACAAGGAAGCCTGGTGTGCTGCAGTCCACGGGGTTGCAAAGACGCAAACAGGAATAGGTGACTGAACAACAACAAATCCAAAGTTTAGAAAGATTAACCAATTTCCCTAAAACCAAAAAAAATTGCAAGTGACAGAGTCCTGGTTGAACCAGATCTGCCTCAGTTCAAAAAACTCAACCTCTTAGCAACTGTTTACAATTTTAAATTCATTGCACTCAATATACCAGCAAATTTGGAAAACTCAGCAGTGGCCACAGGACTGGAAAATGTCAGTTTTCATTCCAATTCCAAAGAAAAGAAATGCAAAAGAATGCTCAAACTACCGCACAACTGCACTCATCTCACATGCTAGTAAAGTAATGCTCAAAATTCTCCAAGCCAGGCTTCAGCAATACGTGAACTCTGAACTCCCTGATGTTCAAGCTGGTTTTAGAAAAGGCAGAGGAACCAGAGATCAAATTGCAACATCCGCTGGATCATAGAAAAAGCAAGAGAGTTCCAGAAAAACGTCTATTCTGCTTTATTGACTATGCCAAAGCCTTTGACTGTGTGGATCACAATAAACTGTGGAAAATTCTGAAAGAGATGGGAATACCAGACCACCTAACCTGCCTCTTGAGAAATCTGTATGCAGGTCAGGAAGCAACAGTTAGAACTGGACATGGAACAACAGACTGGTTACAAATAGGAAAAGGAGTACGTCGAGGCTGTATATTGTCACCCTGCTTATTTAACTTCTATGCAGAGTACATCATGAGAAACGCTGGACTGGAAGAAGCACAAGCTGGAATCAAGATTGCTGGGAGAAATATCAATAACCTCAGATATGCAGATGACACCACCCTTATGGCAGAAAGTGAAGAAGAACTAAAGAGCCTCTTGATGAAAGTGAAAGAGGAGAGTGAAAAAGTTGGCTTAAAGCTCAACATTCAGAAAACTAAGATCATGGCATCTGGTCCCATCACTTCATGGGAAATAGATGAGGAAACAGTGGAAACAGTGTCAGACTTTTTTTGGGGGGTGGGGGGGGGGCTCCAAAATCACTGCAGATGGTGACAGCAGCCATGAAATTAAAAGACGCTTACTCCTTGGAAGAAAAGTTATGACCAACCTAGACAGTATATTCAAAAGCAGAGACATTGCCGACTAAGGTCCATCTAGTCAAAGCTATGGTTTTTCCAGTGGTCATGTATGGATGTGAGAGTTGGACTGTGAAGAAGCCTGAGCGCCGAAGAATTGGTGCTTTTGAACTGTGGTGTTGGAGAAGACTCTTGAGAGTCCCTTGGACTGCGGGGAGATCCAACCAGTCCATTCTGAAGGAGATAAACCCTGGGATTTCTTTGGAAGGAATGATGCTAAAGCTGAAACTCCAGTACTTTGGTCACCTCATGAGAAGAGTTGACTCATTGGAAAAGATTCTGATGCTGGGAGGGATTGGGGGCAGGAGGAGAAGGGAACGACCCAGGATGAGATGGCTGGATGGCATCACAGACTCGATGGATGTGAGTCTGAGTGAACTCCGGGAGATGGTGATGAACAGGGAGGCCTGGTGTGCTGCGATTCGTGCGGTCGCGAAGAGTCGGACACGACTGAGCGACTGAACTGAACTGAACTGAACTGAAAAGCAATAATAAATAAAACATAAATAAAAAGACAAATTGTTAGCATTTCTGCTACGTTTTACTGTTCCCTTAGCTTCTGGTCATTGATTGCATGGGAATAACGAGAGATGAGAGATGAGGGAGGTCAGACTGAAACAGAGAACATGCTGGGTGTTCCCACAGCAGTTCTAGCAAACTTCCACCAGGTGGCAGTATTTAAGAACATTACTGAAAACCACAAGGAGGGCAGCTATTGCTGCTATGAGATTGAATGTCAAACCAGATTATTTAAACTTTGGCCCACATTTGCTTTTCCAGTAACCCTTTTTGTTGTCCTTGGAAAAATTCAGGAGCTAAAGTTTTACCATTTCCGGTAAAATTATCTAACAAAAGGTTCACCCTTCAACTTGCTGATGTAGAACTTTGGCTTTAACAAATTACAGTAAATTTGGTTAACCTGATGCTGAGAACTCTGTATAAGGTCCTTGAAATTGCTCCAAATACCAATTCCTCCTCTGGAATTTTGTTGGCTATGCCACAAAGTGGTATTTAAAAGGCTGTTAATCTATATGGTGTCTAAATGCCTGGGCCATGTGTGAAGTACAAGGTCAGGAGAATACATGGCCCAGGAGTCATTGGTAAGGACTCTGCCTGGAAAGAATAGCTTTTTCCTAATAGTTAAGGCCTTTTACAAGCTTCCCCACATTTCTGTTTTCTCATCACTTGGCAACACTCGACCCTCGACCCAGTCTAACGAGCCATTTGCCTTCTTGTGGCCGTCACATCACTGTTGCTCCCACCACCACACTTTGCACACACTTTCCCTGTTTAAAAAATTCCTTGCTGGGACCTCCCCGGAGGTCCAGTGGTTTACACTCCAGGCTTCATCTGCAGGGGCTGTATTTTCAATCCTTGTCATACATGCTGCACGGCCCAGCCAAAATAATAATGATGATTCTTCTGTCATTCTTCTTTTTCCATGTTTATTTGGCTGCCTTGGGTCTTAGCTGCGGCACGTGGGATTTTTCTTGGGGAATGCGTACTCTCTAGTTGTGGCAGGATGGCTCAGGGCTTGAGGTACTTGGGCTTAGTTGCTGGGCATGTGGGATCTTAGTTTCCCTTCCAGGGAATCAAGCCTGCATTCCCTGCATTCCAAGGCAGATTCTTAACCACTGGACCACCAGGGCAGCTCCTCTTGCTTCATTCTTTCTCAATTCAGGTACCTACTGAGAACCAAAGAAATTGTTTTTTCACCTGCCAGATCAGTAAAGAAAGAATGTTGCCCACCATCAAGTTACCAATTACTGCAGCACCCTGAGGGGAGTTTGGGTTGGAGAAAAGCAGAGCTGAAATGTTTAAGATATATATCTAAAGAATCATTTCAATGAACACAGACTTTTGTATCTTCCCACACATAATAAGCGACTTCTCTGGTGCCTCAGTGGTAAAGAATCTGCCTGCCAATGTAGGAGACGTGGGTTTGACCCTACGTTGGAAAGATCCGCTGGAGGATTCTTGCCTGGTGTATTCTTGCCTGGGAAATCCCAAAGACTGAGAAACAGGGGTTGCAAAGAGTCAGACACGACTGAGTGACTGAGCTGAACTGAACTGAGAAGCCTGGTGGGCTACAGTCCATGAGGTCAAAAAGAGTCGTTCATGACTGAGCGGCTAAACAACAGCAATAAACATACTAAAGATCACTAATTTGGGATTTCTGGCTTTTGCAATTAGCAGTAATCTTCTGCTGTTCAACTGCATGTTTTTGCTTTGTTTTTCAGCAAAGTTCCTATATTTCCTGGTTCTTCTCTTACCTCTTCAGAACAGTTCCTCAGAGCTATCTGAGAGGCTGTCAACCAGGTTAGAATCTTCAGGAAGTCCCCCCAATAAAGCATAACTCACAACTTTTAGTTCATGCATTTTTCTTCAGTCAACACTCCCTTGCTTCAAAAGTTCTCTTCAAAAAAACATAAATAATCTAGGCATTTTCTTGACTGATTTTCTATTGCTTTTTGCATCTCCATTCAGGACTTATGAAACTAATTTTCCCATAATAATTTATATATTTCATATATGTTTATCCTACAATTTTTCAAATCAGCATTTACTTAGTACACACAAAAAGCCATTCTGAGATTTTTATATTTCCAAAGAGTCATCTGTGGACAGTTTGATTTCTCATATTAAATATTTTTAGAATATACATTCCTCTTAGAATTGGGGCTTCTTCCAAAGAGAGGAATTTACGTTTGCAAGGCACTCTGAATCAAATGTGCATAATATTCACATTTTCCTTTTTTCTTTTTTACTATTTTGTGTGCAAATTAATATTGCAGTATAATACACCTGCAGAAATACATGTAAATCACAGACATAGAGATGATAATTCTCCAACTAAACATACTGCATAGGAAAATCTAAATCTAGAGACTGAGCATTCTCAGAATCAGGAGTCCCGGGGCCTTGCGGACAGGAATGTTGTCTGCCACTTCAGTAAGTGAAGAATGTGGTACAAGGCCTTTAAGTCATCAGCCAGCCCAGCCGTCCTGTGTACCCTGAGGGGATTCAGGAAGGAAAAAAGCAGGACACTGGCCCTGTATAGTCCAACTGCATCACAGGAATGATTTCAATGAGCCCAGACTCTTGCACCTTCCATACACAGAAATGCACTAAGTTCATTAACATGAGATGTCTGATTTTCCTTAATTAACAGTAATCTTTTGAAGTTTGACTACCTGGCATAAATTCTGGCTCGTTCCTTACCTCTTTGTAACAGTCCATCTGAGCTATTCGAGAGGCTGTCTCCTGGGTTTAAGTCTTCAATATGTCCACCCGATAATAATTCTCAACTTTTAGGTTGCACATTTTTTTCGGTGAACAGCATCTTGCAGTCAAAACTCTTCCTAACAACCATCCTGGCTGACTTCTACCACCATAAATTCACATCTAACTTTAAGAAGCATAAATAATCCAGCACACTGGTAATAGATGGAAACATAAATATATATAGAATAAGTATATCTGACTAGTGGTTGTACTTCATCTCCATTTATTTATGCCAACCTTCTCGATAACCCTATGAGCTATGTCCTCCCATTTTCCTAATTTTCAGATAAAGAAACTAAATATTAGAGCAAACACAGCATTTTTTTTAAGGCCACCCAGACAGTTAATGGAAAAAGTGTAATTGTAAGCAACATTGTAAAGCAGTTATCCTCCAATTAAGAATAAATAAATTTTAAAACATAGCATAGTAATAGCATATAGAGAGATGAAAACAAACTATATCCATCAAATATTTACTGAATGCTTACTGTGCACCAGGAATGAGGGAGTGCAACGACACACAGTACGGAGTCTTGTTCTGTCCTCTTATATCTTTGCAACTAGAACTCTAAGAGGATGCCCTAAGATAACCTTTCCTCCTCATGCTGCCGGAATATCCAAAGTAGAGACACCAGTCTCAGGTTGCCCTGATACACTTAAAGCATCCACCTGAGCTCAGGAGGATTTTGAAAGCTTTGTAAATATTCTTTCCCCAGCCTGCTCTAAACCTGAGCCTAGAAAGAGAGGTTAGGACCACAAAAGCAGAAGTGTGCTAAAACACATCAAAGACAAAGATGGAAACGAAGGAGGATGAGGAAGAGGAGGGAAAAAGTAGCAGCAGCAAGAGGGCCTGAAGCTCCCATATATTCATATAATCATTCATCCAAGCACTTAAATGAATCATTAAATGGTTTTTTATGATATGTCTTCATTGTTTTAGCACTGAAAATACAGAGATGGAAGATGGGCTTCTAGGAAGTTCGAGCTCACGGATAAATTAACAGACTCTGCATGTTGGTGAGTAACTGTAGAGCATCACACCTGTTCAGAAAGCCTTTCACCGGCTCAGGTGCACCAGTGATGTGGCCACATGGATATATGTGCAAGGTGCAAAGAGAGCAGTAAGGGAGATACTCCCTCACCTTTGGGGTTAAGAAAAGTTTCCCAGAATTTTAGACCAGAAATTATTAGTTCTCTCTTCAGTTTAGTTCAGTTCAGTCGCTCAGATGTGTCCAACTCTTTGCGACCCCATGCAGCACACCAGATCTCCCTGTCCATCTCCAACTCCCAGTGTTTACTCAAACTCATGTCCATTAGTCAGTGATGCCATCCAGCCATCTCATCCTCTGTCGTCCCCTTCTCCCCTCGGTCGTAGTTTTAGAGAATATGCCGCACATATTTTATCTAATTGGGGCTTCACCCACAAAACGATGCCATGTTTGTGCCCATTTTACAGGTGAGAAATGTTCAGAGAGATTACATTGCCCGCGCCCTTTGACATGGCTAACAGTGGCGGAGCTTGGATTCAAACCCAGTCCGTATACTTGTGATCACCACCTTCACTGGCTCCTTTGTTTGCCTATCACCTCCATCAAAGCATTTGGCATTGAAATATATATTTGTGCCCTGTTTAAATATATATATACACACATATATATGCTTTCTTTCAGGAGTGGAGTAAAGGAGGTGAGATTAGGAAATTAAAGGTAAGTATTGAGACTCTTTAGATGTTTAGAAGAGTTTTCCACAAAATGTGTGTTTTGGAAACCTGTACCAGTGTCACGTGGATATTTACTAAATACACAGACTCTTGATCTCTATCCCTTGCCCACTGAAGTGGAATTTTTCTGTATGGGATGTTTGAAAAACATTGGTTGTAAGTGTGTCACTTGGAATACTTTTAAAAAATCCCAGTATTATAATTTCAAAATGATGAATGTGGTACAGTTTTAAAGGAAAACTCAAAATCCTCCAAAATGCTTCTAACTATATTATGCCAGGAATGTAAGCCTGCCTCTTAACCATTTAAAACACCTATTTTTTTTTTTTTTTTTACAGAAAACAACAAAATTCTGTAAGGCAATTATCATTCAATAAAAGATAAATTTAAAAAATAATTAAAGC